>JARQTD010003662.1:0-10001 GCA_030142515.1 Cephus sareptanus | reverse complement strand
TTTTGCCATTCAAGGAACTGCTCGTAACATTGCTTATACAATTGTCCTGATTTTTCCGGTAACAAATCGTTGATAATATTTTTCGCGGCTTCGTGTATCATTCGATCACAGTCTTCGACGTTTTTATTCTCATTCATTTTCCGAAGAGATAATTTATCAACTGATATGAATGTTATAAACACGGACTGTTATATTGCGCATCATGACAACAGGCGGGAACAAAACACTAACGCGAGAAGAAAGCACTAGTGCGAGAAGAGAGCACTAGTGCGATAATGTAAAATTAGGCCGATTTGCGCACGAGCAGCATTTTTATCGTATCCTTAGCTATAAAATGCTACTTTCGCCACACTTCGGAGCCACGAAAAGTAGCATTTTTCATGCATGAGTTACATAAAAATTTTTATTAAATGGCGTTGAGCTCCGTTTACGGCTCGTACGCACGAGAGACGGTTTCTCGCTCATGGACCCCAAGAGCGAGTGTTCTTTATATATAACGGAGGCCACGCTCCTCGTTAGACGCGCCAAAATAAGCCCCGGTATTCTAATTGCTCATTCTAAAATGCTGTCTAAGACAACGGCAAAGTATCCGCTTACACGTGTAGAGGTCAAGGCACTGACAATGCACGCAGGTTTGCACGGTGGCACGATGGATAACGTAATTCTCGGCCAATTACCTAAGCGGATTATAATAGGCTTCGTCGATAACAAGGCCTTCAACGGCAACTATCAACTCAACCAGTTCAATTTTAAAAACTATCGTATTAATTTCTTATCGCTGTACGTCGACAATGTTCAAGTACTCTCGAAAGCACTGCAGACTGATTTCGGCAAATCCGGTCTTTACGTGGACACGTATCATACCCTCTTCAGTGGCACGGGTATACACTTCCTCAATGAAGGTAATTCGATATCTAGGAGCGCTTACGCAGACGGCTACTGCCTATTTGTTTTCGATCTCACACCCGATCTCTCTGCAAATAGCAACA
Organism: Cephus sareptanus; assembly: GCA_030142515.1. Lineage (NCBI taxonomy): Eukaryota > Metazoa > Arthropoda > Insecta > Hymenoptera > Cephidae > Cephus > Cephus sareptanus. The sequence goes on along the minus strand of JARQTD010003662.1, from coordinate 9,012 downwards.
CTCACTGGAACCTGATCAAGCACGGTAGTGTACGAATTGAGGTACGCTTCGACGAACTGTTGGCCGCTACCGTGAACTGGAGATCGACGCCTCGCGTCAAATCGTCGTAGATTACGGCGGATAAACAATCGAAGAAAATACACTGGTCAGCAATTTGGGGTATGCGTCATCGTCTTTTTGTGCACTCGGTATCGCCTGTGATCGTTAGCATCGTCGTCAGTTTCTCGTTGAACGCCTTCGAGTTAGCACCGCAACGATGGATTTCGTGATCGAGATCGAGTACTTTAAAGACTCCGAGGGGTGTCTGGCTCCGAAGGAAATTGGTGTTGTGGCTGTGGAAAGAAGATACATAGGCCACTGGATTGTTTCACCGCCCTGTGATTTCAACGAATTACCACCGGCGATCAGAAGCGGAAACAATACCATGACACGCTATCAGCATGGTCTAGAGTGGTTCGATGGCGTCATAACGTACAAACAGTTATACACCAATCTCCGAAATATTGCCGGTATTTCGCGGAACATATCCACGCGAGATCCGGAGAGCGTACTTTTTCTGCAGACCGTTATGGCAAGGGAAGTTATAAATTTGGATGAAACCCCCGATAACTCACCATACGAGGACTTTCCGCCGAATCGTGACCATTACGAGCGTATTGTTCACGCCTGTAAGGAGACACAGGGATCGTTTACCTACGCTCTGAACAACGCCTTGCGTCTTGAATTCTGGCTTCGGAATAACGGACCGCATATGTGAACACGCTAGACCTTTACCTCGGCCTTCGCAGTATATCGGAGCATACGACAAGTGTCTACGCAGCTGATAGAATACCCCGAGACTGGTCGAAACCCGCTGCCATTATCGCCAACATGGACGATCATACGAAACCAGGAGCGCATTGGGTTGCCATGTACGAGGACGCTGACGCAGCCGGCTACCACTTTGACAGCTACGGATTACCACCGCTGAATCATCACCACGCATCGAGACTCCGACGGAACTGTCGATCCTTCCGATGGAACACTCAGCAGTTTCAGAGCGAGACGTCGACGGTGTGCGGTCATTTCTGCATGATGTTTTTACACTACCTCTCCTCCGGCTTCGGTATGCATACCTTCCAGAATGTGTTTAGCGCTGATTCGCGGGAAAACGATAGAATTGCCCGAGAGTACTATGACGCTTTTGTGCGAAAGAATGTAGATGTAGAAAAAATTAAACTAAAATAAAAAGTATTAATAATGGCGGTGATGTAACGTAGTGGCTAGCTTAAAATTATTATTAATAATAACAATGGATATAGTAATAATGTACATATATGATAAGTAAAAAAAATGATAAATAATGATCAATAAAAAAAATTTACATATATATGGTATACTGTGACGTTGCAAAATTTACCGTCACATTTCTAGGATTAGCTCTCGCGTTTTTAGGCGTGACGCATTACCGCCACGTACTCTAAACACCATTACGGCAACACACTCCATGGATCCTACTAAAATTTCTAGTATCTTGTATAAACTGACTCTCTTTTGTATCTTAATTTCTCTTATAACGCGACATTACGGACGGAGCGGAGAGCAGACAGAACACCCACCAATCACTAGGTACCGCCGAACAGACGCCATAAGGGAACGTGGACGATCGCCGCCAACATCTAGTGACGTCCACCCCGAAGGAGGAGGACCCGTTATCGTATCGCTTGCCGATTGGCGGCAGGAGATGCACCAGAGCAGCGGCCCAGCCGTACCTAGCTAGCGGTACGTGCCAAAGGTCAGACGCGCTCTATTTCCGCAGTGCGCCTCTCAGGCCTCGGATAGACGGTGGCTGACGGGAGAAGGTACAACACCCTCTTAAGGACGCAGGAACAACAGCGATAGCCACCGAAAGAATCCAGGGTCCAGCCATACCGAGACGACTGCGACTAGTGGAGGACGCGCCTTCGCACCCGTAAAGCCAAGGCAGCGAGGAGGATGATCCCGTGGACCCTACCGAAGGGACAGCCAGGAGGCTGTCTTAATATTACGATCCAGGGAAAAAAAGTTACCGTCGAGAATCGGCCCCGTAGATGGGGAAACGTGCACCTCGATGGAGTAACAGCATCCGCATCCTGAGGCAGAGCCAAGGAACCTCGTCGGGGATAGTCGCTATCGTCTAATATAGTATCGATAATGTAATGTTAATTATTTTCTAACGTTATATTTTGAGTATCGTCCTATCGTAATATAAAGGGACTCCTAACCATATTTAAATTATGGCGCGCGCGAATAAGTTCGGCAGAGGGCCCAACGCGTTAGATTAAGAGTGGGGATGTCACCACCTACCGAATGCGAGTCGATAGATCGCTCTCTGGCCGGCTGTCCGTGGTGGTGAATAGACATCTAGAAAATTCGCTTAATACCGGTAAGTTCTGAGGTTCGATTAACGTGGAATTTTCCTGGTAATCCTGCCGTCCGTACCGCTCTCGAATCCTTCTGATTCGAGGCTACTTTCGTAATCGGGAAAATTTCGTGGTTATCGTCTCTCTTTCTATTGTAACAAAGAATTGTATAATTCAGATTAATATTATTGCGTTCTAATTAATAGAGTGATTTTATGGATCCTGGCGTGTGGTCACTGAGCCTACGTATCGTTATTGCTTCTCAATATCGAGACGTACGTTAGTCTATATTTGACTATCATCTGACTTTGCTTCGATTCCTTGAGAGAATTACGCCTCTGTAAATTTACCTATTTCTTATTTATTTCATTCTCGCGAATATTAGTTTTATTCACCATTGTCGTATTACTGTCGTATCTGTGCATTATTCTGTTAAAATTCCGATGTACTGTGATATGCCATTGCATAGCGTTCTCTAATACTAGTGCTATCGTAATACTTTCAACCTTAGGGCTATCGGTCCGTGAAGGATACACTATTAGCTACGCCAATGTAATACAGTTGCTAGGGCTATCGTACGATTCTTACAGAACCAGTACTATTTCTTTTGTAATCTACACGCGACCGAATTTTGGCATATCACTCCCGTTATTAATATTGTCCATATCGTAGTGCAAATCTTTGTTCTTTCGTACCCGAGTATTTCACGTAATTGGGGACCTAGCTGTCGAGCGGTCCACACTTCTGCACTCATTGTTTTATTTATGTCTTAATAAAGAGAGCTTTGTTATAATTTGTTAAAATCCTATTTTGTTACTTTCGTGATTTCGCTAGCTCCCAAGCCAAGAACCCTGTTCCTCTATCATTGTGTTCCGCGGTGAACAGGCTGAGCTAGTACGTTGGCGACCGATTTGTCGTGAGAGCGGTTACCAGATAACTAGTCTCGTGAAATCGGTATTTCTAGAGAATACCTGGCGCCCAGATCTTTTATCGGTTATAGTCTCGATTGTTGCTCTCACGAGAATTCGTGTACTTGTGACGGGATATTTTGTTTCTTCCGCGATTCCTTTGCCTTTGACGAGTACGACGACACTCTCTTAGACCAACTAGGTGACATGGCTAACAGAGGACAGACTCCTCCTGCGGGAGTATCAGATTCCATGGTGAACGACGAAATTATGCGTCTCCGCGTTGGTACTGCCGTCTCGGATCCAGTGAATGCAGTAACTATGGACCTTGATGGGGAAGGTCGCCAAGAGGAGGTAGATGAGTCACGGAGACTCCGGCTCGAAAACACCCCGAACGCTAGGAGAGATTTGGCGCAAACCCTCAACGAGGTAGGAGGACGAGTACGAACTTATTACCGCCCTCTAAGACCGGATTAGCCCACTCACTAGACAATTAGAACGATTACAGCCCGAACTGGACCTACGGAATAGGGCAAGCTTGAGGTGGCGGCCGGAATCAGTAAGAGAAAGACGAAGCGTCACCGCCACCCTCGGACCACTGCGACTAGATATAGGGCTAGCGTTAAAAAACATCAAACATTCGACGGAAGCGACGCGAATGAGTTAGACGGATTCATAAGGTCATGCGAAACCATATTTAGAAGATTTGCCGAGGCAGACCAGGAACTCTTACTAGAACTGGTACTCTGCGGTAAATTAAATGGAAAGGCATCAAGGGAGTTGAAGAACAAAACGATCGAGACCCTAGACGATTGAAAATAAGAGCTAGAGGCCTTGTACGGGCAGCGTAAATCGCTGGCTGCCCTACAAATGGAGTTCAACTGCCTGAAGCAAAATCCCGGAAAAGATGTCACTGCGTATGCGACCAGAGCCGAAAGGATCACCGTAGATATAGTAGAAAAGCTATGTGATATGGTACCCGATCAGAGTCACGCGCGATCGGTTGAAGCCGTCACACGCAAGTGTGCGCAGGCTAACTTCGAAAATGGATTGCACGGACAAGTTCAGGTTCTGGTTCGATCACGAAACTATGAGACCTTACATGAGTCAATCGCCGGTGCTATCGAAATTAGCAGAATGGTGCAACCGAAGGGAACTATAACGGGACAGTCCCAGAACACGAGAAAGTCTATGCAGGGCCAAGTCGCAGGGGGAAAAACCTGTTACAATTGCGGTATCGCTGGGCACATAGCACGAGATTGCAGGCGCAAGTCGGGTCGCGTCAGCCTACCGGCGCCGTAACCGAACAAATCCATCAACCAGGTTGATGTCGTCTGCACGTACTACAAATTCAAGGGTCACACTTGGAAGGAATGTAGGAAAAGGCTAAGAAAGAAACAGGAGAACGAATCGGGATCGAAGCGAGACCCGCCCTGGCAAGACGTTGCCGAAAGGCGGAATAGGTCCAATCCCGACCAAACCTCCTCTAGCCGCGAAAATGCCGGCAAGTGAACGTTAGATACTTTGAATCTCAAAACTCTCGTTACCTAGAGACAGCGCAGAGAATCTCGCCTGGACAAAGCCAGACAGCAGAAAAGAACGATGCAACGAAGTAGTTGGTGAAATTGCCTTCGAATACCGCATCCGCAAGCGATTTCGACATTGTGTCTCCTCATGCAGTCGGAGGAATGTTGACGCTGAAGGCCGACACCAGAGCGCAGTGCAGCATCATCAAAAAGAGCTGCCTGAAGCCGAATACCGTTATCCTTGTGAATTAAACAAAAAAATGACTTTTTCTAGGGGAAATTTTTTTCGTTTAGGCTTTAACTACGAAAATACAGGCGATCAATGAAAAAAAAAAAACAAAAAAATGATGAATTTTCGACTGGAACAATTTCGACTAATTGTTTTCGACCAATTAATTTCGATCAATTTTCCGCAAATCGATTCATTTCTACTTGGCCGCAGACCATTCGCGCTACCCAGAATACACCGCGTGGAGGTTGACTGCTCGGTATTTCTTGTGTGTGTGTGTGCGCGTGTGAGTGCGCGCGTGTGTGTGTGTGTTTTTGTGTGCGTGTGGCCCCCATGGCTCGTCACTTCCGCGGTATTTTTCGACTCCAAACCACGCGTACACGTGTCTGTGTGTGTGTGTACGTATTTACGTGTTTGCTTCACCAGATCTCATCCGGATCCGCTTCGTCGTCGTCGTCGTAACTCTCACTACTCGTTTCTTCGATCTCCTCATCAATCGTCTCGATTCGCGGACGTTTGGAAGGAAGAGCAGACTCCAGTCCTTCCGATTCGACGGTTGGAGGATCTATCTCGACTAGTTCCAGCCCCGTCACCCTTTCGCCATCAACGATTCCAGGATATACCTTCTTCACATCCAGCAAAAATTCCATAATTGGAGAGCCGACGTCGCTTTTGTACTGTTTTTCGAGGTGTTGTTATCAGTAAAAATGAAGCGCCATGTATTGGTGGAGAAGCTTCGGAAAACGGCGACACAATATCGACTTCTTCAACAGTTTATTCTGATTCTCCAGTTCGTTGATCGTGTTCGACGAATCCTCTTTACTTACGTACTCGCCGATGCTGTGATTTGTCGATAAGTGCACCGTATTTTCTCCGCACAGCTTCTCGAGTCCTACATACTGCTTGACGCTGTCAGTACAAAGGCGACTCGTATCTTTCGCCACGAATTTACTTATGTAAGGCCACAGATCGGCTTTACTCTTCGAGTTTACTTTGAAAAAAAACCCGACCTTATCCTCCTTGCAATAGAGGCCCAGAACCGTTGTCGTCATCTGTTTTGTCACTCCTCCGCGATGATACTTTCTTTTCGTCAGGAACGTTTCATCGATTTGAACGATTTTTCCCTCACCGCCAAGGATCGTAGAATCGTGGGAAGCTATAACTTCAGTTATTTTCCGGCAGTAGCTGAAGTAATCAATTACTGTCGACCAGCTCAACTTGCTTCTTTCTTTGTGTGCGCGTCATTGGCGCAAATGATCGAAAACATCGGTGGCTCTCATCTTCGCCACAAACGCGAGCATAATGGCCAACACCTCGCTGATATCGATATGGCAGCTCACTCCATCAAAAAACGTGCCAGCGCACGAATTTTGCGATGCTCTGTAAAGTTTTGCGCCTTTCGGTTTTCTTCTTTTGGTCGCACATCGCCATACCCAATCTAATTTCTTTTCTTTATTGTTCTCGATCTTCATCGGCAAGCCACAACATTGCGGAGGCGTCGTAGATTTTCCCGGAAGAAGGCCGATCTCTTCCAAATACAAAATTGCCTTTTCATTTGTCTCTATGAGATCGTGGAAAGAAAAGAAAAACGAGAAATTCTCGAGTTTCGGATGCAGCGATGGGTGGAGTGTAGCCATGTCGACAGACTGCACGAGAGACGGAGACAAATCAATGCTTGCACTAGAGTGCAAGCATAACCAGACGAGTAAAACTTTGATCGTACTTGACAGTACTGACGAGAGATGAGACGAGAGAGACCAGGTAAGTATTAGCGCATGGAATATCTTAAGTGTGTAAAGGGAATATATGAACACTATTGCAACACTTGTTGTATATACTCAAAAAATCGCGAACGTCGAAACAAGTCTGAGTATATGAGTACGACTGAATTGGTATATAGACGTTTTTCCGTACTCCATTACCCCGTACCAAGTTCACATTTTCAATTTTACTGTTGCTTCAAAATTTATATTAATTTGTTGTTTATATCAGTGTTCTCTCGACCTTTGTAAAAGATGGATAATGATAGGCTAGGATAGAATAGAACTACAATGCAGTAATTATACTGATCCTCATGGTGTTTTGGATAAATATAAATTGTCCGGAGTGTGGAGTCCGACTACACACAGACTAATGCTGCGATGGGCTTGTATATAGTTGGACTAGGCTAGAACAGGGTAGGTGAGGTTAAGTTAGAACTCCAATGCTGCTATGGGTTACAAAAGCTTAGTATTCAAACGTTATGAAGCTTAAATGGACTCTTCGAGAAGTCGTCGTTTCAGGAAAATGTTCATAATTCAATATTACATACGAATTATGTAATATTGAACATTGGGATATGGGAAAACGGGATACGGGATACGTGGAAACATTATAGGGAAAACGGGATCCGAGGAAACGGAATACGGGGAAAAGGTTCATACGGGAAAACGGGGTACGGTGAAACGGTAGACGTGGGAATGTACATTCGGGAAAATGGATACGGTCAGATGTCTATGACCCGAGTGAATTTCGTTACAAGAACGAATGTTGCAGCAATAGCGAATGTAAAAACTGTAACTGATGATGAGCACTGCTGAGTATGAGTATACTCGAATACTTTTGGTCTAGTATTATGATGAGTGCGAGTAAATAATCAAATACAAGTGAGTGGTCAAGCGCCAGTGGACGAGTGTCTGATTGAAACCAAGTGTTCGATTGGAAGAATAATTTTGATTTTGCTTGGCACCGCGTCGAGGATAGTTGCTTGGCATTCATTGTGTATGTTGTAGTTAGTTAGTTAGGTTCTTTAGGTTCTTTAGGTAGTTAGCTAGTTAGTTAGGTTCTTTAAGTTCTTTAGGTAGGTTAGGTAGGTTAGGAGGGCCGAATGGTCCTCCTCCACAAGGTGGGCAGGCCGGCGGGGGTCCCCTCGTCGTACCGTCCTCTCTGCGTGCTCGACGAGGCGGGCAAGCTATTAGAGAGGGTGGTGGTCGCTCGCCTCGTCGGGCACCTCGGGCGGGTCGGCCCGGATCTCTCTGCGGAGCAGTATGGGTTCCGCGGAGGCCGGTCAACGCTGGACGCGGTCCAGCGGGTCCGGGACCTCACGCAGGGAGTAGCCTCCGGGGGGGGGGGGGGGTGTCGCTGGCTGTCAGTCTTGACATTGTGAATGCCTTCAACACCCTCCCCTGGGAGGCGATTAGGGGGGCCTCGAATACCACCGGGTTCCCCCCTATATTAGGAGGTTGATCCGGTCCTACCTGGATGGGAGGACGGTGGCGTACCGCGACAAGGAGGGGACCCTACATAGAAGGGAGGTTGCGTGTGGGGTCCCGCAGGGGTCGGTTCTGGGCCCGACTCTGTGGGCCCTAGCCTACGACGCGGTGTTGCGGGTTGGCCTGCCGCATGGCGTAGGGCTGGTGTGTTATGCGGACGACACTCTGGTCCTCGCCAGCGAGACCTCGTGGTGGAGGGCCATTCGGCTCGCCGAGTTGGGTGTGACGCGCGTCGTCGCGGCGATCCACGCCCTTGGGCTTCGGGTCGCTCCGCACAAGACAGAGGCCATGAGGGTCTATGTCCGCGGGAGGAGCGGTCCGCCCCCAACGGGGGCGCGGATTGCCATCGGGGAGGCCCAGGTGGAGATCGGGAAGACTATGAAGTACCTTGGTCTCACCCTGGACAGCCACTGGAGCTTCCGGGCTCATTTCGTGGGCGTGGGGCGTCGGGGGGCGGTGGCGGCTGCCAAACTGGGGCGGCTGCTCCCGAACCTCGGTGGCCCCAGGGAAGAGGTTCGCCGCCTCTACGTGGGGGTCGTGCGGTCGATAATATTGTACGGGTCGCCCGTTTGGGCTGAAAACCTCACGGTTGGCCGCCGATGGTGGGCCGGCGTGGAGAGGCTGCAGAGGCGGCTGGCCGTGAGGGTAATTAGAGGCTATCGCACGATCTCCTCGAGGGCGGCGATGGCGCTGGCAAGGGTGATCCCATTTGATATC
>JARQTD010003661.1:0-10012 GCA_030142515.1 Cephus sareptanus | reverse complement strand
GTCTTAATTTTCGTAGCGACTTATGCGTTCTAGCATAATGTTGCACAATACATTTATAAAACTCAATATATAAACATAACGGAGGTATTATTGTCTGCTACTTTGAACGGCCAGCGGTAATCTGATTCTATGCGCATCTACAACGCGCAGTATATGACGTAGGAGAAGAGCGTGCTGAGTAGGGGAAGCCTTCTCCTCAAGCCAAATTTTTTATGCGTCGGAATCGTTTGAGCCGGGTGTACATACATACGTATCCAGGACGTGATCATAACGAAGGAAGTTGACTATAGCTCGTGCAGAATATAGGAAAGCAAAATCGGAAAAAAAGATTGACCAGGGAGCTTGTCTCCTTGTTCTTGTGAATTCAGTTGTCAGTAGTCAGACAACTTGCACGAAACTCGTTAGATGGTTCGGTCTCCTTAAACTTAAACATTTCAATGGCCCGCTAGATTCATTTAACCATTAAAAATATTGAAAATATAGAGTTAGTGCAGAACGGTGAAGTGCAGCACGAATTGGAATCACCTCAATTATTATACGCGTCCGCGATATTCGAAGTGAATTTAGGATACGATTTAAATTTCATTAAAAGCAGTGCTGTTGCTCCTGGAGTAGCCCTTTTCGACATAGACGCTTTACAAATAGATACCGCGGTTGGGTCTATACGGTCACTAGCAAGAGTATTCGTATACTCCCGTGACGAGCAGCATACTCCATAATTGTTTCACATAGGGGGGTCTCATCGGAATACTATCGACATATACCTCCGCGTAGCCGGGCCGCACGTGTACGTTCACCCACAATACCTTTGCTTAGTGATTCTAGAAAGGATTCAGAACATTGATAACTTTAGAGCGAATTTCCGCTCAAGCTATTTCCTAAGGGTAACATTCTGAGCGATCATCCGCTCGAATGTGGTCCACCTACGTAATGTTCTCAGCGATCATCAGCTCGAGTATTGTGTGCCCCGAGATCCAAATATCCCGAATATCCCTGCCTACATCTTAAAACGGCAACGATTGCACCGTTAGGAAAGGAACTGTGTCAATGTCTGACGAGGAGGTTGGCCATTATTACCATTACTATTACAACCACTATTACTATTATTATTGCTATTATTATCATTATTGAAGACCATTAAAGTCATTCTAGGACATCAGCTTCTCGGCTCGAGAATTGCAAAAAGGGGAAATCTCATGGTTCGTCGCGCGGGAGTGAAAAACCGGGAGAAAGGGGCAGAAGCTATAGCCAGTGGTAGAATGAAGAGGTGCGATAAAAGGACCAAAACACCAGTGCAGACTAAGGAATCCATAACTCAAACAGAGGGCATCGTACGGCCAGACGGGAGCAGTGGATTACAAGAAAGCTCAAGTATAGCGGCACGCTATAAGGGAAGTAAAGGCAAAGGCTATAGGGGTGCGATGGGGTACTATACGTGCAATGGGGCCCGTCGCCAACAACAGGACCGACAATCGACCCGAAAATTCCGATCGTGACGCTGGAGTGAAATTTGGGAGTATTCAGAAACCAAAGCATGAATATAATTAAGATTTGGGTAATAGTGCTTCTAAGCCTTGTAACTCCGGGGGAGGGAAGCCTAAACGGCCAGAACTCGCATCGGAATATTGCGATGAAAAATCTTCCCGAATTATACTACGAATGGGTGACTCCACTACGCTTCAACATGTAGATTGGAGAGTGAGTGTATTCATAGAAGTGGAAAAATTCAAAACTGATTTTCCTGAAATAAGTAAACAGCTGAGCACTGCCTTAGACGCCTGCTCGGAAGACACGTGCCGTGAGCTCCTGCAACACATGACCTTATCAAGGAACGATTAGAACTCGCCAAGACAACGGTGCACGAGTTAGGGTATGCGGCGATTGCACATGAACTCCCCCTATTTAGGACCGTGAACTTTTACGTTCCATGAAAAGACGTTTAGTCCCTCTTGGTATAATCGGTTCGCTTTGCAAATCACTATTCGGGACCATGAATCAAGAGGATGCGGAGTATATTTACTCACAGATAGATCGCCTATTCTCAGATCAGACGAACTTGACGCAACTGATAGGGTGGCAGATGCATATCACATCATCACGGTTATAACAACTCCACGAGGATCATGTAAGCGAGTCCAGAAGAGTGGACAAACTGTACGACGGGATTGATGGGCTCTGGAAACAGCTACAGACCTTTGACAAGGAGAATGCAAAGGTAAAATTTAACGCGGAATTAACAAGATTCGCATATCATGCTCAATTAAAACTAGAGCAGTACGTAAAAGCCGGCGAGGAATACATCCGAGTGATCTCTACAGCGCGAGATGGACGATATGATCCGGCAATTTTACATACAAATCAGTTAATAGCGATTTCCCGGCAAATACAACTTCAAGCCCTGGAATTTGAGTTCCCGTCGCCCGTGGAGTCTCTAAGGGGAGAAATCTTGGCATGGATAATTCACAATGACCTAGTGTTCCATCAAGGCCGCCTCATTATCGTACTGCATGATCCATTACTCGACAGAACGCGTTATCAACGTTACCATATGCACCCATGATCGGTATCGCAGACAGGAGATCACACGGGATTGGTTTACATAACTCCGGTCGCTCCGTATATTGCTATCTCGGAAGACTGAAGAACATACTTTCTGGCCGATGCGCTATATATTGCGGCGTGTATTCAGGTAATTTCCCGAAGTACCCGTTTGTGAAGTATCCGTAACTGGAAGATGCGAAATAAAAATGCTGATTCGACCATCGATGGCAGCTTATCAGCAGTGCAATGATCGTGTAACTCCATGACATTGCACTCCATGGTCCGTTCTTGAAATACCTGCGAGCTCAAGGAGGTTGGTTGTACTCTTTTGCTTAATCAAAAACGGTACATATACTCTGCCCTGGACTCGTCGACACCGCGAAAGAATTGAGTGGGGCAGGATTATTTCATCTAAGTGCAAATTGTGTCGGACGGACGCGCAGCGCAACCTTGACAGGAATTAGGGCTTATGAAAGCCGGCAGCAATATTTCTACGCATCCGAGATCACCCTAAATGTGATTCTAATAGCGCCAGTGCTAAAGGATCACCCAGATAGGGGGGTACTACCACCAATACCGAATGAACCCAACGGAAAACCCCAATCGTGGAATTATCATGAAGATGGCGAATCACTCTCCGAGATTGAACGAAAGATCATGGAAATCGGAATGCACAAGAGGAACGAGCAGCAGCAACAACACTGGACCATCGTTGGATTCTCCTTCCTGGGGTTTCTCGTACTGGTCCTCTGCATCTATTTCTGTCAGAGAAATATCTGGAACCGAAAGTGTTGTGCTTGGCTGATACCCCGGAAGGATAACACGGAGGCAGACAGAGCGATGCCTCTACTTCGCGATCGTACTGGCCATCGTTATCAAATCCGCAGTGTCAACACAGGACAAATACACAGGAACCTGTACATACATACTTCGACCCTCACCGATAACTACCAGCATTGGAATTCCTTCCCCGTCAAGAGGCCCAGGTCGATTAATCCCGAACGAACACTCGCAACTTTGTCTTTGGGAAAGGTACGGCGAACACCACGGAAAGAACTGAGTATTTAGTCAAGGTTTTGTTAAACTCATGACTAAAAACACTGGCGTATTGACCTGGCCACATCAACCTTCACGGAACAGTCTCTTCAAACCAAGAGGATCGCCTTCTGCGTCGCCGCTCCAGACGATCTCGGGCACTACCCACAGCATCTTTCTGTGCTCCCGAATAGTCAGGCTCTCATTGAGAGTCGCCCTCCTGGAGCGACGCCTCCGCTGGGTTGTTATTCAAACACTTCCCGTGTCTTAAAGGTAAAGGAAACGATAATGAAACGATCCCTTTGGGATAATATGGATACCAAGTAATAAACAGTATAGCAGGAACTTACCAACAACACTACTAACTCGAGGGGAGAGGGCCCCTCGCAAACAAAAGCGGCGTAAACGCCATCTGGAGTAATGGTTACTATCTCTATCCTTGAGCTCGCTGGTAGGACTGTTGAATCAGGGACGCGAGACTCCCAAGGAGAAGAATCTGGCACAAAGGAGATAAAAGGGGGCAACAACAAGGGGCACGGGCTGCAAAGGATACACCCATGGGAATTCGCAAGGTGGCAGCCTGTGACAATCTCCTATCAGTAAAACAGTTCTACTAGAACTATAGTCCAGCAAGTGTTAGCGTGCTCTCAAGCTTAAGCAATATTGTAATATCTATAATGACCGCGGTAGAATATTCTTATCATAATCTTAACAATGTATGATCCCTGGGTATTGGGGTCATCGTTAAATTGCTCGCCGAACGCGATCGAATCAACGAGGACGTCGATACTTAAGGGAAGATGCTGTTATGTGCCGTGCCTTTTGGACTTTGGCTCTCTCACACATACGCGAATATGGGAAACATTAGTGAGAAACGGAAATGCGACAGAAAAATCATGCGAGTCCGAATATGCCGATTGCAGCTTTATGTGAGGAAGCAAACTTCCGGTCTTGTCGCACCGCGAACGTGCCTAAAACGTGTGAACTAAAAGTTCCAGAATTCACGCGAGCGGGTAAAACTACTGAATTAGTAAGATTTGCCCCCGTCTGTCCATCTATTTTTTGCGGAAAGAAGGATGGATCAGCGAGAGCAAATCTAGTCTCCAGATACGCACCAGAGCGCATAGTTCGGGCTAGAGTAGCTCCTCACAAATTTCATCGCGCGGCCGCTGTCATTCTTATAGGAGTTCCGCGTACTGTTATCTATCGCCGTTTTTAAGTCGACAAAGTTGTATCGAGCCCAAAGAATTGCACGCGTAGCGTATCAGTCAACGTGAGTTTAGATGTTAGCATTTTGATTTTGCCACGAAAAATATTGTCGTGTAGTTTAAGTGATTATAAAATTGAAGGACTTCTAGTCGTGATAAGACGAAGTGCAAACACCAAGGCAGCGTGGGCGTTTACCGTTACACACCGAATAAGTACATAAGAAAGAGTATGCCGTACACTACGCTCACGGAACACCCAATTTCAACGGTGGATAAACTGCCTGTGTCTACACGGCAATATAGGCACCCACCCGTACACAAAGACGAAATAAAACAACAGGTGAATAAACTCCTGAAGAACGAAATTATCGCACTAGCAATCTTGCCATATAATTCGCCTCTGCGGATAGTACTCAAGAAACCGGGACCAGACGGCAATAAACGTTTGCGCATGGTGGTAGACTACCGCGAACTTAACGAAAAAACGGTAGGCAATGCCTACCCTCTCCCTAACATTGTCGAAATCCTAGACCAACTGGGAGGAGCAAAGTATTTCTCAGTATTTGACTTAGACAGACAGCATTCACGACACTCTACGGTCATTACGAGTTCCTTCGAATGCCCTTTGGATTGAAAAGTGCTCCAGCAACCTTCCAGCGCCTGATGGACGCTGCCTTGACCGGTTTCCAAGGCACGGAATTGTTTGTTTATTTGGACAACGTAGTGGTATACTCAGCCTCCCTGAAGGAACATGGAGTCAAGGTTAGAAGGTTACTCTTCAGGTTAAGAGAAGGAAACTTCATGTTGCAACCCGAGAAATGCGAGTTCCTGAGGAAAGAAGTAGTATACTTGGGGCACACTATAAGTAGTGCAGGAGTCAAATCAGACCTGCGACTTATTAAAGCGGTAAAGGAGTTTCCTACGGCCAAAACCCCCACCAACTGCAAACAGTTCTTCGGACTCACAGGATACTACAGACGGTTCATTAAGGACTAGCCCAAGCGAGCTAAACCAATAACTGATCTTTTGAAGAAAACGGCCAAATTTGAATGGACGGAGCTAAAACAGGAGAGTTTCGAAGACGCCATCGAGATGCTATCTGCCAGGAACCAATCTTGCAATACCCTGAGTTCAAAAGACAATTTGTATTGACTACTGATGCGTCGGGACACGCCATAGGTGCTGTATTAATCCAAGGAATCGTAGGGCAAGACCTACCGATTGCGTACGCGTCACGGATACTAAACGGCGCAGAATTAAACTACTCAACTACCGAGAAGGAATGTCTAGCCATGACGAGAATTCATATTAGTGACTGACCACCGTCCATTAGTGTGGTTCCACTCAGTAAAAGACCCAACTTCAAGGTTGATGAGATGGAAGTTAAAACTCGCTGAATATCAATACAGCGTAGTATACAAGACAGGAAAAACTAACTTAAACGCCGACGCTTTATCACGAAACTCATACGGCACGGTTAGGGGCGAAACAATAGCATGCCTAACTACAAGGAGTCAATCCAAACGGGATAACAAACCCCGACCTGCAGAGGGAATGGAAGCAAGTAAGAAATGCAAATGCAATGACGCCTCAAACGACATTTGGGTCAATATCTTCCTGTCCGACTCAGCCCGCCGTCGGTTCGCAAACTTTAAAAGATCAATCGAAGAATGCTACACTGAATTGAAACGAATAGAAAGAGAGTTAATAAATTTGGAAGGAACATTAGAACCAATTCGAAACACCGAACGCGAAATAGAAACTCCCGATAGACAAGGGTTAAACGACCTCCCTCCCACCAGTGGCAAGGTCGACGCCTCATGCGGAAGCTGAGGAACCAAAGATGCCAGCAGCAACAAATGAACCGCCTGACTCAGACAATAGCAGCAGTCAGTACGAGATAACCGAACTGAACTTGAAGAGATTCCAACCAAACAGGGGAAAGGGAACCTCAACCCAACTAGGGAGTGACTTAGACCAACGTACCCCAGAAGGCACAGGGACGAATCTCAGGAATAGCTGAAAGTGTCTAACTTTCTGCGAAAGACAACTACGCGCACTTCATTTCCGCATATTGCGAGTTAACAAACTGCTATCTGCTATCTATCAAACTGCTATCTATCTAAACTGCTATCTATCTAACTGCTAAACTGTGACTATCAGCAAACTGCTGAAGGACCTAGGGATTATAAATCTCGACGACCTTTTGGAACACAATCTACAGGTAGAACTGGTCCTAATCTCCAAACGGGGAAAATATTGAATATTCAGCATTGTAAGGAAAATATACCACTTTGACAAGACCGCAAGTGAGGATATCGTGGAAGGGCTACGCAACCTAAAACTAGCAATGAGAACCACCGGGGTCGACATGAATTTGAATCGCCAATACGGATGACGTAATGAGTCGGCTACCATCGGGCACATTGTAAAAAAGGCTGATCAAAGTATTCTCCGATAGCGATGTCACCATCACACTATACCATGGCACAGTGCAAGTGCCCCCGGAAGAACTAAGGGGGGAGATAATCAAAGAAATATATGATAGCCTAGTGGGAGGGCACAAGTGAATTACGAAAACATACCGGCGTATAAGGGAAAGGTATTACTGGCTAGAAATGCGGCATTACGTCCAGGAATACCTAATGGCTTGCAGAAGTTGTCAGGAACAGAAACTGGTGCGGGCGAAAAGCACGGAATCTATGACCATCACGGATACGCCTCTCTCTGGAAGCTTTCGAACAGATATCCCTCGATACTGTAGGGCCCCTATCTATTACGCCCGAAGGAAATCGATACATCCTCACCGTCCAAGACAATCTGACAAAATATTACATAAGTATTCCTATACCGAACATCAGTGCAGCGATTATAACCGTCGTGTTGGCAAGACATGTTATTGTAACATATGGGGCTCCTAAAATTATCCTAACCGATCGTGGAGGATGCTTCATTGGCAGATTATTGCGAAAGATGGCAAAATTTTTTTAAATCAAGCATGTAACGTCTGGTTACCATCCTCAGACCAACGGGTCCCCAGAACGTAGCCACCAAGTGGTGATCGAATACCTAAAACACTACCTTCAAAAACACGATAATTGGAACCAACTAATTCCTTTCGATATGTTTGCCTATAACACTTCAGTGCACGACGAACTTCACCCCGCATGAGTTAGTGTTCGGGAGAATTACTCGGGCACTTACGTCATTTCCGTAAGGGGAAAACTCGAGATGTATGAAACTTATCTAACCGAATTAATTAAACGATTAAACGAAATCAGAGAGATAGCAGGACGAAACCTGATACAGTCCAAGATACGCTTCAAAGATAGGTACGACAGGAACGTGAACCCAAGAAGATACAAAATCTGAGACATGGTGTACACCTTGAAGGAACCTCGAACAAGCAATCTCGACGGTCACTACACCGGACCGTATAGAGTGATCGATACTACTGAGAATAACAGTGTCATTCTCGAAAACACCATGGGAGACAGGTTCACGAGACACACAGACAATCTGAAGTTGGCCGTAGACCGACGATAAGCAAATATGATGGAGTCCTTGCGGCGAATCATCATCCTGTTGGGCTCCATCGGAAGTGCAATAGCTCTCGACCAAACGAACTACGTGATCACATGGTTCGAACACAATACCGGACTATATTCTGAACAGCTCCACAACATCCGACTAACGGATAAAGAATGGAGAGTAACCATATTCGTAGATATATCTAAAATTATTACGCATGCAATACAGGGGATAGCCAGCTTACCCGTGGCAATCGAGGCGTGCGAAGGGAAACTAGGATCTTTATGTAAAGGGATTATCGATATAGAACACTTTGAGAGGCAGAAGAATAGTTCATGCAAATACATAAACCAACTAGAAGGGCTCGTTGGGATCTAGCACCCGATGTGGATGAGCCCACAGGTTCCCTGCCTTTCTCAAAGAGAAGTTTACTTTTCGGAATTATAGGACAAATCAGTCACTCGTTGTTCAGAACATTTACTGAGGATGACGCAGAGTACTATAACCGAGAGATAAGCTATACCGTGATCAAAGTAAGTTAGTGCACGTGATCGAAAAACAAACTCACCTAGTACAATAAGAGATTCATGAACTTCACGATGGACTACAGAAACTTAACGAGAAAACCGACATCATATACAAACACAGCCAAAACGCTTGGGATAGGACCCACCAGAACTCTGAAGAGATAGCAGTAGTGGAGTACACAGTGAGACGAATATAACGAGTGTCTAAAAACCCTTGTGACTGCTGCGTATTTCGCGAAATTGGCGATTATCCATTCTGACCTAATTAGCCCGGACCAACTTGCGAGGCTAAGCGAAGAAATTCGCAGACTAAACCCTAGTCAGGCTTTAAAATTTTTTATTGATTTTAACTTGAGTCAGGTTACCAGGAGGTCTTGGGATACGAAAATTTCTCTCCAGGATTCGTGTTTTCTACGCGTTTTGGACAACTTGGCGTCGTTTAAGATAATTTCCGCGAGACATTTTTTTTTTTTTTTAATTTTTTCTGGAGGATGACGTGTCTATTACCCTGTGCCTGCCATCCAGATTTTTACCGTTTCTGGCATTTGTCCATGCTCTCGGGGAAACCAGGAAAAAAGCGAGAGACAAGCATACGCTAGATTAATTAATTATTTCTCTTAATATAACGTTTGTGACAGGCTATGCTATGTTTAGGGCTATATACATATACGTACATATACACATATAAAAGGCAATCGATTAATAAGTATATATACAAAAGTAGGTTTAACGTATACAGGCTTATTAATTAAAAGTAAGGATTTGTGTCTAGGAGATGAGCTGCATGTAAAAAAAGGACATTCATTTAAATCTATTTAGCTTTCAATGCGCTCGTTACACAACGTCGTAGATGATGACGTAGCGCGCCACCAGGGGTCTGCGTTCGAGTCTATGAAGTTCCAGTGTGTCCGGGGTCGACATGCTTCAGCAGTTTCACGGCGGCGCAGTATAGGCCGATACGCAGTAAAGTGACGCGTCGTAGAAAATTTCAGTAATTCGCTAGTAAGTTTTGAAAAATACGGTGTAAATTCACGTTTTAATTATTTATTCCGATAAAAGTGAACGTGTGATCTAGTTTTGATGTGGTGCATATGGGGTGAGTTGAAATAATTATAGATTTATGACAGGGCCTAGTCAGAAATCATTTCATCGTATACAAAATTCATCCTA
>JARQTD010003660.1:0-10052 GCA_030142515.1 Cephus sareptanus | reverse complement strand
GGGGAAGCCCAGGTGAGGTCCACCACGGAATCCCCCCGCCATCCCACGCAGGTGGGAACCCCCCCCCGGTTTAAAAGTACCAAGCCTCGGCAGGCCGCCCACTCCGCGACCGCCCGCCCTCTGGCATCCTCCCGCGTCGAGCCCCAACAGGGAGAGGCCGCATTGAAGTCCCCCGCTATTATCAGGCGGGGACGGCGCGACACCGCCGCCCCCACCCGGTCCAAAACGTCCGTAAAACGGACCAGGGGGTACCTCGGTGGGGCATATAGCCCCACCACCGTAAGATCCCCCCAGTCCACAACCACGTAATCTTCACCACGCTCAACCACGGTCATAGCGGGGGACTTCCTACCCCGGATGATTGCTACCGAAGCCCCACGGTCCCCGCCCAATCTGCGTGGGGGGGGGGATTCCGTAGGGCTCCGAGACCACCCCAAGTCCCGCCTGCATGCCCACCATGCTCTGGACGAAGAGGTCCTGAGCACGGCGGGCATGGTTCAAGTTCGCCTGTATAACCACTACATCCCTCCTGGGCATCGCGACGCCTAAGTTGCCTCCATGGGGACGGCCTCGCCTACCTCCCTGCTGGTGCTCGGCTCCGCAGATGGGCCCGCTGCCACCGCCGCTACGGGCTCCGACGACGCGATCGCAGCCGCCGCTACCACCGGAGTCAACTTACCCCCCCTCCTGGGGGCGGTACAGCCCTTCCCCCCTAGCCTGTGCGCAGACGGTTTCCCAGCGTCCGCGCACACCGGACAGCTGACCTCCGAACCACACTGGCTGGCCCGGTGTCCCTCCTGCCCGCACGCGTAGCAGCACCCGGATCTGTCCCGGGGGCTGCCACACGTGTCCCGCACGTGGCCGAACTCCAGGCACCGGTAGCATTGGAGTTGCCGGGTCGGGAGGGCGTCGATCTTGACCAACGCCCACCTCACCCTAAGCCGCCCCTCCGCCACCAGCTTCCTGGCGCCGGCCACAGGACACCGGACCCACGCCGTGCCTAGTCCCCTACCCGGCGGGCGCCGCACTTCGCCCACCCTGATCAGGTCACGAGACCCTCCCGTGACTTTATGGACAGCGTCCTTAATCTCCTCAGGCGTGGCGGAGTCGTCCAAGTCTCTTACTCTGACCTCCGCCATACGCTCTGGGCGGACGACCTTCGCGTCGCCGCCTATCACTTCACGTAGCCTGCCGGCCAGCAGATTCGCCTTGTCAGGGCCTCCAGGGCCCGGTACCTCGAGGATGAGTCCTCCCGTGATAGCCCTTCTAGGGCGCACCCCCGCGATGCCAATCTCCTCCAGGGAGATCTTCTCCTTTGCTTTTGCTAGGGCCTCAGCATAGCTTAATTTTCCCCCCTCCCGCGGCAGCGTAATACACACTGCGGCCGCTCGAAGGGGGCGCGGAAAGCGCACGGGACGCGCACGTCCCACCGGTGCAACCCCCGCGCCGACCTTCGGACCGGAAGCCCCCGCAGCCGGTACCCGCACAGAGCCCTCGGGGGGGCCCGGCTGTGCAGTGGCATCCGCCGCCGCTTTACCCTTTTTCTTCTTCTTTTTCTTTTTCCTACTCGAGGGGGCCTCCTGCCAGCCCCCGTCGGTGGACGAGAGTCCACCGTCATCCCGTAGCACCACTTGAGGAGTGGTGCCAGCACTTGTAGCAGCAGTCTGCTGACCGGCAATACCACGTACCGCCCCCAGGATATCGTCCCTCATGGCCTTAACCTTTGAATCGATAAGCCTACTTACTGCGGTTAGCAGGGACTCCGCAGACTCCGCAGACTCTTTCCCCCTCCCAGTGGCAGCGGCAGCGACGGGAGCGGAACCGGCGGCCCCTCGCTTTCCCGCCCGCATCGCAGCCACTTCCTTTCGCAGGTTGTCGACCTGTCCCTCCAGTTCGCTGACTCTGGTCAGCAGCCTCTTGTTCTCCTCCTTCAACCTGGAAGTAGAAGGAGGTGTTAGTCTCCCGGGGATGCGCTTACTGATCTCTCCAGGAGCCGCCTCCACGGTGAGCGCCGACTCCCTGAGCGCGCGCACATACCCCCCCTTCAGATTTTTGGAGCTGTTGGCCACCTTCTCGATGGCCCGGACAGACTTCAAAATCCGCTCCCCGAGGTCAGCAGTCGGCTGCTCCCTCATTTCACTCGCGAGGTGGGCCACAGACGGAAGCCCTCTGTACGATCTCGGTGCCGGGTTCAGCACCTCCTCCCCATCATCGCTGTCCAGCGCGATGTAAACCCTCTTTGGCGCTTGGGCTGGCTTCCCAGCTGGTAGCGCCCGCTTCCTGCTGTGGCGTTCATCTGTGACGAGCGAGGAGAGGGAGAAGTCCGATTCTTCCCCCCCCCCCCTCCACACCCGACCCCACCCCAGCCGTCGCGATGGATGCAGTGGAGCCTGCAGACGACAAAGTCGCGGCCCCCGTCCTCCGCGACGCCGCAGCCCTTGGGGGTAATACCCGCAAGGGTCTCGGCGTTTCCGGAGAGGGCATCAATGCCACCTCCCTATCCCCCTGTTTCTCCTCACCCGACGCGCCTACCTCGCGCCCTCCCACTTCACCCATCTCCTCCTCACCGGTTTGTTTTTTTGAATTATTTTGATCACCTTCCATTTTGTTCCCACGAGAGTGGTCGGAAAAATAGGTCCGCCCGGGCAGAGCCGCCTTACCCGGGTAGGCCTAGATACTCCGGGGTTTCGGCAGGTGCCCCGGAGGAACCGTTCGCGACTGCGCCATTTAACCTCCACGCAGCCATGCACCCCTCGGCACGGTGTCTTGACACCTTGGGTTTGGAGGGTCTTTGGGTCCTTGGAGGGTCCAACCTGACCTGACCTGACCTTTTTTTTTTTTTTTTCGTGGGGGAAATCTTCATAGACACCCCGCCCTCCTGAGGGGGTGGACGGGGTAGTGTCGGATTCCTACCGACTAAAACCCCCACGGTGGACATCCTCCGCGCTTAGCGGGGAGACACCGGGATCTCTTCTCGAACGCAACCGGTGCCCCCCCTCCACGCTCTGCCTTTCGGCTCTTCCTCGGGGGGAAGATCCCCTTCCCCCATTTTTCCCACCGGGCGTGACCGGCCCACACGGCCACGCCCAACCTCCCGACCGCCTGTTTAGGCACCCATAACCCCCCAGTTATGGCCGCCAGCGACCCCAGTGGTCGCCCTAACCAGGGCGTACATGCGCTATCCTCCACCATTGGGTTATAGCGCCCCCACCGACTCCCGGCAATTCCTGGCAAGGATGACCTCGTCCCTTACCCACCACCCTGGGGGAAGAACACTTCGTCTCACTCCCCATACCTCCATACCTACTATCTTACCGCAAAGACCGAGCCACGGCCCCAGCCCCGCCCCGTCTTCGCCTTCCCATCCGTCTTAGTCGCGTAGGGGGGTTCCCCCTCTCCCGCTCCCTCTCTGCTTCCTCCTTGTTCGTCATCACTTCCTCGCAAAAGGAGATTGCCGCCTCCCACTTGTCCCTGCTTTGTAGCATGGCCCGAATTAGCGCCTGAGGCGCAAGGTCCTGCCCCACCCTCTGCATTAAGGCACAGCGCTGCACGCTCCACGCCGGGCATTCCTGTAGTGTATGTTGCGCCGTATCACGCTCCCCCCCCCCCACACTGGTGGCACTGCTCATTTGCCTCCCTACCAATGCGACACAGGTAACTTCCAAAGCAGCCATGCCCGGTTATCACCTGCGTTGCACGGTAGGTCAGCCTGCCCCACTCTCTGTCCAGCCATTTGTCCATACTTGGCAGGACCGCCCCTACGGCCCGCTGCCCCTCACATGCCATCAGCCGCTGGCGCCACCGGGCCCGAGTCACATGCCGGGCTTGCCGCCTTACCTCTTCCACCTCCCTCGACGTTACTGGAGCCCCGCCCTGACGGAGCCTCCTGCCCTCCTGATACAGGAATTTCTCCTGCTCCGCCAGTAGGTCGAAAGGCGGGACCCCCGACAGCACCGCCGCCGCATCGAATGATATGGTCCTATATCCTCTTATTACCCGGCATGCCAGCCGCCTTTGCACGCGGCGCAGCACCGCCCCGCAGCGCGCACTGGCCACTAGGTCTCCCGCCCATATCGGCGCCCCGTACATGGCCATCGACCTTATCACCCCCATATAGAGTCGCCTGATATTCTCATTGGGCCCCCCCAGGTTCGGCAGGAGGCGCGAGAGCCCATTTGCCGCCCTCTCTAGCCTGGGGGCCAACTTGTCGAAGTGGCCCACAAATCGCCATCGGCTATCTATTTCAAGGCCGAGATACTTCATTGTGTGTCCGACCTCCACATAGTCTCCCCCTATCCTAACTCGGGACCAAGGCGGCGGCCCCCCGCCACTCCCGCCCAGGAGCCATACAGCCTCTGTTTTCGCAGGGGCCACCTCCAGACCGAGACCCCGGATCGCGGCAACCACCCTTGCCACCCCACATTCCGCCAGTCGGATACATCTTTCCCAACTCCTCTCCCCTACCGGGACCAAGGTGTCGTCTGCGTAACAGGTCAAACTAACCCCGGTGGGAAGGACCACCCGCAGAACCTTATCGTAGGCGAGGTCCCACAGGAGGGGACCCAGGACTGATCCTTGCGGGACCCCGCAATGGACCTCCCTCCTGTGCACGCTCCCCCGCCGACCCGTGTAAACGATGTATCTCCCCTTCAGGTAGTCACCCACCACGTCGCACAGATACCGGGGCACCCGGTGATATCTCAGAGCCTCTATGATCGCATTCCATGGCAGGGAGTTAAATGCATTTACTATATCCAAACTTATTGCCATACATCTCCACCCCCGGGCCACCCATTCTTCCGAGAGGGACCTCACCCTCGACACCGCATCCAGTGTGGAGCGCTCCTCCCGGAAGCCAAATTGGCTTTCCGCCAAGTCTGGCCCCAATCGCGCCAGATGATCCGCGATGCGGCCTGCTATTACCCGTTCCAGCAGCTTACCTCCCTCATCCAGAAGGCATATGGGCCGATATGCTGAGGGGGATTCCGCCGGTCGTCCCCCCTTCCGGATCAGGATCATCCTTGCCTCCTTCCATATGGACGGAAAGCGCCCCTCCTGTAGGCATCCGCCGAAGAATCTACTTATTCGGGCCCCCAGGGCACCCATAGCCACGACCCAAGCTCGCCCGTGAACTCCGTCCGGGCCAGGGGCAGTGTCCTTTTCCCCCATTCGCTTAACAGCTCTGCTCACTTCTCCCTCGTTGATCCCACCTTGCTCCCGTCGCGGAACTTCCGCAGCCGCCACTGGCCGGGCTCTCCCTTCCTCCCCTCCTGCAGGGAAGAGGGTCCCCACTACTCGTTGGAGCCTCTCCGGGTCGAGCAATTCTGTGCAGGGGGGCGCCCATTGTCGCAACCTTCCCATTACCAGTTGGTACGGCCTCCCCCATGGGTCCTTTCCCAAGGTTTGTAGAAGCTCCCTCCAGGCTTGGGCCTTGGCCTCCCTTATGGCTGCCTGCAGAGCCTTGGTCCTACTCCTGTACTCCCTGTACAGGTCCTCCACATCTACCGGTCCCCGCCGTCTCCGTGCCCTGGCATACCGGCGGCGCGCCCTGCTGCACTCCCCTCGCAGCCGCCCTATTCCCGTCGTCCACCAGCACACTGCCCTCTTCTTTGGAGGGGCCCCCGCCCGGGGCATTGCCACGTCACACGCCCCTACCATGATCCTCCTGATGGCCATCGCCTCCTCTTCCACATCCTGGACGGGGGTCTCCGGCAGAGCCGGTCACGTGGACGCCAGGACCGATGCCACCAGCGCATCCCTGTCCATCTGTCTTAAAACCCATCTCCGCTGTGGTCTCTCCTGGCGACAACCAGGCCTTTTTCTCATCATACCCGAGGAGATCGTCAACGTTATGTAGCGGTGATCTGACAGCGTTTCTGTCCCTTCTTCCACCTTCCACCCCGAGACACGTCGTGAGGCGGAGAGGTTTGCCCACGTCAGGTCCACCACTGACTCCCCCTGTCACCTCACGCACGTGCTCGCCCTGCCCCGATTCATCAACTGAAGCCCCAGGCCTGCCGCCCAGTCCATGACTGCCTCGCCCTTGACGTTCGTTCTGACCGATCCCCACATCACCGAGGCGGCATTAAAGTCCCCCATCACGAGCACCGGCCGGCTCAACAGGCGCCCCACGCATCTCCCCACCCGATCCAAAAAATCTTCAAACTGCGCGAGGGTAAGGCTGGGGGGAGCATAGATCCCCACCACCACCATCCCCTCCCCCCGCACAGCTACATAGCCCTCTCCACATTCCACGGGCTCCAAGGGGGTTCGCCCATTTCCCCATACTGCTATCGTTCCCTCTCTGTCCCCTACCCATCTTGGGTTCCCCTGGGGAACATGACACGGCTCCGCCACTATCGCCATTTCCACACTCCACTCCGCCACACTCTGCATCAATAAATCCTGCGCGCGGCGGCAGTGATTTATATTTGCCTGAAGGAGACGGGTATCCATGGTTTAGTTTTCCATGACCTCCTCCCGGCCCTCCTCAGACTGTCCAGCCACTGTCTCCGCAACCCTTAGTCCACTCCCCCCGCTGGCCTCAGCCGGCTGGCTCGCCTGCGCAGGGGCAGGAAGCTTATTCTTTTTCCTCGCCTGAGGGGCGCACTTCCTGCTCCCCAGCCTATGCTCTGCCGGGAGTCCTCTGTCTGCGCACAAGGGGCACTTTGGTTTTGCCCCGCACCGCCCAGCCTTGTGTCCTGGCTCCCCGCACACATAGCACCGGTTACTTCTGTCTACTGCGCTCATGCATCGCTGCCTCACGTGCCCAAATTCGAGGCAGCGATAGCACTGCAGTTTCCTGGCCTCTAGGGCCTCTACCTTCGCTGATGTCCAACCGACCGTTAACCTGGCCTCAGCCACTATCTTTCGTGCCGCATATGCAGGGCACTGTACCCACAAAGTCCCCATTCCCGTGGGGGATGAGCGGACTTCCCCTACCTTCACCTCTGCTCGGTCGCAGCCACCCGCCCCTGCTACCGCCACCACGACTTCCTGGGGGGTGATTGAGTCATCGAGACCCCTTACCCTAAAATCAGCCCGCTTTACCGGCCTTGCCACCCGTGCCTCATTTGCCTCCATGACTTCCCTGAGACGACCAGCAAGTGCGTCTGCTCTTGCCGCCCCCTCCGGTCCAGGAATTTCCAGCACTAGGCCTCCTGTAATAGCCCTCCTGGGTGTTATCTCCCCTATTTCCAGCTCCTTTAGGCATATGTTGTCTCTGGCCTTCTTCATCACCTCAGCGTATGTGAGCTTCCCCCCCTCCGGGATTGTTAACGTTACCGCCGCCGTGCGCGGGAGACGACCCACTCTCTTCCTTTCCAGTACCTTCTTCTTCATCTTCACCGCCGCCGGGCTTTTCTGGCCGTCGACCCCTTTCCTTTGACTGGGAGCCTTCCCCGTCGCCACCGGAGCGCGTGTAGCTTCTGTGGCCATCTCTCCTTTCTCTCTTCTCTTCCCTGTCACCTGTGTCCACCCCCCTTCATCTGGTACGCCCAAGGCTGTGGACTGCCTACTGCCCCCCTCTGAAGCTGAATCTGAAGCGTCCGATCGGGCCTGTGCAGGTTTCTGCCCCACCGTTCCCCTTTTCGCCAACTCTCCCCTCCCCGTCCTTTCAGCGGACGCCACTTGTACCTGCGTCTGCGGCAGTCTACCCCCTCCCGCCCTTCCGTCCAGCAGTGGGGCCAGCTCCCCTCTGAACGCCGATATTTTCGCTTCGATGAGGTCGCTTATTCTTTCCATCATCCTGTTTTCTGCCGCTACCCCTGCTTCCGGTGCCGGCCATTCCCTCTCCCTAGCCCTGCTCCTTGGGTCCATCGTCCTCGAGTTCCGGTCTGCCACCTTCAGTGTTGCCCCACCCGGTTTAACCCGTCGCGGGGGGGGAGGAGGGGGACCCATTTCTGCTTCCATCGTTCCACCTTTGGCCCTCTCGTACTCCCGCTTTGGAGCGTCCTCCTCCATCACTTCCACGTAGTTTCTCGGGGACACCGATCTCCTTGGTCTTGTTCCCGTGTCACCCTCCCCACTTATCATCTTCTCCTTGGTCTTCCCTTGCTCCCTCACGGCTCCTGCCTTCTTCTCGAGTTCTTGCACCCTCCGACGTAGGCGGGCGTTCTCCTCCTCAAGGGTTACAGTGTGCGTTGTCACCACAGTTCTCTTGCACATTTCCACTGCTGCAGCAGCGATCGTGTTAGCTGCTACCCTCAGTTTTTTAACGAAGCCCCCTTGCAGGTTTTTCGAGGTCCCAGCAACTCTTCTCACCTCCTCTATTTGTTCCGCAATCCTCTCCCCAAGATCCGGTGTAGGCGCCCTCCTCATCTCATTATTCAATTCCTCCTCGTTTGGAATCGGTTTATTTGGAACCAGCAGCATTTCCCCCGTTCCCATTGCATCCAACGCCCTCATCCTGGCCTCCACTTCCAATTCTCTTCGCTCCAGCTTCAGCATCCGGCGCTTCTCCCCCTCGCGCTCCTTAGCCGTGGGCTGCCTTGTCCTCTTTCTTCCCGTTGCCCATCCTCCAGATGAAATTGATGAAACGGATGCAGCAGAGGTGGGGGTATCCGAATCTTCTCCCCCACTCGTCATCCTTTGATCCGATGCATCCAGCCTCCTCTTCTCCTTTCTTCCAACTAGGAGCCCCTTCCCTTCTATACGCTCCAACGCCACTGTTGGGCTGCAATCCCGCTGTCTTCCTCCTCTCTCGTCCACCACCTTCGCCCCAGCAGGCGCTACAAGCTCCAGCGTGACTCCCTCCGCCCTCTCAATTAGGGCCATAGCCCCACACCCACACATACCATCGCACAAGCATACCTTTTTGTTTTTTATATTAGACTCCATTTGCATCCCACGAGTAGGTCGGAAAGGTGCGTCCGCCCCCGCAGAGCCGCCTTACGAGGGTAGGTCTAGGATACTCTGGGGGGACGACAGGTGCCCCAGAGGAACCGTTCTCGACCGCGCCGTTTATCGTCTCCGCGGCCATGCACCCCTTGGCACGGTATCTAACACCTTGGGTTGAGACGTGCACCGCTCTTCGTCTGGCCCCTCACCCTGAACCTGGCCGACAAGGTAGGACCTGCCAGGGGCCGAGGCCCCTGTCGGTATAGCCCCAGGGATCATAAGGGCACGCAAGCTCCCCCACCACTACAAGGTAACGGTGCCTCGGGGGAGGACCTCACCTGACCTGACCTGACCTGACCTTTTTTTTTTTTTTTTTTTACGTGGGGGAAATCATCGAAAGACATCCCGCCCCCTGGGGAAGGGGCGGGGTAGTGCCGGATTTTTACCGGCTAAAACCCCCACGGTGGCCATCCTCTGCTCCTTGTAGGGGGGCACCGGGATCTCGTATCGAACACTACCGGTACCCCCCTTCGAGCCACGCCTTTCGGCTCATCCTCGGGGGAGGGAGAAATCCCTCCCCTTTCTTGCCTTCTGAGGCGCAGACAGGCCACCCGCCCGCGCCTCCCACCTTGGCCGCCTATGCTGACAGCCTGGACCACCCAGCCCAGACTGCCGGCGGCCGCGGTGGTCGCCCTTATAAGGGCGTTTGAACGCCCCCCTCACAACCCCCCCCCAATGAGGGGGAGTGGGAGGGGGGCGAACCCACCACCGACTCGCGCCGGCCGGTAGAAGGGGGGGCGTCTACTTGCCCCTCCCCCGGCCGGTCCTGGGGGCGTGGTTAACAGGCCACGCCCCCAGCCTCACCACTAGGGATGGGGGGCTCCTGGTGGGGGCGCGGCGCCACGGCTGCCGCGCCCCTGTCCCCTCCCCCTACGCGCCCCGGAGGGAGCTCTCTCCCTCTCCCTCTCTGCGACCTCCTTCTGCAGCATGACCTCCTCGCAGAAGGAGGTCGCAGCATCCCACCCCCCCTTGCTACTGAGCATGGCCCTTATAAGGGCCGGGGGGGTGAGATCTCCTCCCACTTTTTCGACCAGGACACGGCGCTGCTCTGCCCACGCCGGGCATTCCTCCAGCGTATGCTGCGCCGTGTCCTGGTCCCCTCCGCAATGGTGGCAAGTTGTCGTCGCCTCCCTTCCGATGCGACACAGGTATCT
>JARQTD010003659.1:0-10175 GCA_030142515.1 Cephus sareptanus | reverse complement strand
CCGTGTTGTAGGAGGGTTCCCGCAATTTACGAATCGTGTTATAGCGAAACCGTGTTATAAGATACCGTGTTATAGGACGGTTACCTGTAAGTCACAACATTTCTCTGCGTATTATTGTATAATCAAGCATTAGCTCATCATTTTAATTGTATTCTCAAAATCTCTTATAATACTTGCGCTACTTTTTTGTGTTATTACTGATTCTTATATTTAATTATGATTTTCGGGGTTCCAAAATTTGATGATTTAAATATTTTTTGCTTTTAAGGTAGGGAACTTACAGCAATCCTGTGCTTGGTGAGTCTTTTTTTTATATGAAAATGTTTTTACGGGGGAGATTATTTAGCCGTAGAATGTGACTACTGTTATTTGCCAACCGATTCCTAGGAATCGTCGTTATAGTGCATATCTGCAAGGTATGCATATAAATTGATGGATACGGGCAACCCACTTCATCGTACTATTACATATTATATGTAGCTCTAAGGCTCATGGCCCCGAGCAATCTAGATAAGACGAGACTACAACCAATAAAACATTTCGACATGGGCATTGTATACACAATGAAGAATTTGTTTTTCTTCGGATATTCATTATATGCAAGTAAGTATTTTTAACATGTTTTTATCACATACGCAACATAGTTTGATCATTAATGTTCTAAGGGCTTTATCCCACAGCTTATAAATTGGTTGTCCCATATTTATTTTTATGCGTGCAATTAATTGTATACCTTGAAAACGTTTAAGTAAAAGTGAGGGAGAAAGAGTGGAAGAAGTCAACAATGAAACGGTGGCATTGTGAAATTCCCCGCGTATAAGAAATATTTTAGCTCAGTTCAACGGGCTGCATACATAATCGTTGAACAACAAACTTTCATATATCGTTATCTTAAACGTTTATGCTCATAGTCAGAGAGTAAAAGCGTGTTTCTAATACTTAAATTTTGACTCTAAATTTCAAAGCATTCATTTTCTATTTAGATGGATGGAATCTTGTGCAATAAAACATTAAACATTCTTTAGTTATAAACTGTAATCAGGCTAACAGAAAAGCGTGTTATCGAGAATCCCGTATGAAGCATAAAAGTGCGTGAACCGAATAGCAGTCATGGAGAAGGTGTGGAGGATATATAAGCTGCATATGTAAACCAGTAGTAAGAGTTACAAGCGCCGATGATGGCATCTAAAGCAAAAACCAGTTTCGTTGTCGTGCTCAACCTGCTATTGCGAATTGTGCTCTCGCGACTAGATAGAAATCCCGACATTGAACTTAAAACTGTAAGTACCGTCTACGCTGTAAGGTGAATCTCACTAGTGGAGAGTACGTGATTTGAGAATAGATATTGAGATATAGATATTGAGATTTATGGAACGAACACGATACTGATCTTTCTCGATGTTATGTAAGAGAAAAAAGTTCAGAGATAATTCATTTTGGTAATAAAAATCAAAAGTTGTAGATAAAAATTATTTGAAACCTATAATGTGAGTAATTTTATGATTAGCCTGATCTGGTGAAAAAATATGGATATCCTGTGGAAATACACAATGTTGTGACTGCCGATGGATACATTTTGGAAGTTCATCGAATTCCTACTAAACCAAATTTCAAACTACACTCACATGGAATTCCTGTAGTGATTCTGCATGGCCTTGCTGGTAGCTCGGCAGATTGGGTCATCATGGGACCAGGAAAGTCATTGGGTAATGTTTATTTTATGTCAATAACTTCATTTGACTAATTTTTTTGTATGAATCCGCACAATATACATATATACACATATTGCGATGTCAGGCTTTGCTGACACTTTGTGACTTTGCTTTAATGAGAACGCGAGGCATACAAAGTGCATACAATTTTCCTCGTTTGATTAGGTTCTTTTCGAACCAATTCTCACGTTCTTCATTTTAACTAACAATCCATCCAACGACAAGTTCAATTGGGGATATTTTTTATAAGAAACAGGAAAATCTTTCGATACGATCAAATCCACATTTCAAATTTTTGTTAACAAGTATAAATCTTCAATTATTAAAAAATCAAGTTTCGTGTAGCGTCAATATGGGGTTGACAAACAAATTAATAATTGTAATTGTACACTTATATGAAAATTTCAAATGATCCTATGCAAAATCCAATTACAAGGATTGTCAAAATTGAATTAAATACATGCGAACATTGTATTTCTAGAATTCAAGATTGACTTTACGAGAAACGTCGGTCGTGGTCGAAATATATGCAAAAACATTCAAACACAGTTTACCATTATCTTTTCACTAATATCACAATGCACTCAAATATCAAGTATCTTCAAGTATTCTTCGCGTAAAACTAAGATGAATAAGTACATCGGAATCGAAAATCGTCTTACGTGGTTATATTAACTTGAAATACGTTTATTATAAAATAATGTCTATAATACCCAAAGAAAATATCAAACTCATCCGTCACAAAGTCTCGCCTATCTGATCGACTCAATATTGTAATGTTGTACATTACAATAAACAACATTACACAATATTGCTTATACAAACAAAAACGAATACATGTTCCAACATACGAACGTGTTTTGCATTAAAAGTAGGATCGAAATTTTCTACGTAAACAATTGTTTCTCCTACGCTTTGAAGGGATTTTCTCAGCCTTATACATGGTATCTAACCCACAAGCGACTTAAATTATTAATGAAGCGCCAGATCTCACGACGTCTTACTTATTCAAAATTCGAAGAAGGCAGAATAAACAAAACGCGATTCTGCCAATCGCATCATTCTCATATCGGAAAAAATGATCTTATGGAAAGGGCTTAAAAGGAGATATCAACAGCTTGCCGAGCTTTAATATACTGGTGCTACCACATGTCGTGGCAAGCCGTGGAAATACGTGGTACGCAGGGACTACACTTATGTACACCTGTATGACGTTGCACCTTAGTTATGCCCAACAGCTCCCCACATTAAAGTGAAAACATCCCCTTTACACGGTTTGCTACAGGATTTAAATTCTATTTTTATCGTCAGAATACTCGACTTTGTGATTGAGAGAACGTAATGGCATGTGCAGTAATATGAAAATTTGCAATTAATATACAGGATGTTTATGTTAACTCTGCACATACTTCTAGGGTGTTTAGAGGTTGCTTAGGCAAGCATTTTCAGGTAAGACTCCCTAGTTATGGGCGACGACTGGTGGACGAACTCCTGATGGCTAACCTAGCGAGTGCGGGAAACTGTAGGATTACCGTGGTCGCATCATCCCACCGTCGGCTCGGGTTGACATTGCAGCAAACCCGAGGCCGCCAAAGACCTCAGTAGGAGATTCGTCTTTGACACTCATGAAGATCATTGCGTGCACGGGAAGGGTACAGCCCGGGGCCGCTAGGGCGACAGGTGAAACCGGAAGGGTTGGTCCCGCTAGCAACCAATGAAAGGTCGTTGATCGGAGTTCCAAAAGGAACGACGTATGGGTAGAGAGGGCTTACCCCCCGAAGGGGGGGGGGGCGCATATAAAAGGAGAGAGGACGCACCGCGAACATCTGTCTTAAGTTTCCCGCGAGCTGGCCGGAATACAAAATAAAGTAACCGGGAAATATAAACAAAGACTACGTGAACTGAACCCCCATCCGATACACAGATTTCTACCTGAGGATGACCCCCAAAGGGGTCGAAACGTTGTAGAAAACTCTATCTCTTTATTCACCTGGCTGCTTCGTCGACATCTTGACAGGATACTCTCCTGCAAACTCCAAAAAATAAATATTTTTATGTGTAGAATTTGTTGCAGGCCTACCTGTCAAGCGTGGCTAGAACATATCATCCCAAGTTTCCCCCAGGTTTGCGCTAAGCCTAGGTGCCAAACCTTATTAAAATTGGTCCAACCTTGATCCAGGCTTGGCCCATATATTCATTCCTACCAAGGTTTATGTTAAGATTAATTACTTTAGTGGCGATTCGTGTAAACTAGATTTAGGTACGTATAAGGGCGAGATGTGAATGCGCCCCAAGTTGTGCGAGCTGGATGTGGCCCTGACTGATACGCGCAGAACAGTCAGTCAGTCAGTCAGCAGTTACGTGAAAAAGGGATAAGAAAGGCCAGTAAGAAAGTCCATCATATTTGACTTTATCTAATATCATCCATTCTCAGTAAAGAGTTGGAATTTAAGTCTGAACATAAATTAAATAGTATACATCAACCTAACAGAGAAAAGGCGCTTTTTAGTTTTATTTCTATTTCTAAGAATCTTTATAAACAAACCAGACAAATACATAATTAAAAGTGTATTTAATAAATTTTACTCTCAATGTCCTACTTCAATACACAACAGTTTATTTGCGCGATCCAGAAAATCGCATGATGCGATAAAGGATACATTATATAGGGTGTCCCAGAATTAAAAGCAAAACTTCAAGGGGGTAATAGAGGGAGCCGAACTGTGTAAATTACCTATAAAACATGTGATCTCCGAAGCAGCATTCACGAGATACGAACGGTTAAAAAGTCGCGCTAGACGTCGGCATGTAAGCAACGGGTCGGTCGAAAGAGGAGTTTAGAATTTACAGTTTTCTTTATTGAGATTCTAGGGCATAGACACTCTAAGAATCAAAGTCAGAGTTATGGAATGGTTAATTCCAAACCGCATTCATTAATAATTCAATTTAACACTAACCGTACCAAGCCCGGTCAAATGACCGGTTTAAAAATTTAATTAATAATTGTACATTTATTGTTATTTCTTCCGTTCATTTAACTTTGTGTAAATTCTTAGATTGTCTGATTAATCAATTTCTCACCTTTGTTTTTTTTCCTCCTTTTTCTACTGAGAAAAATTCATCACCTGGCTTTTTTGTCGTGATCGGCCATTCGACCGGTGTACAAATTTATATAATTTTCTCAATTTTTCTGCCTCGGATCTTAGCTTTGGACTTGAGTGTCTCAACTATACATAGTTGCAAACATCTCAACGCGATATGGGTTTGGTTTATCGTAAGTCGCCGGATAATCTGACAGAACCGACATCAAGTATAACTTATAAACACAACGAAGTCTTATCGGCACCTTTTGTAAATCAAGGAATACTCCTTCCATAACAATAGTCTATAGTAATCGACATCTAAATGCAGTATTCTTGTGAGAATCACAGAGTACAGATCGAATTCAAGAGTAGTCAAAAATGACAACGAGTAAACAAATCTTACAATATTCAGTACATTGGTTTTATAATTTGTTTTATCCTTGAATATGAGTAGTCATAGATCCGTTATAGCGCGTCTTAGTGGAGTGGATTAATTAGGGGTGAGGGTGAGTCCCAGTAGTTTAGCGATTGAAATTTTTTCATTTGAAAATCGAGTTGAAAATTTGTCCATACGAAAAGTAAGTGAACAATTTTTCGTTTCACAATTCGGGATTCCAAAATTTTCGCGGCTGAAATTTTTTCCGTACGAAAACTAAACGGTAGCGATAAAACTGTCAGCGAAAGCGATATGTCGGAAAGTAAAAAGGAAAACTGAAAGACAAGTTCACACCGCGACAAAAAAAACTGAAGTAAGTCTTGTCCATTCTCATGGTTTAATGAATGAGATTGTGTTTCGGAATGTAAAAAGGAAAATTGAAAGATAAAAGCTGTTTGACGTGCCAAAAGTTTTACAGCTGAAATTTTTTCTTTTCAAAATTCAAAGTGGAAATTTTTCCATGCGAAGACAAACCGGTAGCGATAAAACTATCAACGAAAGCGATATGTCGGAAAGTAAAAAGAAAAATTGAAAAACAAGCTCACATCGTGACGAGAAAGGTGGTTCCGTCCAGTCGATGAGACATTTTTTGTACAACGAAAATTTCCTGAAACCTTGGAAAAGAACTGCAACGAGCGGCTAGGATTTCTGGAGCCTTCACATTTCAGCCAGACATTCTGGAGCTCCTAGCTGGCCACGTGTTTCGTAGACAAAGAGTTTTAACCAAGAATGGTAAGGGTAGCTACCTAAGTGAGATTTAGGATTGACGTTGAGACATGGGCCATAAAATAAATTAGGCTTGTAAACGATCTATCAAAATTGTCTATAGAGTGAATGAGGACAAACTTTCATCATGAGGAGAACCGCAAGATATAATAAACATGGTCCACTTGACACAGGAAAAAAATATTGGCAAATGGTGCATGATGTGCGTATGCGAAGAATCGAAGAAAGGGAAAGGATGACCTGGTTGTGGTACGAAGGAAGAACAAACGCTCCCTGGGCATTTGATATCATTGATTTGCATTTCTGATTCGCAATGAAAATACCTTCTGAAACAGTACCTTTTGAAGATTGGAGAGTTAAATACTTTGAATAATAAGGATACCAAATAAAGTCGATAATTTATGCTATACAAACTATTTTTATTTACTCTTCATACAACTCTTCTATGTTTTAATTTGAGCCATACAGTCGTCCCAGGTTACAATACAATCCATGCGCTCCAGTGAACTATTTACTAACTCGTGTATTGCTGGTACTACTAAATCTATGGAGAGATGATTAAATATGCAATGTGAACCAAGAAGATCCGTTACTGTGCTAGGCGTGATATTTGAAACTTTACCGCTTTCAAAAGCCCCTGTAATCTCATTCAGAAAACTATTACGAGCACGTATCGCAGTAGTATAATGATCATCAGCGAGCGTTAGAGCGGAACATATGGGTCATTCCACGTCAGATTTAAAATCAAATTTTTAATTGTCCTAAAAATTGTTTCCCTTGTTCTCGAGGGGGAAAAAAATGACGGGTTATATTTTTATTTCAATATGACATAAAAAATTTTCGAAATATCGATTTTTTAATTTATCGACTCCAAAAACCGGTTCTTCTTTAAATGTATCGTGGATCGTACACTTTTCGACTAAAAGCAAAACACTGCAGGGCAAAATGTGCAATAGGGTTCACTTTAAAGTCCACGTTTTAATGGTAGAAAATTCGGTCGTTTAATAATTTTTATGCAAAAATTTCTTAAACAATTTGTATTATTTCAAAAGAGGCATCTTCAAATTGAATAATTTTTTCTATAATTTGTTATTACAGTACAGAGAATATTGTCTGAAAATTTGAAAGTGGACCGTTGAATATTTTTTGAAATAAAATTCACAATATCTGACCGCGCTTATGATTTGCGCGCGGGCGGCGCGGACGAAGCACATAAACAATCAGATATTATCATTAATGTTTTGTAAGTGTCTTTTTCACCAATATATTACCATAAACAAGACTTTGATTGCTCTACAATATGACATTTCCAAGCCACAGCTGACGGCAAGGGTCTTTGTGATGAGGCGGGTGGAGCATTAAAAAAATAAGCAAGGAAAGCCAGTCTTTAAAGATTTTCGAATGACCAAATAATGACCCCACTGGAGTTCTACGAATGGGCCCAACTCGATTCTACGTTATCCAATATCTCTGTTGCTTAGGAAACCGAGAAATCTTACGATGAAGCAGCTAATTTTTTTAAAAAACGTTTCGATGATTGTAAAACGATACCAACAAAAAATATACTGTGTTGAACCAGTTGGGGATCGCGAATTGAAAATCAAAACTTATTCTCGTTGTTCCACTTTCACAACCTTCAGTTTCTCAGGTTTGCACAAGAAAAAAAAAGCAGTTTCCGAAAAAAACATTTAAAAAAGTGTAAAATACTTAAATAATATTATTTTCTGTATTATTGTATATAAATCAGTATTGTAATTAAAGTAAATGACCATTTCTTGATTTGACAGTGTTACTCTGGAACCTTTTAACATTTCCCTGAGTATCATTTATTTGAGCTAGGTGAAAAACCCATCAAAGGATAATGGGATAACTTGAAAATATCCAAGCACGCTCGAATCCGTGCTTCGCCCGCGCGCAAATCATGAGCGCGGTCACATATTATGAATTTTATTTCAAAAAATATTCAATGATCCACTTTCAAATTTTCAGACAATATTCTCTGTACTATAATAACAAATTACAGAAAAACTTATTGAAGATGCCTCTTTTGAAATAATACAAATTGTTTAAGAAATGTTTGCATAAAAATTATTAAATACCGAATTTTCGACCATTAAAACGTGAACTTTAAAGTGAACCCTATTGCACATTTTACCTTGCAGTGCTTTGCTTTTAGTCGAAAAGTGGACGATGCACGATACATTTAAACAAGAATCGGTTTTTTTGGAGTCGATAAATTAAAAAAAACGATATTTCGAAAATTCTTCATATCATATTTAAGTAAAAAAATACGTATCATTTTTTCCCCCTCGAGAACAAGGGAAACAATTTTTAGGACAATAAAAAATTTGGTTTCAAATCTGACGTGGAATGACCCATATACATGATTCTAATTTTAAAAGTTTTTCAAAATACTGTTTCTTAAAAGCAATACTGTTTTTTCCCAATGTTATAATATTTTTATTGCGCGGTCGCCATATAATTCACACAATATAACATTACAATTTGCGAGGGGTAGCGTAGACCATTCATTATTCTTATTTTTTGTAACAGTGGTAGTCGTATCTATAAAGTGAGCGATGAATTTCTCAGAGTGATCGAGAAGAAGTCACCAGTCCGATGGTAGAAGCGTAACGGTTCCCCTCTACATCCAAGGAGTTGTAAAGTCGGTTGATATCTATTGTGAATGTCTAACCCCACGACGATATGTTTCTGATTGTTTAAGTTGTATACAGTTTGTATCATCAGCAATAGTGATGGTTTTAGAACGGATAGCGATGTAGATGTAGAAGGCGTGGCATTCATACCTGCAAATCTTTTAAGCGACATCCTGTTTTCTCCTTCGTTAAGTACTACTTTTTTTCGTTTGCAATCGTCTTTGTTTTCCTCATTTTTCCTCTTCCCATTTTCCACGTCAGATGTTTCCGCAGGTAGTGATTCTTTTAAGGCTGGACGATCAGGTGTATTTATACTCTCAGGTCGTTTTACACCCCCAGCACAATAGACTGGACACATTTTCGTGCAGACTTTTTCCAAACGTTGAGATTGCTCGTACATTTGAGGGCTCGCGCACAATATCCAATGTTTAACGCCATCACAATTCTCTTCATGGTATAAATGGGTGTGAGTAGCTGGACAATCCCAGTCAGAACTTTGAGAGCTGGCCATTTTAATAATGATATCTCAGATGTAACTAACAATGTTTGTTAGTGATTGAAGGTCCTGGGGCGAAACGACACTTGTTATAGAACTAAAGCATCGTTCCGCACTCTCTATCCACAGACCCTACAAAATAACTGAAATTCGTAGCAATACGAAATCTTAAAAATATTTTCTTAGTATTTATGTTACGTCCGACGCACCTACACCCCAAAAACTCCACCAAACGCCCCAGCCCTATTCTTTTGCGATCAGGTCTTACGCGCACTTAGCTCCTCCTTTGTATAAGTTAGAAATAAGATAGTAATAATCATAGGATTGTAAGTCCATGGGAACGGTCCCTGTACGGAATGTTCCCATGGGAACTTACCAGTGAGTGTAAGAGAGAGAGAGTAACATAAGTTTGCACGAATTAGAGAATTTTAGGACCATGAACTCCAGAGTACGTGCCGATAACGTGGCAAGACCGCGGGAACCAAGAGCAATCCGCGCTGGTCCCACGATTCCAGAATGCACCAAATAGGCAGTTTTCGATCCCTTCTCTAGACCCTAACACTCCTCGAGCTGGATTCGAGCAGTGAATTAGTCAGTCTACTTAGGAGTCTCATAAAAACTAGTCACACTTTACTTTTCATTAAAACCTTGAGTCAAAGGCGAACTTAGTGCCAATCCATTGTGTTAGTCAAGATACCATAGGGCCTATTTTGTCTTCCTCGCCTTAGGGCCGAGTAGCAAAAACCCAATCGAGAATAATGAAAAGTTTTACCCCTTTTTGAACTTAGTGTCCTTATGTATAACAACCACTACACTAGTATCAGTGTCTACCCTAGCGGCCAGGACAAGGACCATCTTCGAAATTTTGGATTACATACTATTTTCGGGGACTCGTCCCAAACAATCTACCATATCTCTCTATCTTGCCTTCACTGGTGAGTTCAACATATTATTATCCTTCTTGTTCTTTATCATATTATCATACTACACATATATATATACAGGGTGTATCTTAAGCCCCGGACAAGAGACATACCGTTAGATCCGGCGTGAAAAAATAAAAAT
>JARQTD010003658.1:0-10381 GCA_030142515.1 Cephus sareptanus | reverse complement strand
ATCGTTTAATTAACATTAGAATTTGATAAGACCCATCTAAGGAACAATTTCTTTGTTAGACAATATCCGAGCTCGTGTTTGGCTCGCGGAAGCGTAGTGGGGCACCGCTATTGTGCCGAGCGCCGATTGGCTGCGGCGGGAGCACTCGCATAGCCTATAAAAGTAGGACGCGCGCTGGCTCTAGGCTTCCAGTTGCTCGTGAGAGTCGCGTTACGTTATACCGTGCGGATTTCTTGCTATCGTTAGTCTTACGAAAGATTATTACCTTGTCGAACCCTCAGGGTCAGTTGTAAGAGTGTGGTGGTTGAAAATAAATATTTCTGTAATTCCAAACTTCGACTTCGTCATTTTTGGGTTGAAAGTACCTTCCGTGAAGGCTGGGGCACACCATACGTCGGCGGGGAATAATAGGAAGGATAGCCTACGACCATTGGATTCCCCTTCCTGCTGAAGGACAAAGCAGGTGGCGACCGTGAAATACGGGAGGCCATTCTTCGGAACGAAGGACACGGACACAGAAGGACAGCACTCCGTGGAGAAGCTGGATCCAGGGAACCAGGAAGCCGATTCCAGGGAACGGACAACACCTAGGCCCACCAATCCGGTCACACAGGAACCTTCGCATGACTTGGCTCTTTGAACCATTGGCATCCTTCTGGTCAAGGCCCCTGGTTGATCTTATGATCTACATACCTATACTAGCTTATTAGAAATGGTCCTATCAGGTACCATTCTGGTTATCTATAAAGTGACAATACCGAAAACTCTGTTTATTTCGTTCCCGGTTGCAAGGTTAGGGTGGCATGTTTAAATCTCGGAGACTGGGCAGGTTAGTGGATAAGTATATCGCCGACTGAAGAGAGCATTAAATGTCTTAAAAGATTCCGTCAGATGATGATAAATTACAATATCCTTAAATTACTGATGGAATATCGTTCAGGATTTAGAAATTCGCTTTTTTGTTCATTTGGGTTTGTGCGCAACTGGGCATCACCCGATTTCAATCTGTGCGCAAGTGGGCCATGGGCATCTGGGTGGATAGAGATTTCAATCCGTGCGCACGTGGGCCGTGGGCATGTGGGTCTGTGGGCATCTGGGTCGATGAAGATTTAAATCCGTGCGCAAGTGGGCCGTGAGCATGTGGGTCTGTGGCATCTGGGTCGATGAAGATTTCAATCCGTGCGCAAGTGGGCCGTGGGCAACTGGGTCTGTGCGCCGTGGGCAAACGTTCCGTGCACATCTGGTTCCGTGGGCAAGTGGTCTGTGCGCATCTGGACACCACTCGTGTCCATCGACGCCGGGGCCCTCGAAGAGGAAAATGCCCGCCTCCGTCGAAGGGTTCAGGACCTCGAAAGAGAGGTGGGGTCGATCAAGGAGTCCCTGAGGGCCAAGGAGGATTCCGTCGGAGCTGGGGGCGGGTCCAGAAAGCCCCCGAGAAGAGCGGCAGCCCAATAGATTTGGTGGCGGCCGGCGGGGAGGAGACGGTGCCCATGGAGATGGAGATGGGTCCCCCTCCCCTGCCGGCGGACTGGGCTTCGTCGGGTGGGGCGCCGTTGAAGGCGGCCGCCCAGAAGGTACCCCCGATGGACCCGAGGAGTAGGGCCGCGGAGAGAGACTGGCCGGCGTTGTCGGCGGGGGAGGTCGCCGAAAACCGCCTTATGGAGAGGATCGGCGACCTCATAGAGGCGAAGATGGCCACCCTTAGAGGGGAGCTGGCCCCTTTGTTAGCTGGAAAGGGAGGGAAGGCTGCACCGCCGCAAGCCCAAAAGCAGGCGGCGCCCGCCAAGAAGGCGGGTAAGGGGACGGCGAATCGCAGAGCCGCAGGGCCGACTCCCGCCTCGTCCGACCGCCCCTGCAGCCATCAGCGCCCCCCCCCCCCCCTTGGTTCCGGACACGCCGGCTGTGGAGCCCTGGGCGGTGGTGACTGGTAGGAGGGAGAGGAAGAAGAAAGCCGCGGCAACGGCGACGGCCGCCCCTGTGCCGCCAGCGGCGGGTGCGACGGTGAAGCCCTCCACTCAGAGGATGGGGGCCAGCGAGGGTCCAGCATTGGGTAAGAAGGGGCCGGAGAAGAAGCGGCTGGGACGTCCCCCTCGAACGGCGGCGGTTACACTGACCGTCCCGGAGGGGGGAAAACTGACGTACGCCGAGGTCATGGCCAAGGCCAGGGAAAATATCAGCCTGGCCGACCTCGCCATTGCGGAAGTACGTCCCAGGAGGGCGGTGACCGGGGGTCTAGTGTTAGAGATCCCCGGTCCCGAGGGTGCAATCAGGTGTGATGCCCTGGCCGGTCGCCTCAGGGAGGTTCTCGGGGAGGACGAGGCACGGGTAGCGAGACCCATAAAGAAAGCGGAGATCCGCATCCGCGTGAGAGGTCTCGACGACTCCGTCACTCCCCGAGAGGTCACGGCTGTCATGGCGAGGGCAGGCGGCTGTGATCAGGCGGACGTGAGAACCGGTGAAGTCCGCTCCTCCCCCTCCGGAATGGGCACCCTGTGGGTGCAATGCCCCGCGGCCGCCGCACGCAAGGTGATGGCCGATGCCAGGCTGTTAGTCGGCTTGACCTCGGCCAGGGTCGAGGCGTTGGAGGCCCGGAAGCTACAGTGCTACCGTTGCCTTGAGTTTGGGCACGTAAGGCAGCGGTGCATGAGCGAGGTGGACCGCAGCAACCGATGTTACGTCTGCGGTGACCTGGGCCACATGGTCGGTCAGAGCGGGGCTAGGCCGAAGTGTCCCCTGTGCGCAGACAGGGGGTTCCGGCCGACCACAGGTTGGGGAGTAAGAAATGCGCTCCCAAACAGAAGAAGGGAAGGAAAGGAACTCAGGGTGCCCAGCCCGTTGAGGCCGCCGTAGCCGGGGAGCAGCGTCCCGCAGTGGTCGCGGCCAGCCAGATTGAGGAGAGCCGGGGGGAGGCGATGGAGAATTAATGCCATGGCCATTCGCCTCCTCCAGGCAAATTTGAACCACTGCCGCCGCTCGCAGGACCTCCTTCTGCAGAGCGTGGCGGAGTGGGATGTGAGGATGACTGTCGCCGCGGAGCCCTACTACGTCCCCCCGAGCAACCCAAGATAGGTGGAGGACGAGCTGAGCTCCGTGGCGATACTGAGCGACCTGCGGTCGCCTCTCGCGCCCATCGAGCGTGGAGAGGGGTATGTGGCTGCTCAGTGGGGGGGGGGTCGCGGTGGTGGGGGTGTATGCTTCCCCCAGCCTCACCCTCGTGCAGTTCGAGGAGCTGCTGGACCGGGTGGGGCAGTGTACGTCCCGGTTGTTGGGTCACCCTGTTCTGGTCCTGGGCGACTTCAACGCTGCATCGGCAGTCTGGGAGTCGTCCGG
Organism: Cephus sareptanus; assembly: GCA_030142515.1. NCBI lineage: Eukaryota > Metazoa > Arthropoda > Insecta > Hymenoptera > Cephidae > Cephus > Cephus sareptanus. The sequence continues at coordinate 7,051 of JARQTD010003658.1, read as the reverse complement.
GGCCAATGCGAGGGGCGAGGCTGTCCTCGATTGGGCGGCGGGCCTAGGACTCCGGTTGCTTAACCGGGGCTCAGCGAGCACGTGCGTGGGGTGGCAGGGGGAGTCAGTAGTGGATTTGACGTGGGCAAACCCCTCCGTCGCTCGCCGTGTCTCTGGGTGGAGAGTGGAGGAGAGGGTCGAGATGTTATCGGATCACCGATACATCACGATGACCCTCTCCTCCGGCCCACCGAGGGAGCGGCCCGCCCGCAGCCCTTTGAGGGAGTCGCCACCGCGATGGGCGCTGAGGCGCTTGGACCAGGACGTACTTATGGCGGCGGTCCTCGTGTTCACGTGGCCGGCACTGCCGGCGGGCTCCGTCCGGGATGTGAGGGGGAGGCAACCGCTCTCCGGGGCGCGATGACGGCCGCGTGTGACGTAGCCATGCCGGGGCTGTAAAGCGGCTGGGGGTGAAGAATTCCGCCCCCGGCCCGGATGGTGTGCCTGGCCGAGCCTGGGTTATGACTTCCGGCGTCCTGGGGGCCCGACTGAGGCGACTCTTGGATGGGTGCCTGCGGTCGGGTCATATCTCCTCCATATGGAAGGAGGCAAGGATGGTCCTTCTCCGAAAGGAAGGTCGACCCGCGGACTCTCCCTCCGCGTAACGGCCCATTTGCCTGATTGACGAGGCGGGTAAGCTCTTTGAGCGAATCATAGCTGCCCGCCTCGTCGACCACCTTTCACGGGTTGGCTCCGATCTGGCGGAATGCCAGTTTGGCTTCCGGGAGGGACGCTCCACGTTGGACGCGGTGTCCAGGGTGAGGTCCCTCTCGGAGGGATGGGTGTCCCGAGGCGGGAGGTGCTTGGCGGTGAGCCTGGACATCGTCAATGCATTAACCTCCCTGCCCTGGGACGCCATCAGGGAGGCGCTCGAGTACCATTGGGTGCCTCCCTATTTGCGGGTTGTTATCGGGGCCTACCTGAGAGGCAGGTATATTGCGTACCCGGGCCGGTACGGGGTTGTTCATAAGATGGAGGTGCACTGCGGGGTTCCGCAGGGATCCGTCCTGGGTCCCCTCCTGTGGTACCTCGTCTATGATAAGGTGCTGCGGGTTGGCCTCCCCGCCGGCTTCACCCTGACGTGCTACGCGGACGACACGCTGGTGCTGGCGGGGGAGGAGGATTGGGGAAGGACCATCCGACTCGCCGAGTGGGGAGTGCCGAGTGTCGTTGCCGCGACCCGGGGCCTGGGCTTGGAGGTAATCCCCGCGAAGACGGAGGCTATGTGGCTTCTGGGCAGGAGTCAGCGGGAGTCTCGCCCAGGTCTCGGATCAGAACAGGGGGAGCCTGTGTCGAGGTCGGGGATAGGATGAGGGATAGGATGAGGTCACTTCGACCGCATGGTACCCAGGTTGGAGGGAGCGGATAATAGCCTTTTCCGCCTACTGTCCAACCTTGGGGACCCGAACGAGGGAGTCCGCCGCCTCTATTTGGGGGTGGTCCGGTCGATGGCGCTCTACGGAGCGCCCGTGTGGGGAGCGACTTGGCGGCCAGTGCGCGTTGCATAGCGGTGTTGCGCCGCGTGCAGAGGCGGCTGGCCTGTGGTGTTGTTCGGGGATATCGGACCATCTCCTTCGAGGCGGCGGTAGCGTTGTCTAGGGTCCCGCCGTTCGAACTCTTGGCGGAGCAGGACAAGTTCCTGTACCAGGAGGTGCGGAGGCTCTGCCAGGGTGGGATTTCGATGGCAGCGCGGGTGGTCGAGGGAATGAAGCGCCAGGCCCGGCGTAGGACTCGCTTCCAGTGGTGCGCGCGTTTAGTGGCGTGCGCGGGGCAATGGGCAGTCGGGGCGGTCCTGCCAAATTTGGAGGATTGGCTGAACCGCGGCTGGGGCAGGTTCACCTACCGAGCGACACAGGTGATAACCGGTCATGGTTGTTTTGGGGCGTACCTGCGTCGCATCGGTAAAGAGGTGACGGGGGAATGCCATCATTGCGGCGGGGACCGGGACACAGCGCAGCACACGCTCGAGGAGTGTCCAGCATGGGACGCGTAGCGCCGTGTCCTGGTCCAAAAAGTGGGCCCGGACCTCGCGCCCCCGGCCCTTATCAGGGCCGTGCTGAGGAGCGAGGGGGCGTGGGAGGCGGCGATATCCTTCTGCGAGGACGTCATGTCGTAGAAGGAGGTCGCCGAGAGGGAGCGGGAGCGCCAGGATCCCGCCCGGGCCGGAGGGAGGAGGGGCCGTAGGCGTGGCGGAGCCAACGCTCCGCCTTTGCCGTGAGGCCCCTCCTCCATCACGGAGGTGATGGGGGAGCGGTCTTGGACCGCCCCCTCCAAGACTAGCCGGTAGGGAGACTCGTTCGTCCCTGCTGGCCGGCGAGAGTAGGTGGAGGCACCCTACTCCCCTTCTTATGGGGGGGGGGGGGGTGACCAAGCGCCCGTGTTAGGGCGACCACCTGGGCCGCTGGCGGTCGGAGCTGGGGGGCTCTGGCTGCCACGATAGGCGATCGAGGTGGGAGACGTGGGCGTGTGGCCCGGTCACGCCTCGTAGAAGGTATAGAGGGAGGGGGACTTCCCCTCCCCGAGGGAGTGCCGCAAGGCGGGGCGTGATGGGGGGCGGTACCGGTTGTGTTCGAGAAGAGATCCCGGTGCCCCCCGCATAGCGCAGAGGGTGGCCACCGTGGGGGTTTTAGTCGGTAAGAATCCGACACTACCCCGCTCCCCCCTGCCCCAGGAGAGCGGGGTGTCTATGAAGATTTCCTCCACGTAAAAAAAGAAAAGGGTTCCCTTTCGATGTGTCGTCACCTTGTCGTGGTGAAGGGGCTTGTGTGTATCGATAACCCTCAAGGCTATACCGGCGGGGGCCTCGGCCCCCAGCAGGTCCAACCATGCCGGACAGGCTCGGGGTGAGATACCAGATTAAGAACGACACACCCTCCAAACCCAAGGTGTCAAGATACCGTTCTGATGGGTGCACTGCTGCGCGGAGGTTAAATTGCGCAGTCGTGAACGGTTCCTCCGGGGTACCTGCCGAAACCCAGGAGTATTTAGGCCTACCTGGGTAAGGCGGCTCTGCCCAGGCGGACCTTTATTTCTGACCATAATCGTGGGTACAAAATGAAAGATAATTTATATAAACAAAAAAAACAAACCGATGACGAGAGGGAGGGTGAGGAGGGAGGGCGCGAGGTATGCGTGGAGGTGGAATCTCATGGAGGAGCAGGAGATGCAGGAGGAGCACGAGGTAAGGGTGGAGGTGGGCAGCATGCCCCCTCCGGCAGCGCCGGGCCCGTCACGGCTGAGGCCCAGGTGGGTGGCTGCTGCGGGGAGGAAGGGGTCCGCGTTGTCATCTGCGGGCTCCTCCGTATCCATTGCCACTGTTGGGGCGGGATCAGGCGCGGAGGGGGGAGAGGAGTCGGACTTCCCCTCTCTTCGCTCGTATCAGATGACCCCCTCACCAGGAAGCACACCCTTCCAGCGGGGAGGGGGGCGACGCTCGCGCCGAAAAGAATATTCGTCGGTCTTGACTGCGACGAAGGAGTGGATGCAGAACTAATGCCCAAAGCGACGGACAGGAGACTCCCGACTGTCCCCCAACTTAAGGACGACATGCGGGAGTTACCGCAGGCAGATTTGGGGGCGCAAATCTTGGAGAGTGTCCGGGCCATCGAGCGGGTGGTTGGCACCACCAAGAATTTAAAGGGCGGTTACATCCGTCTCCTCAGGGAGTCGGCGCGGACTGTCGAGGCGGCTGTTAGCGAATTGGGTAAGCGTATAAGCAAGAGTATAACATCTCTTTCCTCTTCCAGACTCAAGGAAGAAAACAGGAGACTCCAGGCACGCGTAAGCGAACTGGAGGGGCAAGTGAGCAGCCTGAGCAGTGAGATGTTGGCGCTGAAGGCGGGCATGCGAGGCACCGCCACCTCCACCCCTGCCACGACCGCCGCGAGGAAGAGAGAGCCTGCTACGGACACCTTGATGATCCAGATCGGTAAATTTATAGATACAAAGCTTATGGGTATAAGGGCTCAAATTCTGGGAGCGGTGCGCGATGCCGGCCAGCCTGCCGCTACTCCCCGAGTCGTACAGCGGGAGGACGTGGAGGCCTCCACGGACGGGGACTGGCAGACAGTCCGCCCGGGGAAGAAAAAGAAGAAGATGAAAAAAACGAGCAATGCGGCAGCGGGTGCTCCCGCACAGCCGCGTCCCCCCGCGGGTCCTGTGCGGACTCCGACTGCGGGGGGCTCCGGTACGGGGGTGGTTGGCGCGGGGGTCTCACTGAGAGGGCGTGCGCGCCCCGTGGGCTTGCCGCGCCCCCCCGTGCAGCCGCGGTGAGCATCACGCTGCCGTGGGAATGCACGACTACCACCTACGCCGAAGCCTTGAGCAAGGCGAAGCAGTCGATCTCCCTGGAGGTGATCGGGATTTCAGGGGTGCGCCCCCGGAGGGCAGTCACCGGGGGGTTGATTTTGGAAATCCCCGACCCGTAGGGATCGGAGAAGGCTGACCTGCTGGCCGGCCGGTTACGTGAGGTCATCGGCGGGGACGCGCGGGTCGCCCGCCCGGAAAGGATGGCGGAGGTCCGGGTGCGCGACCTCGATGACTTCGCCACACCGGCGGAGGTGGGAGAGACTATCCGCAAGGCAACCGGAATGGGCCTTGCGTCGATCAGGGTGGGCGAGGTACGCCGCCCTCCGGGGGTAGGATTGGGCACGGCATGGGTGCGGTGTCCGGTGGCTGGCGCCAGGAAGCTGGTGGCGGAGGGGCGGCTTGGGGTGGTGTGGTCGTTGGCGAAGGTTGACGTCCTCCCTTCCCGGCCGCTCCAATGCTTCCGGTGCCTGGAGTTCGGCCACATGAGGGACACGTGTGGCAGCGCCCGGGATAGATCCGGGTGCTGCTACGCGTGTGGCCAGATGGGACACCGCGCCAGCCACTGCGTGGCCGAGGCGCGTTGCCCGGTATGCGCGGATCTGGGTAAACCGGCCGCGCACAGACTGGGTAGTAAAGATTGCACCGCTCCCAGGAAGGATGGGAGGGTAGCGGCTGCTCCTGCCAGGGGTGGTGGAGCGGCTGACATTACTGCGCCGAGAGCAACGACGGGCCCGACGGGCCCCCCTACGGTAGGTGGGGGTATCACCCCCATGGAGGAGGCCGCTGGTTAGATAATGTCCCAGGGCACTATAGTTATCCAGGCGAACCTAAATCATGCCCGCCGTGCTCAGGACCTGTTTGTCCAGAGCATGGCGGGCATACGGGCGGGACTTGGGATAGCTGCGGAGCCCTACGGCGTCCCCTCACACCCAAATTGGGTGGGGAGCCATGGGGCGTCCGTAGCAATTGTTAGAGGAATGGGGTCCCTCGCCATGTTGGTTCTGGACTGTGGTGAGGACTACGTGATGGTGGACTGGGGGGGCCTGACGGTGGTAGGGCTGTATACCCCACCCAGGTACCCCCTAGATCGCTTCGTGGAGGTGTTCGACCAGGTGGGGGAGGCGGTGTCGCGCTACCCCCGCCTGGTAATAATAGCGGGGGACTTCAATGCGGCCTCCCCGTGTTGGGGTGCAGCGCGTGAGGATGCCAGGGGGCGGGCGGTCTGCGAGTGGGCAGCCTGCCGTGGCCTGGTTCTGTTGAACCGGGGGGGGGGGTCCTACCTGCGTGGGGTGGCGAGGTGAGTCCGTGGTGGATCTCACCTGGGCTTCCCCCGCTGCCTTGCGCAGGGTAGTGGGGTGGGAGATGGCCGAGGGGGTTGAGACCCTCTCGGACCACCTCTATATTGTGATGAGGTTGACGCCCCCCCCTCGGCTTCGGGTCGCCACCCTCCAACCGGTCAGGCTAGGAGGAAGGGGTGGAGCCTCGGCGGGCTGGGTGAAGACCGCCTGCTCGCTGCGCTACTGGCGGGGAGTTGGGGCCCTCCGGTGGGCCTAATCGACGACGTTGAGGAGGAAGCGGGGCGGCTCGTCCGGTACGTGGCGGATGCGTGTAGCGTTGCCATGCCCCGGGCAGGGCCCCCCGCTCGACGCGCGATGTATTGGTGGTCCCGGGAGATAGCAGAGATGAGGAGAGTCTGCTCCCGGGCCCGCCGGTGCTACCACCGTGCCTGCCGGAGGGCGAGCAGAGATGAGGCAGGGGAATGTGCGTGAACCTAGCATCTCAACTATTAGCATCTCACAAATAAACTTCATATTTACTTGCATCCATCATAGTTCCACAGTTCTTGATAAGTTTTAACAATAGTTCAATTGATTTATCCCTTAAAACCACGTTTTTAAGAAATGAGATGCTAACTTCTCGTACCGCTTGTTAGCATCTCATCGAATTTCATATATATGAGCATAGAGAAAGAAAATCCTGCAGAGTTCTATTCTCTAGGGAAGTTATCTCAATAGTTCTAATGATTAAACCACGTGGGAAACAGTTTTATCATATTTATCAGCATCTCAGCCATACTATAGTGAGATGCTGACATTTAAGGGTGAGTTCCAGACTCCCTGCCAGGTGGAATCCACAGTTCTGATTAGCCTGCATACCCTCGAAAAGAGTTCCATCCTCTCATTATCTCTAAACAATTATTAAAAATAATTTATCAGCATCTCAGTCATACTATAGTGAGATGCTGGCATTTAGGGGTGAGTTCTGGGCTCTCTCGCGGATGAAATACACAGTTCTAGTCGCCCTGCATACCCTCGAAAAGAGTTCCATCCTCTCATTATTTATAAATAATTATTAAAAATTATTTATCAGCATCTCAGCTATACTATAGTGATGGAGCCAGATCTTATTACGTCTGCGTCGTTAGTTCTGAATAGCGCTGAGAGCGAGTACAAAATCTGACAATCCCACAGTCGAAAAATAATTCTCAAAGAGTTCTATCTATAATTCTAATGGTATAAAGCTGCAAAATTAAAACTGAAAGAGTTCCGGGACTTTGAAGATTCTCTGCAGCAAGTAGGGTAGATTTGAAACAAACAAGGCTGCAAAGTAGAACCTTGAAAATTGCGTCCTCATTATGTTACTTGGTTTTTTCTATCACAATGATGCAAAGTAGAATCTTACACTTTGCTTCTTGATTCTTTTC
>JARQTD010003657.1:0-10531 GCA_030142515.1 Cephus sareptanus | reverse complement strand
GTTGTTTACGAGTTCGACAGTATAGGCAGCGGTGAGAAACCACTGTACGACGGATCGCAGATAGTCGATAGCGCGTAGGGTTCAGGGAAACCACGGCAAACGCTCCGCATTCTGTATTATAATAATTCGCAGCATTATGAACTATAGGGAATTGTACTTGGAGACAAAGAATAGACTCTTAGGCAGTCTTCATGAGTAGAACAGTCTTTATTTATTTTTTACAAGCACTCTGTGTTCGCGCCCCAGCGTCTCTGCGACGACTACTACTTTGTCTCCTCACTTCCCCCTCCTATATCGAGACCGTTGCACTACGCGCGAGAGCTAGGCAACGTTGCTGTGTTCTCGGAAATAGTCGACCGTTGCGCTTTGTTTACATTAAGATGCCTACAGTCGGCCAATCCTGACATTTGGACGTCTCGGACAAATATGAAAACTAAAATTTTTTCAAGGAAACAAGAAACCACTTACATATTAATTCGCTTCTTAACGCATACATTACTCGCGAATATACGGTTTTATTTGGGCAACAGCAATCACTCCTGTATACGGTAACTGAGTAAACTGAAACCCTTCGATGTCGGTAACCACGTAACGATCGGAATCTAGCACTTTCTTTATGACGTACGGACCTTTAAACTTCGGTATGAGCTTCTTATTGGTACCAGCGGAAGTATCAACGTTCCGGATCATGACGTAGTCACCTTCGCTATATTGTGTCGCTTTCTTATGTTTCTGATTATAGTACCGCTCGTTCATTTTCTGACTCTTACAAATTTTCTCCGAAGCGGTCTCCCTAATTAAGGTAAGATCGCGCTCGTCATTCGAATACGAATCCAGAATCAGTCTAAGATTATCATTTATCTCGTGAATTTGATCAATCCCAAATAGCAGTGTACTGGGTGTTTCTCCAGTCGATCGGCAAACAGTGTTATTGATCGCAAATTCTACTTTACTCAATACTTGATCCCATTTTCTCGGATCCTCGCAGATTTTCCAAATCATCGGAGTAATCACACGATTGAATCGCTCTACTGGACCGTTAGCGCGCGGCGTACCTACAGCTACGAGTACGTGTTTGAACGGATTCGTCACCTACAAATGTTCGAAATCGATCTGACGTGAACGCTGTCCCGCGATCACTAATAATCCGCCTAGGCTTACTGTACGCTTGAAAGTAATTTCGTAAATGCTTTATCGTTTCTTCGGATGTCGTAGACTTACACGGAAACAATTTAACAAATTTCGTAAAAGCATCGACGATCGCTAGAATATACCGGTAACCACGTCCGGTTTTCTCCAAAGGTCCACAGTGATCCACGTGGATTGTCTGAAATGGTAGCTTATCCTTTTGGATGCTGTACAGGTGTCCTTTCGGTTTTCCGCTCGAGGGCGAAAATTCAATGCAACGCAAACAATTCGAAATGTACGCCTTTACCTTTTCTTTGATTCGCGGAAACCAGTAGACTTTCTTAATATTATCCACTACCTTATCAACACCAACATGTCCGATTTCGTCATGACACGTAGGAATCACATTGTCTTCCATAGACGGAGGACCATAAAAGAGCAGTATCTTATTCTTATTTTTACGGTATACGAGGCCATCTCTAATTTCATAATATTTATCTTCGGCGGTCTCGAGTCTATCACGAATCTTTCGGATCTCCTCATCGCGGTCTTCTTGAATCGACAATCTTTGCTCGAATGAGTTTGCCTCTAAAATGAGGATACTATGACATCGCGACAACGCATCGACGTGTGCCATCCGCGAACCGGGTCGATGGACAATTTCATAATCATAATCTTCCAAGAACAATGCCCATCGAGATATTCGAGGATTCACTGTCTTTTTACTGAGCGTGAGACGAAAGCTATCGCAATCCGTGATGATTTTAAACTTTATACCAGCGAGGTAGATGTGGAAGCGTTTGATCGCATACACCACAGCGAGACACTCAAGCTCAAAGCTGTGGCACTTCGACTTCGTCGGCGTCGTTCGTTTACTAAAGTAGAACACCGGTCTGAATATTTTCTCAATCTGTTTTTGTAATAGTATCGCTCTACAACCACTCGCGCTTGCATCACAATGCAACTCGGTCTCGAGGTGTGGCGAAAAGATTGCTAAAATCGGTTCAGAGGACAATGCTCGCTTTAAGGTTTCAAAAACATCGAGCTCTTCTGCTCCGAATTTCAATGGAACATTTTTTTTATGAGATCGTACAATGGTTTTGCGATTATTGAAAAATTAGGTATGAATCGCCTGAAATAACTCGCTAAGCCGATGAATCGATGAACCTCCTTCGTATTTCGCGGAACCGGATAATGCATTACTGAATCGACATTCTCTTTACTAGGACGAATACCGTTCTCATTTATCAAATACCCCAAATACGTTATCTCGTTTTGCACGAAAAAACACTTGTCTAGTCGAAATTTTAATTGGTGCTTTCTAGCCGTCTCAAATACTTCTTTGAGAATTTCCAAATGTTCGTCAATATTCTCCGTAGCTATCAAAATGTCATCAAGATATAACAAAACCTTATTCTCGCGAATCAGTTTCTCGAAAACTCCATTGACAAATCTCTGAAATACACGCGGCGCGTTCGTCAACTCGAAGAGCATACGTCGGTACTCAAATTGACCAAACGGTGTTACAAACGATGTATACTTTGTAGAGCACTCAGACATTTTAACGTGATGGAAACCGTTTTTCAGATCGAGACTAGAAAAACACTTTTTATCCTTCAAACAATCGAGATGATCGTCGATAAGCGGTGCTGGAAAATTGTCTCTTATTGTAACCTTGTTCAATTCGCGATAGTTAACACAAAGTCTTATTTCGTTGTTTTTTTCCGTACAAGTACGGTCGGGCTAGCGTATGGCGACTTACTCGGCCTTATCGTACCTTCTTCCAGCAAATCGTCAAGAATTTTCTTTACCTTCTCCCCATCAGAAAAAGCTAAACGGCTCGGTTGGAAAGTAATTGGTTGCTCGTTCTGTAGACTAATTACCATTTCCGGTTCAGATTCCTGATCGTCAGAGCCCCACTTCGAAACATATTCGGTTTCATACAACTTTTGCAATTTTGGTCATACTTCAAATCCGATTTTCAGATTAATATTTAGTTGATTGTTAACTCGATATGGTGACTCGACATAATTAATCGTCATTATCTGTGTGACGGTATCGAGCTCCTCCACAGAGTTGTAGTTTTTCGCAATTTTTATGGTTTTGCCTAACTCGACTCTTATCAACGGATTTATGGAAAAATCACGCCCAAGTAACGCGACACACGACATCGTTTCTTTAGGGACTACTAGAAAGCGTATCTCTATTTCGATTCCCTCAACCTTCACAGTTCTCGTGAATGTACCTAACACGTGAACGACTGACTTATTCATCCCGCAAAAACGATCACCGTTCGGCGGTACAGGTTCGCGCAAATTCGTCGGTACATACTCGCTTCTTATTAGACTCTCTGGTGATATACGGCTCGCAGACATCGGTGTAAACAAAAAGCATCTTAGGTAGGGTGTTGATCAGGCTAATCGGTTGATCGGCCATCACAACGGGCTCTGCTTTCGATACCACGACCGATTCGGTAAAACCTAGGATGCGTGCCAGAGATCGGCAGCGTCTCAGTTCGTGCGGATCGTCTAGATCGTTATCGGTAGAGACGAACGATACGCTTGCGTAATCGCCTCTACAGAGCTCTAGTTTCAGACGACCCGTCATAGCCCTGGTAGCGTTTATTTCGTCAACGAGTGTCTTTACGTCATCGTAAACACCGTGCGCTACGTTAGAACCCGTCATTTTAAATCCCACTACCGGTTCTTTGTGGTTCTCCCTCAGTTTAGTGCAGGTAGTGACCACGCCCACGTGATCCCAGTCTTTTAGCGCAGCAGGCATGTAAAAAAAGGTCATAGGAATCTGTATTTCGTCCAGAGCAACAGACCATGTCCCGTGTAAATCGATCTGATGCAGTAGATGCGTCGTAAAACTGGTAATGTTATTTTCGGGATAGTACGATATACTGCTGTTACTAGGAAGAACGAGATAAAATTGGTCCTTCATTGCTCTTTAAGCGGGCCGCCGGTATTCACGAATTAAATTTCTCGAGGTAACCGACCCAGCTGACCAGTACTTTTTGGGCTTTCCCACGACCGCCTTGTTTTATTATACGATCGATGAGAAACGTGTCTTTTGCGAGGTCCTTGCAAACTCGAACGAGCTCCTCCTCGTAAAAAATACAGTCAATCTCCTCGCCGGCGAGATCTTCTATAATGTAGACGGGTGGTTCCCTCGTTGTACCTAGGCGTACGATTTTAAAAATCTCTCGAGTCCAACTACCCTCGTAACCTTTCGCAAAAGGGTTCCTAGCGCTACTGATGCGTACCAGGTCACCGACACCGTATTTAGGGACACGCGTGCTCGCTGATGCGTACAGCGTAGATAGGTTCATACGTGCCTTAGTGGCATTATACATGGTTACGTCGACTGGGCGCATTCTTATCGCTGAGTGTCGTGTCCTGTTGTATGATTCCACGAGGTTCTGAAGAATATCTATGTACCGCCGCATGTTTCCATGTGTAAAATAGCGCCATATACGCTCCTTCAGAGTACGATTGTAGCGTTTGACGACAGTTGCCTTTACGTCGGGGCTGCGCGCTACACAGAATCCTCTACCGAGATCCTCGAGCAGACGCTGCAGTACACTATTGGTGAACTCTTTACCTTTGTCTGTCTGTAGGTACATGGGTATCCTTTTCTTACCACGCGCCGAAACCCTCCGGAATGCCGCTGCCACCGTCGCACCGGTCTTATCGCGTAAAGGTTCGACCCAAGCGTATTTGCTGAGTACATCGATTATTACAAGTATATAGGTTGTGACGTGGTGGATTTCACCCGTCCTGTCCTCGGCGGAAAATCACGCCGAAACGCGATACGGGCTTAAAGGCCATAGCAAAGTCCAGGCAGGATCCACCGACTGCAAGGGCCTAACTAAAATTACGATGGATTATTTCATTATTTTTCTTTTGTTTGCGTTTACTCTGCCGGAGTTCGAATAGGTACCCGCTCGCCCTGCCCGTGAAGACGCGGAGAAAGAGAGAGGGAGAGCCAACTGGAGTCCCATGAGGAAGGGAGCTGCGACACGCGAGGGTCGACACTCGCGCTATCTGCGGAGAGCAGCTCTACTGGCCCAGGAGGCGCGCGCAACGCGGGACAACTTAACGTCACGCGGCAGCCAATGCGTTCTACTCAGCTGGTACTCAACCACGACAACTGGAAGTGGCGCACACAGCGCCAAACGAATGAGCACCACTACCGACCCCTATGGCATAGCGCCCATTGTCAGTTTGCGCATAATTATATTTCCACGAGTTGGGAATCCAAGGACGCCTGGTGCACCCTCGCAAGAGAACGAATGTTACTCTTCGTAGGACCGATATGTATACATTGTCCACGAGAGATTATGGGAATTATTAATTGTCGCGATGACATCTTCGAAACTGGCGCGTGGCGGAGACTTTGGGTTGAAGGATTCGTCCGCAGGGCGAATCGCCGCCCATTAGCCTAAAGGGAGGGGGTGCTATGCTTCACGCGAAAAGAAAACGCGTGAAGATAGAGAATCTTGCTTGGACACGCGACGGTGAAAGACGTTTGGTTTTAATTTGTGAGTACGCGAGTGCACAAAGTGCAATTGGGTCGACGATTTGGTTTCTCTTGGATTACGCGACCAGGGAACACCACGGTAAGCGAGGATATCTGACGTTTTGTGAGTGACGTAACTTCGTGCAATTCTTGGTACCGGGGTTTTGTTTATTTTTCGTAATCTTGGACTGCGCGTGTAACAGACACGCGGAGGGATGATCCCTCACCTCGAATCAGACCAAGGCACGAAGATTCGTCGATCGGCAGGGTTCACTGTTTAGATTTTGTTTGACATACTATTTTTTGTATTAGAATGTTGTACGTTCTCCGAATTGTTTCGTGTCGTCCACCTGTCAGGAATTTATACTATTTGATTTTGTGACGCGTAGAACGCGTACAGGTCCTTGACGGTCGGTCATCGTATTGTGGTAAATGCGGATTAGCCGCGTTACCATTTTGAATTGAATTCGTACGATACGCGAAGTACTCTGTAAGATCTTTCTGATTGTACTTTGTTTTGTCTCTTGATTTATTATTAATTACTATTTCTTTTGTAAATAATCACTTCGGTCTTGTACAAAATCGTCGTGCTTCGCGCCGCCGATTTTCTTTAATAAACCGAATTATTTAACTGAGATCGAAGTGTCCGAATGATTTTGTGTGTTGCGTGATCGTCTGACCCATCCGACTTATTGTTCCGAATCCCGACGTACTCCGCGTAGCTGAGTTAGCCAACGTAGGCACGCGACGACGAACTGTAGAAACTGATACGTGGTTCCCGTTTTGGAACCTGGCGTCCAACAATACTTTAGATATTTCGACTGTAAAAATTGGTTAGCCCCTAGGTTGCCTGGAACGCGTAGGAATCGCGTAAAGTTGTGCGCCGGTCGGTCTTGCATTCTCTGGTGAGTTCGATCGCGTAAAAATACATCACAACGTGTAACCATCGTTGTACTACTTCAACGAGCGAAGGTCCACAAGATCGGCCTCCCAAACGTCGTCGATATTGCTCACGGTGTAAGAGCGACGCTGAAACGTGCGACGTACGAGCTTATGCAACGTATACGCGTCCTGCGCCTCTAACCAATGTACGACGGAATCTCGTTTTACCCGACCCCTAGCCGCTCGCTCGAAGTTACCGATACCAGAGTACGAAGACAGTTCTGTTGGTGTCTAATAAAGACGCCTCAGAAGGCCATCATCGCCCGATTTCTTTTTCTTCTTCTGTTTTCATGGCAGCCTTAACCATTCTACTCTTTTCTTTTTCTCGGTATCGCTGGCTGTACTGGCCGACACGGATCGCGTATATTTTTTCCCCGCGAGCTCTTCTTTCCCGGAGTCTCTAAACACTTCCTGAAACGCCTCGCCAAATTCCTCCTCTGTAAACAAGCTCTGAGTCGTCTCGATAGGGCGCGGTACGATTTTTACACGGCGCGGTGTCTGATTACCGAGAGACGACGTGTTGCTCCCCTCCCTCCATAGACGCTGATTACCGATAAATTCGCGCGGTATACCAGCAGTACAGAGGAACCGCGCAAACTGCCGACTCCCCACCGGTCTCGCTATTTTTCTCTCACGCATAGCATCGTTGATTAAATCCACGATGTTGGCGTCTTGCACGACAACTCCACTGATACGCCTAACCCCCTGTTTACTCCACGAGATGCGTGGCGAGCCAGCGTTGCGCAAGCTTCCTAGTAAGAGTTTAGCCTTAGTTCTGTACTTTTGGGGTACGCTAGCGATGATATCGTCGTCGCCATCGTCGGTCGAGCTCCTGGTGTTATTCGCCGCAGAATTGTTATTTTTTTTCTTGTCATCGTTATCGCCTCGGCTATCCTCGTCGGCGTTATTTCGCAGATCCTCGATAAAGTGTAGATAACGCTACAGCACCTGATTGTACATCTTCTAGTTTTCGCGCTCGTCGATGAAATTCGGCGAGTGTGGGATCTCCTTCATGGATGCGTCTAACCTGCTTAACGGGGTCCCAGGGGTCTGCACGGTGTTTACGGTGTCGACACCCTGCGGTGGTGGTGAGGCGTATGAGGCATCGCACGGTAGTGCTGCTGCTCCACGCTCTCCTGAGGGATGAGAACCATCTTTTTGGCGTGCTCCATCTCGATCTCTCTCTTCGCGGCGTATACCCTGTAACACCTGTTCCCGGATTCCCTAAGAATGAGCCACGATAACTAGACTCGGAAACAGAGAGTACCTTCGCTCGGTCGGTCCAGTATCTTCGAATCCGTAACCGACACGAAATCTAAGAGATATGCCGATGGGCGCCAGGCATCCAATGATGCGACGAGGGAACGATAATGAAAAGCACCAAGGTAGCGATAAGAAACGAAAATCTAACGATACTGGGACCGATGCGTCGCGGAAGTCTGACTGGCTCAGGCCCGGTAGGTATAGGAGAGGGGCGGGGTAAGTAGGAAGTAAGAGCCATAAGCCAGGATTACGTAACCAAAAACTTAACAATTTATTGCATCTGGCAACCAAAATATAACAAATAATCAAAATCCGACAGAGGTACGAAAGGGCTACCAGAGGTAGTCGCGGTAATACTTAGTGATTACAGATTTAGGATAGGGCCGAAAAGTAACCGATAGCACTCACGGCCGGCGGGGACATATGATGTAACGCGCGCACCAAATACGGCCGATCTGCCGGATACAACATTACTCTTTTCCAATTCCCTTTCGCATTCCACGTAACACAAATAATACGGATAATGTAGGCGGTACAATCGAAGCAATAAGTAAAACCGACGAAGTCACTAGATCGTCAAGAGGTAAAATCTCGCTAACGTAAGACAACAGAGAAGAATAAAGAAAATCATAATATTACATTCGATTCGAGACCGCGTGGTCGACACTCGGATTGACTCCTATCGCTAAGGGAGCTAAGGCTATTCTAGGTAGCGTGTAAAGCCTTGCCGACTGACTCCTATTCTCGCGAATTTCAGGAGTCCCAAGGACTCAGGTAGCCGCGGCGGGATTCATGCTATCCCAGGTAGCCGTTCTTATTATTATCCGTACGAAGAAATCTTACACGTGCGATCCGATCAACCAAAGAGACAAACGGTACATTACAACTCACGGAAATATCCGGATAAGTGTGCTCACGCAAATTAATAAAACGTAAAAGAAGGTAAAACGAACGGACGACACAAAACAGGCTCTTCGCCGTGGCCGTAATCGGGGAAACTACCACTAGTTTAAGTCAACACATCACTCGCGAACTAGCATATTTAAATTAATACTCCGGCGACGAAGCTCTTCGATGTACTCTTGCTTAGGCCTTTAGGCCAGAGTTAGCCAATCTCTCGCTACTAGATAGCGTATAGCAATATTACTCACGTACATAGCGTGAAGAGTTTCGTACCCGGTTACAAGAAATACTGCTTACCAAATAATAGAAAGAAGAGTAATCCATACAAAGGAAACTTTCGATAGTGCAGTTCTGGAGGGATGACTAAACGTCCACCTGGCAGGAAGGTCCGTGAGTGGCAGTGGTGATCGGGTCGAGCAGTCGGTGTAGCCGTCCCGCCGGGGTCGGTAATGTCGTCCCACGCAGGTATCCAGTTTCCCATTTACCGTGATTGTGAGTGTAGGCTCGTTCATAGGCGTAGATTAAAATTAGATATCATTAATTTACAGATTTTATACTTTCTAGGTGGTTCCCCGACCCTCGCCAGTGGACGCCTATGTAATAGCGGGCTGTAAGTCCAGCCTGCACTTCAACTTCCTTCGACAACACCCTTGTGACGTGCATTCCCAAAAATGCAGCGTCACAATCCCTATCTGCTTCCCCCTATGAGTTTCGATATGACGGTGCCCAGTATGGGCGCTAGCAGAAGAGATAAAAAAACCACCGCTCTGAACGATAAGACGTTTTATAGTTTTGACGGCGGAACCTGGCCTGGATAAACGTCTCAACAGCGGTGCGTGTTTTCGTAAGCGACGTTTTTGAGTCGGTTTGAGAGGCACGTTACCGCGTAGAATATTCAGAGCGCATTCGCATATACAGTTGACGAGTCATGGGCCGGCCGCGCGTAACAATGCGCTACGCTGTTTGCTATCCAGATGGCAAATAGCCTTTAACACTGTAGCATGCTTGCGGCCTATAGAGCCGCGTGCGCTAGATACCATTACAACCGAATGACTGGTACGTCTCCATCGGTTTACCCGCCCTTTATACCCTTTTGAGGTACGTACACGTAGTGGAATGGGTCCGAGGGAAACACGCACGTGCGAAAGCGACAGTTATCGGGGGTCGATTGCTTCAAATCGAGTAGTAGATAACCGTGCGGTTGGGCCGTGGCACCGCGGTAGACTTCCTGTACGAAGCGTGAATTTTCAGGAAACACCTGTCTGGCCAGATGCTGTATCTGCGCTCTGTCGTGTGGGTTTTTAAATACAACGATATAGTAGGCGTTCAACTAGATATCGCGCTGTCCAGGCCCCTGATGAAAGAGCTTTTGCGTGATAAAGATAACGCTGATGTTCTTATGATGGCTGCCTTTGGTAAAAAGGTCGATCACCGTGTTATTCGACGATTCCCTCATGAGATCGTCGATGATGACGAGTTTCGGGCGCGGATCGTTGCCGTAATCGGTGTTCTGCGGTAGTCCCTCGTGAAACTCTATAGCGTTCCCGTACTCCCTGTACCCCTCCTGTTACTCTGAGTAGTTATACAAGGAGAGTTCTGGACCAAGATTCCTGCACCGACATATTACCGACCTGTGGGTTCTAAACCGTGCTAAGTTGGGACGTGGGGCCCCCTAGGTTAGCGACGTTGGCGGTCCTGTGGATGGTAAGTTAGGACGATTGGGCCCCGTGTGAAAGATTTCTGCTTACCGACGGCACCGAAAATTTTGGGT
>JARQTD010003656.1:0-10548 GCA_030142515.1 Cephus sareptanus | reverse complement strand
CCCAAGCTGTTCATAGCTTGACGCTTCCATAATCTAGGTATTGCTACATTTGAACGACAGGTATCCAGTCTCCGACACGGCCATCCTGACGCCTCACACGTCCTCGTGTGAAAACCCTAGAAAAAGAAATTCTTTGAACAGTAACTTGTTTTAGGGTTCGGTCACCCTGACCCAGGCCTCTTAACACAGTTCTTACAAGTCTACGGCTTTTATGAAAGTTTAATCTTTACATTGTACGACGCGTACCTCATCAGAACTCAACGAACAAACCTTAATAGTAACTCTAGACTCAATGATACTCATTTCAATGAAAAGAAGTCTTGAAAACAACATAAGATTGCCTCTATCCGGCGATAATCACACACTTGTCTCCAATCGACAATAAACACACGTTTGCCTCCATCCAGCAAACAAAACACACTTGCCTCTATCCGGCAATAAACACACGTTTGCCTCCATCCAGCAAACAAAACACACTTGCCTCTATCCGGCAATAAACACACGTTTGCCTCCATCCAGCAAACAAAACACACTTGCCTCTATCCGGCAATAAACACACTCCCCGGAATTATGAGGTTCCGAATTTTAATTTATTCCGAGTTTAATGGCCAAGGTTAGCACAACAATAGGCATCATTAAACAACAACAGCAAAAACAACTATTGAATATAAAAGCGATGAGTTCCGATAAGTATCACTAGTCTACAACAAATTCCAGTCGTTACTATCAGGTAAACTTCCATCGGGCATCGATCTTAACCGGTCGTGCGCGTATTTGTAAGTACGATTAGAGCCCAGAGCTTTTAGGACATACCGGTCGCCTGGTAAGACCTCGACAATTCTAAAAGGACCTCTGTATTTGGGGTCCAGCTTTGTTTGATTTCGTTCCTCATTCTGGAGCAGTACCATATCCCCTACTGAGAATGGGTTTATTTTTGCCTTTGTAGTGTCAAACCTAGCCTTATCGTATTGGGCTCCTTTCTCCATATTTTCTATAGCCTGTTTCCTCACCTGATCGATGTCTATTTCACAATCTACCGTATTTGACAACATAAGGTCCAATGGTCTCGCAACTCTACCTATGAGAAGTTCCAGGGGACTTGATTTGGTAACGCGATTTTGCGCACAGTTGAGAGCTAGTTGGACCTCAGGTAGAGCATCTTGCCACGACCTATTGCTTGTTTCCATGGCCGTGAGCATGTTCTTGAGAGTACCCATCACCCTCTCAACCTGCCCGTTAGCTCGAGAACTACCTGTGGCTATCAAGTGCAGCTTAATATTGACCGAATCACAATAGTCCTTAAATTCGCGGCTGGTGAAACAACGACCTTGGTCCGCTATTAGCCTTGTTGGCGCCCCAAATAAGGACACGCTATGTTTCAGGGCTTTGATGCTGCTTGTAGCATCAATATTCTTGGTATGGTAGAGTACCACAAACTTAGTAAAAGCGTCTATGAGGACCATAACGTATTCTTTCTTGTCGCTTTTCCCACTGAGTTTGCCTGTGGCATCGATATGTACGGTGTGCCAAGGTATTGGTACCTTTGGGATAGGGTGCATTTCAGCCTGAACCCTACCCGAGTGTGTTTTCGACACCTTGCACGTTATACAATTCTCAACAAACTTTTTAACATATTTGGACATATGCTCGAACCAATAGCACTCATACACCTTTTCTAACGTCTTTTCCCATCCCAAGTGTATCAAACTCTCATGCACGTTGTTAATAATAGACCACCTTAAAGACCGGGGAACGATAGGTAGAGAACGCGTTTTACCGTAACGCTGTATCTTGCGGTGAAGAATACCCGACCTTAATTCGTAAGTCCTAGCTGTATCATCAGGAAGTTTGTTATCTTTGAAATCAGCAATAAGGGTAGAAATCTCGTTGTCTCTTTGCTGCTCACTTAATAGCCAATTGTCAGAGAGCTCAGCGACATTAACATGCTTGATTTGAACCTTTTCAGACGGCCTTACTTCAAGATTTGGCAGTGGATTTCGCGACAAAAAATCTGCATGACTCATTTTCTTGCCGTCACGATGAACGATATCAAAGTCGAAGCTTTGAAGGAAAGCCCACCAGCGATGTACTCTCGGAGCTAAGTCGAGCTTCTTCCTGGTACTCTGGAGAGAGCTACAATCCGTTACTACAGTAAATCTACGACCGTGCAGATAGTGACGGAAGTGTTTAATCGCATTGACAACAGCGAGAGTTTCCAGCTCATATGAGTGGTACTTTGATTCTGCGACTGTTGTGCGCTTGCTATAGTAAGCAACGGGGTGCCACTTTTCGGCCCTTTTCTGCATTAAAACTGCGCCGTAACCTATGGCACTGGCGTCAGTATGCAGCTCTACATCAAGGGAAGGGTCATAGATCATCAGGACTGGTTCTTGCGTTAAGGCAGATATAATTTGATGCCTAACGGTCTCATGCTCAGGCCTCCAGTTCAGTTCTCCGTTGCTAGACGTAAGGGCATACAGCGGAGCCATAACTTGTGAAAACTTAGGGACGAACTGGCGAAAATAAGAAGCTAAGCCGATGAACTGACGTAGCTGTGTTACCGTTCCGGGTGGAGGCAAAGCTGTAAGAGCTATTATCTTTCGAGGATTTGGACGCATTTGTCCTCTAGAAATCTCAAACCCTAAATACTCTACAGTATCTTTCAGAAATGAACACTTTTTAAGGTTTAGAGAAAACCCCTTTTTACAGAGAACCGTAAGAACAACTTTTAACCTTTCTAGAGCTTCATCGATGTCGGCCGCAACGATAAGCACGTCATCCATATATACAACGACATAGGTATTCACAAGATCACCTAGGGTCTTCAAAATCGCGCGTTGATACACAGAAGGTGCATTTTTCAGCCCGAATGGCATTGTGAGATATTCATATTGGCCTTCTGTCGTCACAAAGGCAGTACGTTCAATAGAATCAGGTTCCATGCGAATCTGGTGGAACCCGGACGCCATATCGAGTAGCGAAAAATAATTACCGCCATGCAAGCGAGCTATCTGATCGGATATGAGTGGTAATGGAAATCTATCTGGGATAGTGTTATCGTTGAGCTCTCGATAATCGACACACATCCTATCACTGCCGTCTTTCTTTTTTACGAGGAGAACCGGACTCGCGAATGGGGACGAGCTAGCGCGAATAATATTAGCATCTAATAGCTCTTTAATTTTAGCTCTAACTGTTTGCCTCTCTTCCTGACTTAGCCTATAGGGGCGGCGATGCACAGTTTTATTCGGATCTTTCAATCGAATACTCATTGGTTCGGTGTCGGCCGGACTACGTGGTAGGCCACTCTTGAAAAACTTCTCAAAACCTTTCAAGATGCTAATCAAGCGATCTCTATTTCTAAGGGGAATATCGGTATCAATTGAATTAATATCTATTTTAGTCGCTACCCCTACGTTACATGAAGCAACAACGTTTAGCTTAGTGAGAGTCACCTTAGTGGCACTCATCTGAATAACAATACCCTGCGATAATACTTCACGACCTATCATAATATTGCCGAGTAGGCAGTAGTCGGGCAATACGTGCAAAAGGATTTCTAAATGGATACCGTCTATCTCTACCACTGTAAGTATTTGCACAGTAGACTTCACAGAGGTCTGGCCAATTCCCGTCATGGTCACAGTATTGTAAAGTCGCTTTCCCTTAAATCCTGAAGCGTAAGACTCCCTCACCAACGAACACTCAGCACCGGAGTCATAAGTAAAAGAGTATTGCGCACCTGAATGAGCCAGGGATCCCATGGGTGCGCGGACAGTGCACAGATCAACTCGCCTTTCCGACGGAAGTCCAGTCCCGGCACCACCTCCCTCCTTGACCTTGCGTTGTGGACAATGGGATGCGTAGTGACCCTGACCTTGGCAGTTGAAGCAGGTGAGCGCCGATCTTCCCGCGGCTTGCTTGATGTTCGTGTTGCCGAAGGAGGTGCTCGGTTTGTTTTTCGTCCCTCCTTCTTGCTGTTTCGCACCCTTCTTGAAACACTGTGTGACTTTGTGGCCCAACTTGCCACAATGGTAACACCGTACTGAAGAGGCGTGAGGACGAGCCTCCTTAACTTCGGGTCCTTCTTGATCATTACCTGGTGATGACTTCCGTTTCAAAAATGAGACCGCCTTCAACTCTTGTTGCAGTTGCATACGGGTTTGAATTTCCGTAGTAAACGAAAGTCGCTGGACACGAGAATCAAACTGAGAAATATGAGACAGTACTGTTGCAATAGCTATCTGTTCCGTAGATAGTCCATTCCATCTTGACATGAGCGACGTTAACAAAGAGGCAGCGTAAGCAGACAGCCCCTCATTTTCTTTTGGTTTGGTTCCCTGAAGGTTGATCAAGAATGACGCAATAGTTTCGGGACAATCGTATCTCGCCTTAAAAAGTTCCTTGAAGTTGCCCCACGTCATTCCGGAAAATGATACGGAAGAAAGCCAGATGGACGCTTGCCCCTTCATAGCGCGGCTCAACGCAATCATCAACGAGGCACCATGACGATCCTGTTCACCAACACACATGTCCGCAGTCGATAACCAAGCACGTGCATCGACATCTTTCCTTTCGGGGTCAAAATCAGGTAATCGAAGATGTTGCTGCGACGAACCAGGTTTCAGTGCTTGCACTATAGCCAAGAAGTTACGGTTCTGCAATTCCATTAGTTGCTGCCATTTTCCGTCACTGGGTTCCTCTCTCGAGCGTTGTGGCACATCGCGATCCAATCCCACTTCTGATGACAGATTCAAAGGGTGGTGTCCGCTGTCGTCATCTTGACGGTCGGCGTTCATGATGAATATACCGATCACTTGCACAACACTACCTATAACTATGACTATAACTATAAACTGTACGATAAACTATAATGACAACTGTAGCGATAAAGCGCGGCAAGTATGCTATCCTCGGCCACGTTCGCACCCTCTCGAGTCACACTTTTCACTACCGCTTTTCCCGCCCCCGGCTTCCTTATATGGTCATGTTTTGGGACCTCTGATTGGCTACACGGCTCCAATTGTTCAACCTATTAGTGCGAACGCAACCGATTCCGGCATCCATGCCCAAGCTGTTCATAGCTTGACGCTTCCATAATCTAGGTATTGCTACATTTGAACGACAGGTATCCAGTCTCCGACATATATTAATAAGCGCTAGGATCATTAGGGTACATATAAGTCAAATTATTATTAATTTATGAAAAACGAACTGTAGATGAAAACTCGCGACACTTGCGATATCATAATTTCATGAAAAAATAACGTAAAAAAAATACAAAATCGTATATAATGATTGATTAAAAACAACAAAAATAGACCTTGAATTGATTATTGTATCCTATCCAATGTCTACGTACTGAGTGAGTCCAATGTCTACATTCAATGTCTACGTACTAACAACGTGAGGTTCGTGAGTAATAGAGTTCATTCGTCAGTGAACCATCAATAACAATTTGATTTAGTTACAGATAGAGGATAGAATGTCATTTATCCTACTACAGTACTGACAATGATCTGTGTTAAATTCATTTACAGATCATATAACAAAATCTACTGGTAACCGATGAAAATGAAAATAAAAATATTTTAGCAAGAAATATTAAAAACTTTATCTTCTATTCTGTTATACATATATTAAAGTCATTCGGTCTTTAGATATACAATGTCAAAAATGTATGTATGGGTATGATTGTAGTTTAATTTTGCAATTTAACTATGTAAAATTTGAACAAGATTTATCGTACAATTTTTGAGATATACAAAATCGAAGAGTACCCCTTTTTTTACTATACAGTTATATTATACAGGGTAAGTCGTTTAACTTGGCACAAACGAATATCTCAGAAAGGAAACATTTCACGAAAAAAAATTTCAAACAAATTTCATTTGGTTTCGAGGGGGAAAGAAAGTGCTGTGCCGTTATTTTTTAATCGCGGCGGTTTTCAAAGTCTTTCGAAGGTCAACTTGGCTTTTTTGAATGGGAACCTATATTTTTTATTGCAGATTGTTATGCTGTACAAAAAACCAATTAACTTTCGTTTGAGACATTTTTGCAATAGGATCAGTATTTTCAACAAGAGAAGAAAAAAATGAACTAAGGCTTTCTTCTAGCTCAAGTTCGAAAATGCATTGATGTTGAAGGACACCATTTTGAATAGTTATTATAATATTATTTAGCAACATTAACAATAAATAGGTTATTTATGCAAGAAAAAAACATTAATTAACTTTTTTCTTCTCTTCCGATTTTCGTATCTACAAAATCGCTATACTTATCAATAATCCCAGGGTCTACGCTTAATGTTGAAATAACATCGAAAATAATAGTCCTATTAAAAAATGTTTCAGACAAAAGTTAATTGGTTTTTTATATAACATAACAGCCTGCAATAAAAAAATGGGTTTCCATTAAAAAAACAAAGTTAAAGTTAAACAAAACCTTGAAAACCGCCGCGAATAAAAAATAACGGTACAGCATTTTTTTCCCCCCTCGAAACCAAACGAAATTTGTTTGAACAATTTTTTCGTAAAATGCTTCCATTCCCAGATATTCGTTTGTACAAAGTAAAAAGACTTACCCTGTATATGTTAATACTCCTTGGAAATATGAGGAATGTCTGGGGCGGGATTCAAACCTGGGACGTTTTGATTGGCTGTCGATTACTTCCCTAGTAGAAATCATGACTGAGCAGAGGCAAGGCGCTACTTACAAGGGAACATTCCCAAGTGGCCCACCTCGATTTTGATCATTTCTATATATGTTGTAGAACTCGAAAATCTAAGGGATACGTATTTTTTTTATCGGCGGAGATTGATATTTAGGGGTTGAAACTGCCCCTCAAAGTTTGGCAAAAAATCGACAAATTTTTTTTTTTCATAGAAGCACTCGACGGATTTCAATGAAATTTAATATGAATATATCTCGTGTATATATGTATACCAAATTTCATTGAAATCCGTCGAGTGCTTCTATGAAAAAAAAAATTTGGTCGATTTTTTGCCAAACTTTGAGGGGCAGTTTCAACCCCTAAATATCAATCTCCGTCGATAAAAAGAATACGTATCCCTTAGATTTTCGAGTTCTACAACATATATAAAAATGATCAAAATTGGGGTGGGCCACTTGGGAATGTTCTCTTGTTAGTACAAATTGGTGCCTAGCCAAACTTTGCTTGGGCAGCCCGGATTGGGCCTAACAGGTCATGTAACGTTTGCACTGGGCAATTAATAGGGCAACCTAGCCAAAGCTAGATTTGAATTCCCTTCCAATGTCATGAAGTATATAAAATCTAATATATTATTAATATTCAAACAAATATATCAAATATATAATTGACATTGTATAGTCAAAAGTCCTTCATTGCGAAGTTCCTTCGTAATTTCGTATGAATATTTCGTATTGATTATAAAGGGGTATGATTCTCTATTTTTGAATTAAGAACACACATGGATTGAGCTATGAAATAAGGTTAATGTTTATTAGCTCATATGGGAAAAACCTGGCGGCATAAAAACCCACATCTGTACGAGAATAATAATTTCATGATATACTGATCCACGCGGTAAATTAAACGTACAATGCGCGTTTGTCTCGCACTATGGCAATCACACGCATATTATGTTCGGTTGTGTCGTTCTTATACTAGAAAGGATCTTGAGCTATTGCCGTCCTTCGGTAAAAATTATCGACTGTTAAGGATCCGAGAATCTAGAGCCAGTGCCGTTCTCGGGATCTCATTAACAACGTATGGCTTTCGTCAACTTCGCTAAGTTGGCTGCGTATATGTATGAGGCCCATCGCGTAGTCTCAACATCTTCCTGTGTCGCTCGGCGACCACGAGCACCACCGTCACCACCGTCACAACTATCACTTTCAATAAGACCTTCATCACCACACGATTCCGCGACACTACTCCTCTTGATCACGGTGGTCGCTTTTATGCCAGTTATTTCCAAGCTGTTTATTTCGGGCAAGAGCACCTTCCGTTTCTGACCAACGACGACAATATCAAAAAACAGCGTAGACAACGTTGGTAATGATAATAACGACGATAATGACGCTTATGATAATAACACTGACAATGTAGAGTACTGTATAGCAGTACCAGTAATAGCGCTACCAAAATACATTTTTTCAGTCACCATACAGACATAATAGAGTAACTGCGTAATTAAAATAAATATGGAAAAATGATTGCATATGTTACTTGCAATTGTTAGATACATATATCCTATTCGTAGTGCTGTGTGAAAGTGAGAAAGTGCTGCGAACTTCTACTTATTGAACCACCGACTCAATTTATAAATGTTACTTCGATTAAGAATTGTAATCGTGAATATTTATATAATGAAAACATTCGAAAATAAATAGAAAAACTTTTCAATACATCGAGTCTAATATTAGTGTAATAATTCAGAAATTGATTACACATCATTCTGTTTGATTAAAAAAGTTTGGTTCAATTTTAGAAAACAATTTAATTTGTAATTGCAGAAGTTGAAATATAATGTTTAACGTGACAAAAATATTGCAATTTAGTTTATTGAAAAATCTCGTTTATATTAATCCTATATAGAAATATGACTATTTGCAAAGTCTCAATGCTGAATTGCATCTAAACAGGGACGGCTATTCCGCCCTCAACTTAGGAAATCGCGGCTTTCCTTAATATTCTGACAGATGCTGGCTAGCTATCTGGGCCTGCCCGCTTTGATTTCTATCTGGGTTTGATCACTGAGCTACGCCAGACCGCTTACCATATTAGTTCTGGATCTTTTAAAAAAAAACTTAAAAATTTGCCATTAGTAATATGTATAGCTGTGAGAATTCTGGACCAGGATTCCTATAACTGAAATTTACCGATACTCTAGAACCATCGAAGGTAGGTGTCCGTGCTAAGTTGCCGTCGTGAGCTCTACGATTTCCGGAAGTGACGTCACCGAGACCCCTATTTTCTAGGAATTTCTGAGGGATTCTAGGAAATATGCGTCACATTCCAAAAATTTTGCGCTCGATTCTAGGAATCGCATACGATCAAGAACCTTCTAGAAGCTTCGACTGTTCGTGTCTGTGCTAAGTTGCGGAGGGTCGCTCCCAGAGCTGACGGTCTTCTCGCGCAACTTTTTGATAGAGCCCCTTGCCTCCCACCCCGGCGAGCCTTCAAGAAGCTTCGATGAACCCCCTTTTTCCCTCCCCGACCCGTCTAGATTTCAAACGGCGGTCTTCAGTCGGTTTGACCTTGAACGTTATCTCGCAGAATTGCGCATCGAGGATGCAGCCCTCCGGAATGCAGCATCGATTTCAGGAAGCCTCCGTGCAGGTTCGTGCAAATCGAAACGCTTCTCGCAACCTTTCTGTAAGTGCAGTGGCGGGCTCAAAGTAATTCTAGAAAAATCTATATATCGGTTGTTCAAATGTGCAATACCGAACGTTATCTCGCAGAGTCGTGCGTCGAGAATGCAGTCCCTCATCCTCCGAGGTCAAATTACTCGTAGAAGATACGTAAGCGTAGGTAATATTCCGACAACCAGTTGCTTAACAACGTTACATTTTCAGTTGAGCAATTAAAATGTGGAGCATGGTAATTTGTACATCGAGTGAGTAAGTTTTTGCGCAATTTTTGCAACGAAGGGCAACCCAGATCTCCCATGATCCATGATATGCTCGGATCGTCCAATTAAATCTTTCAACCAAACTTTCTTCTCCAATCTTTTTACATAAATCTTAGACGCATTTTGTAAAATGATCCAAAGAATGTTTTTAGCCTGATTGTAAGCAACGTCCCCAGCGCTCCAGGATATACCATGAAAATTGCGCTCTAACTACAAATTTATGCTTTTGTATTTAGCCGGTAGATGCACTCATGGACAAAGTGATTGAAAGAGAAACGTTGCAGGCTCGGAGAAATTGTTATCGGTTCCAATTACAGAGAATTTCTTCAGGACAAACTGGTTCGAGGATATCTTGAAACATTGTACGTCCACGATGAATTTCATTTTGATGAACTGCGCAAGGAGAAACGATTGCAGCCTCTTTATACCAATTCTTTCACCCCACCACTGATCGGGTTGTATTCAACTATACGATCGTGCAGGATCAGGCAGAATGCCGATGTATCGGCAGGGAAATTATCTTCCGCCTCAAATTCCAGACGAATATCGAGAGGTCCAAATTTGAGGGACTTGTTTTACTTGGAGGAATCGATAACGATCAATGGCGCGTACTCGAGAAATTCATTCTTTTTCAGCAAAGGTTCAGGATCCTTGTCGTAATCCGTAGCTTGAAAGTGTGCATACATCTCGTACAGCAGAGCAAACTGATTATGATCAATGTCAAGATTTAGATTTCCGTAGGGATAACATTAGGAATTCAACAAGAGCTTAACATCTCTGACGTTGCAGTGGTCGAAATGACTAGCGTTTTTCTTTTTCTTGTTCTTTCTGCTCGTCTGAAAACCCAGTATCATCAGAGAACATATATTACATGGAAGCGTAGGCCTTATGGGAGGATTTGGCAGAAAACGCTGGGGTAATCGGTTAGTGA
>JARQTD010003655.1:0-10557 GCA_030142515.1 Cephus sareptanus | reverse complement strand
TGTTCTGTAAAGGAAGGTCTATGAAACGCGAAACGAGGAACAAGGGATCCTTATTCCTCAAGGAACGACTATGAATATGGCTGTTAGTTTGGAGGACCATGGTACGGTATCCTTCTCTTGACTCTGTAATAGTTCCCGTAGTTCTTTTGGTGACCATTTTGGTGGTGGTCTGTACTTGTTCTAAGCTTGATTGCGATTGAAGTGGATTCACAGGA
This sequence comes from Cephus sareptanus, assembly GCA_030142515.1. Classification (NCBI taxonomy): domain Eukaryota; kingdom Metazoa; phylum Arthropoda; class Insecta; order Hymenoptera; family Cephidae; genus Cephus; species Cephus sareptanus. The sequence goes on along the minus strand of JARQTD010003655.1, from coordinate 10,342 downwards.
TTTGGCGTTGTGTGCTATTTTGCTTACACTATTGAATTATTGCTAACGGAGGTGTTTGATGCCATGAGTTGAAGAGTCGGCGGATATATTACTTGTGGGATTGGCGGCGGTTTTTCAATGGGTGGATGTATAATTGTTATTTCTGGCCTATTTCTTCTCTATCTAACTACATGTCTAGGTGCTTCGTAGGTCGGACGGTTCTTAATGTATTTTGCATAGAAGGTGTAACCAATGATATTGAGTATGAACATCAAAATCATCCCGAAGGATGAATAGGAGAATATGTTGTTCAGGCGCATTCCTCGTTGATGGGTCTCAAGTTCCTTCGCTTGCGATTCTATTTCCTTGAGTTCGACAGCATTTTTGCTCAATTCCCAATCGTTTCCCGCATTTGTTTCTGGTATTTCCCTGATGGTTTCGAGGAGATCGTTGGTGTTCGGTTGAGCTAAGATGGGAGCTATTGCTGAGATGTTAAGGGATATTGGTGGTTCGAAATGAGAGTAACCCTTTTCTATTATAGTTTGTTGCGCTGTTAGTCTAATTGTTCTTGTCACAGCTTGACAACCTGGTTTTAGTTGGACGATGCCAGTTCCAGTCAGTCTTTCAAATCCGATTCCTCGCCCTTCACAAATGATACGCAGTTCTTCGATTTGTGAGGTAGAATATAGCCACGTGTTTGGAGTGTTGAGTTGTTCCCAATAAGCATCCGTGGTTTTAAGCAGTCGGATATCACATTGGTCCCAAGCAGCATTGGCGGGGTTGGTTAATATAGATACTTCGCAAGTCTGCCTGGTGTCCGTCTGATATAATGATAACTTTAATTTGCAGAGCAGTTGTCCTACGTGCTTATGGCAGGTCTGTAGATAACCTTTGGTCGGGGTGAAGTAATATTTCTGGTCCAAGGAGGTGGCTAGGTAGGTTGTTCGGGGAATAATATAAGCAGATATGGTGTAGTTGATTCCTAGTGGTTGCCTTGCTGGGTAAGTGTGAATTTGATAAAGATGGAAAGGATCATGGTCTAGAAGAGGGATGGTGAGTGCTAGGATGAGACGGCCTTGTTTATAGGAGGTTTTCAGTGTGACAGTTTCTTGGAATTGTTCGGATAAAAGTTCTGTTGAGTATAGAGGGAACTCGTACTGGGTATTTTTCCGAATCTTGGTTGCGACGGAAACTAGCTGTCGTGGTGATAGTACGGCGGGATGGATTATTCCTTGTTTAACAAATATCACTGCGTTGGTGAGCAATTCTAGGCCTGTTTGGTATTCGTTGACACGCCTTTCCAGGCTACGTAGCCACTTTAGAGATGATATTTCGTAGGCTTGTTCCTTCATGGCGTTTTGTTGCTTGCTAAGTTCTGTGGCAAGTAGTTCGGTGGCGGCTTTGTTTCTATTGGCCAGTATCGTGAGATTCTGAAGGTGCTGATGTATATTCTGGAATTCTGATCGGACTATATGGGTCTGGTTTGCCAGTAGTTCCGACAGATGATTTTGGTCTTTGTGTAGTTTATCTAATTCGATATTGTAGTACTCAGCGTCGGCTTCTGTGAGGGTTCCAAAGAGAGCTTGACTCATAGTGCCAATGAATCCAAGTGGTGCACCGCGCTTCCGACGTTTTCCTTCTTCCTTGATTTCTCCAACAATGCCTTGTAAGAGATCCTCATCCTTGCGATAGTCAGCAAGTCTGGCCATTAGATGAGTTATTTCTTCGTAGGCTTCGCATGTCGTAAATTGCATAGATAAGCATTGGTTATTTGCTTCGAGTGTGTTCCTGTAGGCGTGGACGGTGCCATAGGAATGCAGCGATTTTTAGCGAGGTGACCAGATTCCATTCTACGTGATAAATGCGCATGTCATGGAGTTTCTCAAAGTGCAAGCCGATATTGTTCTTTAATGGAGTAATCTGATAGTCAGGTGCTCCATCTTGCAGAATTCCGTTGATCCGTGGTGCGCAGAATAAGATTAAAATTATGCGCAACATCCTGTTTCTGGAAATTGAACAGCTCATTTTTAACAAGGTTGATGATTCTGGATCGGTTTTTGGGCAGAGCTCGCAGGTTTTAATTTGTCGAAATGTTTTACTTTGATTTATCCTTTGTCGGTTTTCATGATTGCGTTGTTCAATTCTAATAACTGTAAGATTTCGTACGGGCCTTCATAATGTGAATCGAATTTGTGATGTCTTGGCTCCTTTAAAACGTATACCCTATCTCCTGGATTAAATTTGATTGGTTTTATTTTCTTGTCGTATCGTTTCTTTGTTTTTTCTTTAGTCTGAACTAACGTATTGCGAGCAATTTTTCTGATTTTGTCCAGATGGGTGATTAGTTCTACTAAGTAGTCACCGTAAGTTCTTAGATCATTCGTGTCCGGATACGATGAAGGTATTCTTGCAGGCTTTCCAAAGATGAGTTCGTAGGGAGCGAAATTCGTTGCTTCGTGTATCGTGGTATTAAATGAAAACATTGCGAATGGTAGTAGTAATTCCCAGTCATCATATGCATCCATTTAATGTTTAAGGTATTCTACGAGAACGTGATGACTTCTTTCTAGTTCTCCGTTAGTTTGAGGTCGGTAGCCAGACGTAGTGATTAATTTTACTCGAAATATTTTTGGCAAATTTTTGAAAAGTTCGCTAGTAAAACAGGTTCTTTTATCCGTTTAGATGGCTTTAGGTGTTCCAAACTAACTTATGAAATGTCGTGCGAATGCGTCGGCAATACTTGTAGCTCGTATATTGGGAATAGCTGCTGCGAGACAATATTTGGTTAAATTATCCTGCAGAGTCAAAATGTATTTGTTCCCGTTAGGGGTTTCTGGCAGAGGACCTACTGTGTCGAGAGAGATTTTATGGAATGGTTCCACAGGTGTATTGGTGATGAGCATTGGTTCTCGAGTTTTTATGCGATCTAACTTTTGCTTCTGACAGCTATCGCAACTCCGGATATATTCCTGAATTTGGTGGTGCATATCAGGCCAGTTAAAACGTTCTCGTATCCTTCGGCATGTTTTAGTAACGCCTTTGTGTCCCTCGGTGACACTTCCGTGATGTTCCTTTATAATTTCTTGACGGAGATCCGGTGGTGGTGTCTCGATTATTCCCGTCCAAAGAGTGATTTTACTGGCATAATCTTGAAAGGCTATCTTTATGTATTGTATTAACGTTCCCATTGGCATTTCGTCGAGTCCGTTCCGTTTTGCAGGAATTCTAACATTGTCGACTTTGGATTTTTTCATAGCAAATTTTAATGCTTCCAGAGCTAATTGAACTTCTTTCGTTGTTGGTTTTTCATAGCAATAGTTCGTGTATATAAGAGTGCAAATTCGCTTGATCCCTTGTCGGGAAATGAAAATGTGTACCCTTCTGGGTTTTTCTGCCGATATTTTGTCGTGATCAAGGTAATTTAATTCCTTGAACGTTCGGTTTACTGGGTTCATTAATTGACCGTCGGCTGGTAGGAAGTGGGCCAGATTACCTTCTTTTCATGTAAGAGCGGTCTCCGATATACTGATCTCGCATTCAATATCCGAGTCATCACTTGAGTGCGATATGTCAACCAGTGGTAGTATGATTCCCTTTTGTTGTGGTGGTGATCCGTGGGTGTTATCTATGCAGGTGTCTATCACTGTCTCTGGGTTCTGAATCCTGGCTCCTGGTGTTGATTCTGCTGTTGGTTGTAGGCTACGTCGAGGAGTAGGCATGAAGGATACTCTTCGTCGTGTGTATTGTTTGTTTGATTTTGGCGTGGTGCCTGCAATGATTGTAGGATCTTCTTTGGTGGTGCTGTATTTTCCAAGGAAGGTAAGGTTTGAGATATTTCCTTAATTTTTTCCTTGGCTTCGTGCAGGGTTAAGTCTCCTAGGTCCTCATACAATTGCCTGGCTTCATTCTCGTCCTGCGCAAAATTTGCCCTTTTTAATTCGTCTTGGGGAGATTCCATAGCCTTCCCGTCCCACCAGAAGGTATCTATTTGAGTTGGGTCCGTGTCTTCGTCGGATGATGTTTCTGATGCTGAGCCCAGTTCTATTATTTTTGGATCTTTAATAAATAGATGTTTCAATCTTTCTACCGTCAATTGTTCCTTAGTAGGTTCTGACTCGTCGTCGCTATAGGTCTCTTCAAACGGACTTTGGAGATTGAAGTTCCGCGAGGGGGATGGTTCTTTGTTAGCCTCTTCGGTTTCCTCTTCTTCCAGTATTGTCTCGGTCAGCAGGGACGGCAGCATGCTTCTATTTCTAGTTTCTCCATGACAAGTATCGTTGTCTGTATCTAGCGAGCTAATGGATGACTCGTTGTAATTCACGGTTGGCCGTGATCTTGTTTTTATTCGCTTCCCAACTATACTGTCTTCTAGGCTGATTTTCCTTTGATGTGGCAATGGCTTGTATGGCCGGTCCCCTTCCTTAGGTTTTATTGGGTAGGAGAGCACTGTTGGATTGCGGGATAGTGCGTCTGCATTTAGGTTGGTTTTACCCGACTTGTATGTGACCGTGTATTCGTAATCAGCTAGTTTAAGTCTCCATCGCATCAGTCGTGAACTAGGGTCCTTGACGGAGTGTAGCCAGACTAGAGGACGATGATCTGTTACCAAAGTGAACTTGTGACCGTATAGATAGGGTCGGAAGTATGCTACAGCGTAGATAATAGCAAGACACTCCTTTTCAGTTGTCGAATAGTTGGTTTCTGTAGAGTTCAGAAGTCTTGAGGTGTATGCTATTGGCAGATCTTGACCAATTTTTCCTTGACTCAGAATAGCTCCGATGGCGTAGTCAGAAGCGTCAGTTGTTACAATGAAGGTCTCGTTGAAATTCGGGTATTGGAGTATGGGTTTTTGGCACAGCATTTCTCTCAAGGTTTCGAAACCAGCTTGTTGTTCGGGTCCCCAATGAAAGATAACTTCTTTCGTTAGTAAGCTTGTCAGAGGTTTAGCTATCTTAGAGAAATTTGCAATGAACCTTCGATAGTATCCTGCTAAACCCAGAAATTGTTTAATATTCTTCTGATTTTTGGGTATGGAGAAATTTTTGACTGCTATCAGTTTCTTTGGGTCAGGGCGAACTCCTTCTTCTGAAAGTATGTGGCCTAAATAAGTGACTTTTTTACGTAAGAATTCGCATGTATCCGGTTGCAGTGTTAATCCATGTTCCTTCAGTCGTTGAAGCATAGCTCGGACCTTCTGTCCATGTTCTTCAAGGGATGATGCGGAAATGACGATATCATCTAAGTACACAAATACCTCTGTTCCTTGTAGTCCAGTTAAAACTTGATCCATTAACCTCTGGAATGTTGCTGATGCGTTTTTGAGGCCAAAGCGCATTCGGATGTACTCGTAGTGCCCATGGGGTGTTGTAAATGCTGTTTTTGTTCTGTCCTTAGGATCCATTCCTATCTGGTGGAATCCACTGGCTAAGTCGAATACAGAGAAATATTTAGCGCTACCGACTTGGTCTAATATCTCCGTGATGCAAGGTAGAGGATAACTATCTCTAATCGTTTTTTCGTTATGCGCTCTGAAGTCAATCACTATTCTCCACCTTGGGTTTTCTTGTGAATCGGCCTTTTTGGGAACAATCCACAGGGGTGAATTATATGGTGACGTGGATGGTTGAATGACGTCATTTTCAAGCAAGTTGGTAATTTGACGTTTGATCTCCTGTTGATGAATTGGCGGGTACCGATACTGTTTAGTATGGGTCGGTGTTTCATCTATAGTAGGTATTGTATGAAGGACTGTTTTTGAAATTCCTAGTTTGTCACCGGTAAGGTGAAATTGATCCAGAAAGTCGTTGATGAGTAGTTATAGGCCACTCCTGGCCGTCACAAAAAACCCCCACCACTGTCCCTCATGAGTCATGGAGCGCACAACGCTCTGACCCCCCACTCCGCACTATGATGTCACCCGCCTCACCGACGTGGCCGGCTCTCTCCACCCCTCAGCCATGAGGCGATGCCCCACCATACGGTCCTAAGGCCCGAAAATTCCCAGTGGCGTTGTATGTCGCCAGGGGCCTATCACGGTCGGTAACTATGCACTGACCCCCTGTCGGTAACTTTTTTTTATTACCCTAAGGAGGTAGTACGATAAAGTAGAATACGGTTCTTTTTTGTAAGAAATACCTTATATTATACGTACGTATTGGCGATACTTTTTCGATACTTTTAGCTATCGATGGGTGGATATCCAACCCCCTAATATGTTGCTCGGGGTGAATCTTCTACATACCACGTAGCTGTTGGAATGATGGTACCCTTCTTTTGGATCATTTAGCGAACGATTCGCCAAGTACATCAGGCGTGGGGATACTATTGTCTTAGCAGCGTAATCTGCTACATGTATCTCTTATTTGCAACTATGCAAAAAGTTAGGGCTATGGTGGGGAAAAAAATGGTTACCTGTGAGATGTCTTCGCATCATCTCGTCAGTACACTGGTGATAAGTCAGAAGGGCGCAAACAAGAAAGTGGTAATATAAAATTGAAAAGATTGGTGATAGAAAAAAATTGGTGATAGAAGAAACAACACCTACGGTAGGTGTAAAAAAAAGTTCTTGTTTTCGCTTTCTACCATCTTTATTTGATCTAACGTTTATCATGTTTTCTAGGCTAATTCGGGGAAAGAAAAAAAGAGTGCAGAAAAAAAGAAATATTAATAAAGTGGTATGTATATCGGTGTTGAGTTTGTATACATTTTTTATTAGATTAAAAAAAATTTACTTTGTATCTGACATCTTTGACCTTTATTTCTAGACATTACAAAAAAAAAAGGACGAGCCGCACCAGTCCCCTTCTGGCTACAGTCGACTGTTCCCGGAACTGTAAGAGTAAAAATTTTAAACCTGCACAGGTTTTTATTTGATTTAAATAATTGTATATATCTGACACCTTTTACGCTTATTTCTAGACGCTGCAAGGACGCATAGCGCCACCAGACGCAATCGTCAGTTGGATATTACGGGACCGGTAAGTGTAATAATTTTAAGACTGCACTGTTTTTTATTTGCTTTAAACATATTTATTAACCCTTTGCACTCGAGCGGCGCTGTTGCGGCGCCCGAGTAATTTGAAGTCTTAAATCGAGCGACGCTGCTACGACGCTATGGTCTTTTGTAACTCGATCTTCTTATTTACTTGATCAATTCATACATTTTGTATAAACTAAAAAAGACCAAAAAAGGGGAAAAGCCACTGAGCCATCTGCGATTTCTGAAAACACTTGTCGAATAATTGAGAGGATCATATCACCAGCAACGGGAGCATGCGTCTACGTCGCATTCCGATGAAATCCGAATAAACGGGAACCTTCACGTAATACTAAAAGGGCCAAAAAGGGACTGCAGTGTTTGTTCTGACCGTAACACGCCTGGAGGTAGGCGGGAAATTTCGTATTACTGTCATACGTGTCCTGACAAACCTAGGATGCATCTTGGATATTGTTTTACAAAATATCACACCAAAACTAATTGCAGAGTGTAATATTTATCGAAGTTTGTTGTTTTCGACATATGTATAAATGAATAAACTGGTGAAATTTTATTATTTGCATACGTTTGTTTGTATATAAATGTTTTTAAAGTACTTGTAAAGTGTTTGCCGAATTTGGCTGAAACCGTCTCGAGTTGCTGGTTCGCGCAAGCGAAAAAGGCCTCGAGTGCAAAAGGTTAAACAACTAAAATCTTACGGATTATGGTACCAAGAAGGCCTGATACACCGCCCGAGTGGGTGGAGGAACCGTTTGCGGGGCCGCTGCTAGATGGTATACCGCTGCCCTTCAACGATTTCTTCGCCACCTTCCATGAAGGGCGGTGTTTTTTCGGGTGCTCATATGTGCGGGGCGTGGAGGAGGAACTATGATACGGGTCCATGCGCGCGCAGACTGCCGAGGACAGGGCAAGGTGCACAGTGCATGTAATGCACTACCTGCAGATTGACCCCGCAATAGACCTGCGTGTGGGAATACGTGTACGCTGTGTTCGGTGTGTGATGCACGCGTATGCACCCGCTGACTGCATAGCCTGTATAGGCTACTTCTGCGATAATAGGGAGCTAATATTAAGGCAGGGGGCTGCAGAGGTTCCTCCCTCGCCCCAGTTATAAAGTGTAAAATATGTATATACAGGGTGTCTTATTTTAATCTTACACCTGATTTATTTCGTAAAATAAGGCTCCGATCGAAAAATGAGTCCTATGAAAGTTTTAGGGTTTCAAGGGGCACGTCGGAAAAAAGATAGTATTTCAATCGAAATTTCAAAATGGCGGCGTTAAGGAGGCTGACATGTTTTTTTTCAATGGAAACATGGTTTTTTTTCGTACCAAAAAAATTGTTAGATCGAAACTAACAACTTTTGTAGGAACTTTTTTTCGATAAAGTCCATATTTTTCACTTTTTTTAGCGTCACCCAGGATGTACCACGAGGAGGTAGTCTTCAGCTTCCAGTGTGTGTGTGTGTGTGTGTGTGTGTGTGCGTGCGTGCGTGCGTCCAAAAAGCTGCAAATTGGTGTGAATATTCTCTGAGCAAAATAAGGCGTTACGTGTTTTTGCATTTCTCTCCTAGTCTATTTTTTCAATCTGACGTATTGTAAGATCCGGTGTCCAGCTTATGTGTTTCGTCCATGGAACGTCGGTAGCATTTGTTTTACTCCAATCCCATTCTCTGGTGCTTTGCTTGGTGTAGTATCTAGTGGGCATCCCTGGCTGGCTTTAACTTCATCGATGCCGGCGAGAAACAAATGCTATGTGAGGCAGACAATCAAATGGATCTTTAAATTTGTTTATCGTTGCCACATGTACCAAGTGAACTCAGCCGACTATAGTGAAGTCTTGTAAAGTCTTCCATTGTTGAAGGCGTCGCGACACCTCGCTCAAAGCTGTCCTCTGATTGGCCGAAGTAAAACTCAATTTGTAGAAAAACTACTGAACGTAGGACCAAACGAATTACGAATTCTTACTCAGGAGGCCACTCTGAACCAGTATTGACCTACCGTGTATGGCAATTACGAAGCACCCTGTATATTGTAACAAAAATATTACTGCAGACTCCTCCCTGTCTTCTGGCTCGAGGTCCCCACAGGCCTTGAATATTGCGTTCTATAGTTAGTATTGTTAATCGCGTGTATTTAGTGTTCTAGGTCTATTACAACTAGTCATAAGATCCCTCCCCTCCACCCTTCTCTCCCTGTCACCATTCCCCGTAGGGCACTGGCGAGGACCATCATCGAGGACCGCTACCGTAGACCACCTACGGGACACATCATCCCTGGATGGAACACGAGAGTAGTTACGTTGCCGAGGCAACGAAAGGCAGGGATGGCATGGACAGGAGGAACAGCTGATCGAGACTCCCGTGGGATTATGTCTGCCAGCCCACCACCATCGCCACAAAGATGCAGCCCCGGTGCAGTCCCGTCACACGGGTAGTAAAGAGGCCCATGTGACAGCGGTGGAGCCCTCTCCCTCCGAAACCGCGGATGTGCCCGGGAGGAATTTTGACAGGCCTGGAGGCCGTCATATTGACCGGTGCGCGACAGCCAGCCCGCGCGCCGGCGAAGCCAGCGCCGTGTCACCCGCGCGCATGCACCCTCTGAAGGTCCTATATCCCTGCGGAAAAATATTCAGTCTCACGGGGCTCGGGTAGCTTAGTTGGTCAGAGCATCCGCCCGGCAAGCGGAAGACCCGGGTTCGATACCCGGTCCGGGCTCTCTCCCCATAGTTCTCCGCGAGTTCTACCATGGCGTCAGAAGCCAAAGGAAGGAAAGAAGAAAGGGGGGAGTGTTCGCTCCTCACCTTTGTGAGACATTTACGTGTCAGCGTTAATGTCTAACCCCTGCGAGGTCCCCTATAAATCCCCACGCACCCTCTAGAGGCCCATGAACAGAAACAACGAGGACCGGAAATCGGCAAGAAATCTACACTTCGAGCCAGGGTTTCGGGAATAGTGGATACGAGATTGTGAGAGAGCGTGAGTGTAGAATATTGTGCGATAATTGGATTATCAGTGTACACGAACTTTTGGCGTGAGTACTGAGTGATTGTATTTCTTCCTTTTCTTGCCCTTTTCCCGTATCCCATTTTTTAGTATTTGCGCCGTAGATTTTGTAGGTCCCTTCAGGACATCGCAAACCGTCCTCACGTGGGCCGGCATTTTAGTAGTTTCTTTGTGCTTTCGACGGGCCTCCCGCCCTTACGCTCAAGGCCCGTGGTGTATTGCGCGCGCCCTAAATTCTAGTATCTTGCGTTCCCTTTTTCAGAAATCCTCCGTACCATCCTCCTTCTGAAGTGTGATAAGTCTAAGGACTTAGTGTCGTCTTATTGGCCAGTTAAATCAATCTCTTTGGAGATTCGTTTTAGG
>JARQTD010003654.1:0-10837 GCA_030142515.1 Cephus sareptanus | reverse complement strand
CTAACCTAGGGGGCCCCACGTCCCAACTTAGCACGGACGAGAACCCGGATGCCGGTATCGTGTCGGTGCAGGAATCTTGGTCCAGAACTCTCCTTGTATAACTACTCTTATATACTCTATTTCGTAATCAAATGCTGATAAAAAGTAACTCCAATTTTGCAACCTACTTATAGCCATTTTCGGTATACCCTTTTCAGGAGAAAAAATCCTAGATAACGGTTTATTATACGTTTTTAAAAGGAATTTACGTCCGAATAGATAATCGTAGAATTTGGTTACACCAAATATTGTCGCAGCTGCTTCTTTATCAATTTGCGAATAATTTTCTTGCGCAGCTGTCAACCTCGTTGATGCAAAAGCTACTGGCCTATCGCTACCTTCATAGGGCTGACTAATATATGCACCTAACCCTTTTGGGGACGCATCGCATGTTAATTTTAGTGGTAAAGATGGATTGTAGTTTACAATAACATTCTTCAATTCTATTTTCGCTTTCTCAAACGCCTCTTTAAAATCTTTATTCCACTCGAAATTCTTTGAATTATTACAATTATATAATGGTGCTAGAATTTTAGCACGATTTTTAAATACTCTCCCGTAATAATTGATTTTACCTAATAGTAACTCTTATTACTCTTAATAGTAATTCTTTGTGATTTTCCGGTTCTTTCATTTGTACGATTGCTTTATATTTTTCTTCATTTACTGTAACAGTGTTATTTTCTGCAATTAGTAACGTCGTGAAGTGCAAAAAATGCAACGGTGACATTAAGTTTTCGGAATCGAGTATTCGTGGACTGGGTTTCAAGTTAGTAGTGTCGTGTGACTTGTGTGAACCAACCACAGTCGATTCAAGTCCTCTTATTAACCACAAGGCGTACGACATAAATCGACGAATCGTATTCGCATCTCGATCATTGGGAATTGGTCACAACGGAATTGATAAATTTTGAGACATCATGAATTTACCGAAAGCGATATATCACTCGTTTTACGACAACGTTGTCAAACAAATTCACATCGCTGCAGAAAGTGTATGCAACATATCGATGGAAAATGCTGTGAAAGAGGAACAAAAATTAACAACAGAAATGGGAAAAGGCACAGGGTTGACTGTTTCTGGCGATGGAACTTGGCGCAAACGAGGTTACTCGTCGCATTATGGCGTATCGACGATTATTGGATTCGAGTAACTCTGTGTATTCCTCAGGGAAAGTGATCTATCACTTTCCTCAGGGAAAGTGATAGATGTAATAATTAAATCTTCTTACTGCAAAGCTTGTGAGTATTGGAGTAAGAATCTTGGCACAAAGAAGAATGTTGCGCCAATCATGAAGGATCCGCTGGAAAAATGGAAGTCGGCAGCATAGTGGAAATATTTTCAAGTTCGATAGAGAAATATAATGTCCGTTACGCAAATTACATTGGAGATGGAGATTCAAAAACATAAAGGAATTGTTGATGCCAATCCATACGAAGAAAAAGTGATAAAAAAAGAATGCATAGGTTATGTGCAGAAAAGAATGGGCACGCGACTTCGTAAAGTAAAAAAAGAAAAAAGCGGTCTTGGTGGCAAATCAAAGCTAACCGACAAACTAATCAACGAGCTAACGGTATATTACGGTCTCGCTATTCGAAGATTTTCCCATTCAAAAGACGAAATGAAGAAAGCGATTTGGGCAACATTCATGCACAAGATCTCGACCGACGAAAATCCGTAGCATGACAATTGTCCTCCGGGAAATGATTCGTGGTGCTCTTGTACGCATATGCGCATAAGAATGCACTCCCTCAAATTGTTCAAGATGCCATTCGACCTATTTATGAGGACCTCACTTCAGATGATTTGTTACAACGGTGTGAAGGAGGCTTCACGCAAAACAGTAATGAAAGCGTCGAAAATACAAATTTTTTTCTTCGGGACACTACTCACGAATGAGCTGATATTTTTTTTTTCAGATGTGACATGACCAAGTAACTGATGGGATAACAACCGCGCGTATCGTGCGGAGGGCCTCCGCGGCAATGTGCAGAACGGCGCCATTTTTTAATATATTTCTGACGTTGTATAAAAAAATAAAAATATTCTGGCCCATACTTTCGAGTTTATTATTTTTCTTTTAAATGTACCCATTTTCCGATCGGCCAAGGTGGCCAGACGCCTTATATCCTAAATAATTGACTTCGTCTTTGAAGAATTCGCATTTATTTACTCGTCCTTTCAAACCACGTTCTTCTAATCGCGTTAATACTACGTCCAAATTTTGCAAATGTTCCTCATCATCACTTCCCGTTACCACTACGTCGTCTGCCACCACCGCCACTCCGTCTATATCTTTCAAAACTTCCTCAATTTGTTTTTGAAAATAACCAGGTCCCGATGATATACCGTACATCATATACAAACATTTAAACAAGCCTTTGTGAGTATTAATAGTTAATAAATGTTGAGATTTTTCCTCGACGGGAACTTGTAAAAATGCTTCTTTTAGGTCAATTTTCGAGTAACGTTTCTTATTATTTTTTTTATTTGTCTCTGTTGTTTGTAATCGCGCTATTGCATGATCAAAATTCGGTGGTGCGTAGCGAATCGTTTTTAATAACGGGTTGACCGTTACGTTGAACGCTCCGCAAAGTCGAATATCTCCATTCGGCTTTAATATCGGCACAATCGGAGTAGCCCATTCGCTCATTTCTACTGGTTCTAATATTTTCTCTTCTACTAATCTATCTAGTTCTTTTTCTATTTTATCCTTTAACGCAAAAGGTACAGATCTAGCTAACTCATTTATCGGTTTCGCATCTTTCTTTAATTCTAACCTAATCTTTGCCCTATTGAACGAACTTTTAGAATTTTCAAAAAATTTTGCGTGTTTTTCTAAGATTTTATTTAATTTTTCGTTACTATCAATTTTACTCTCTATTATATATAGATCTAGTTCCTTAAATAGAGGCCATAATCCTAGTACGTTGAGTCATGCTTTACCTATAATCGGCGGTCCGGCCGATTTAGTTACATATAAATCAGCTTTAATTTTCTTATTATTAAGACACACAGTTACACCTTTAAACATTCCCGCAGGCTTATTAACCGTATTCTCATGATTTCTGAATTCTATATCTGATTTATACATTGTTTCCGCAGAGAAACATTTCTTTATCAATTTTTCTGGATTTATGGCTGGCTTCGCGCCCGAATCTATTTCCATTCTAACTTCACCATTATTTATTTTAACGGTCACATATTGAGGTTCTACTCTAGTTTTTCCGGGCACATACACACTGTACAAACTTGTTTTATTATCGATATACATATGACTTAATTCTCGCGACATTTCTCCATCGGAATTGCTACTACTATCGCATTCACTCACGTACCCTACTCGTGGTTTCTGTCCTGCGTCTTTTCTTTCGGTGTTATGCGGACAAACTCTAGTAGTGTGCCCTTTATTACCACACGTATTACATACCACATTTATACTATACATACAATCGTTTACAAAATGCCTTGAATCCCCGCAACGGTAGCAAGCAGAATCTCCCGGTGTTTGTTGTGATCGCGGCTGAGTTGCTCCTCGGCCTCGGCCAAATGCTCTTCCCCTTCCATTCCATGTACGCTATCCTGGTCTACGATCTCCTTCGTGCTGCTTACGCGAAAACTTTCCACGACTCAGCATGTGTACGTTCTGTTTTCTTGATTTTCCACTTTTGTTTCTTGTAATTTTTCTGCGCCTTTACTAGCTGCCTCGGATGCCAGAGCTTTTTTTAATGCTTTTTCCAAATTAAGTGTTTCCGTTGTTAAAAATTCCGCCGTTATTGCTTTATTTTTTAAGCCACAAATCATTTGATCGAGAATTTGTTCGTCTTCATTTGTAAATTTACATTTGTCTGTCATGACCTTCAGTGCTGTGACATATTCTTTTATGCCCTCGCCATCTAATTGCTTCCTCTATCTAAATTCATATCTATACACTAGATATGATGCTGGCGGTTTCAAGTAATTCTTGACCTTTTCTACAAGTTTTTCACATGTTTTGTCCTTCGGTTTAGCAGGCTTACAAATTTTTGCTAATTCTTCGTACGTCTGCGAAATTCACTTTGCTTAACAAAATTGCTTTTTTTTTCTCCGTTATCTGTTACTTTATTTGCAATGCAATATTGCTCTAGTCTATCACAAAACATTTCCCAATCATTCTTGGAAATATCAAAATCCAAATTGGCACTACGTTCCATTATACTTATCGTTAATTCTTCGTTTACACTTTCTGGGTCAACTATTCCCAGCGTATTTTCATCCACTATATCTGCTATTAGTATTAACTTTTGCTGCCCGATATTAATCTTTTCTCTCACAAATTCTCGAAATTTTTTTTCGTAACTCGTTGATATTATCTTTCTCACAATCGATATTGTTTAATTTGCACAGCCTTTGCAATTGTTCTTTCTTTAAAGTTTGGATCCACGCGGTCCCTTTTATTTCACTGGACATACCGACACGTTATTTCTGTTTGATTTCGTACATCCCATCCTCGTCGCCAGTTATAATATATGCGAGGAAGAGGTAAATAAATACAACCGCTCTCTGTTACGGTTCAAGACCGACTGGCTTTATTGTCTCTCTTCTTACATGCTACACTCGTGTTATAGATACTCTCACACTCATGCCACATATCCTACATACAGGTTCAGAAACGTATATTTCTATAAACCAAAAGATATCTGTAACTTCAATTATGAAAAATTTATTCATATTAATTATTCTATATACATCAACATTTTTTCTTCTGAAGATATCGTTATTTTTAGCTCTCGGCCTTCTTTCGAATATGACGGTGGCCATCTCAATCTTTCGCGTTATTTATAAAGGCCCCAATCACATCATGTATGCTTTTTTCAGTTATCTTCGTGTCACCCTTCGATAGGACTGCATCTACAGAAAAAAAAAAAATAGAGAAATCTTAACACAGATCATTTGCCACTTATATTTGGCTGTTTATCTTACGCTACGAAGGCAAATTTAATTACTGTACCTCGCATGCAGAGGTAGAAAGTAGTATCTTGTTTGAAAATGATTTTCGCGCCAGATTATCGAACTGCTGTGAAATTCAAAAGGACATCGCGAGTCATGAATCGTTGAATAATATCACGAGTTTACTTTGCCAGATATTTGACATCTGTTCACGAGAGCTGTAATGCCGTTTGTCTAGGAAAAAATTACGAATTGGTACTCATATGTGAATTGAACTGTGGAAATAATATTGCCTGTTTCTTTAATACTTACGATTTCGTTTTGAATAGATTTGTTTGACTTTAGTTTAGTGTCAAACTCTTTGAATTCCTTTAACGTTTTGAACGGCAGTTCTCCGAGACCATATTTATTAATCGTGCTGTCGATTCCAGTTATTTTTTCGATTTTTTTGGTGCTGAGTTCCGAGATGACCGAAATCATTTCTGTTTGACGCAACTTCATATGTGCAAGTTGAATTTGTAGTTGACCAATTTGAGCGAAAAGACGACGGTAACTGTTGCACAGAACATCCTCACAGGGAATAAAGGAGAGAATGGATATCAAGGCTCCTATCAGCTCTTGATAGGGTCTATTTGTGTTCCTCTCTGTGGTACAAGCTTTTAACTTTTGATTAAGGTCCGCCGGAATTAATACCGGATTTGATTTTTTCATACCAAATCTGAGCATGATATCACGAATAAATCCGGATTGCGACATGGCAATATACATATTGATCAGCTTGAATTATTTCGATACCAAGACAGTATTTGGCGTTTCCTAAATTTTTGAGCTCGAATTTTTGCATTAAACCATTCCGGATGTAATTCAAGTTTGATGTGTTCCGATAGACAACGAGTATGTCGTCGACGAATATTAATACCATCAATAGTTCACCGTTTCTCTCCATTAAGTATATACAGGGATCGCTTGCACTAGGTTTCAGATATAATGATCTGAGTTCGTGGTCAAACTTTTTATGCCACTGGTGGCCGGGTTGTTTTAAACTGTAGAGCGATTTATTAAGTTTGCAAACTTTATTTCCCCCTCGCAAATCGCTAATCATACTATATATGCTGCGCGAATTCCTATTTTATCCTGGGTTCCTCGTCGTTTGATAATTTCTTCCAGTGATTCCAGCAACATTTCTGGTTTTTCCATAAAAATCTCTTCTTTAATTATCCCGTTGAGATAAGCCGTCGTTATGTACAATTGATGTATTTTCATTTGTAGATTTGCTGATAGAGCTAGCAGGAAATGTACAGAGCTGATACGTGCAACTGGTGAAAAAGTGTCGTGATAATCGAGACCGGGTCGTTGAGTAAATCCCTTTGCCACAGTACGAGCTTTTCTTCTCTCGATGCTTCCGTCCAACTTGTATTTATTCCTCAAAACTGTTCTGCAACCAATAACATTACGATTTTTCGGTCGATCGACGATATTCCAAGGGTTATTTGTAATTTTACTTAAACCCTTTAGGTCTAATAATTGAGCGAACACGAATTAAACCACCAAAATAAAAAATGAGTGTCTTTACATACATAAAAAAAAACAATAAAACGATTAAATCAGGCGATTTTAAAATATACAATTCATTACCCATTCCATCACACTCATAACCCGCACTTCTCTTTAAAATTACCAAAAAAAATCAAACTAAAATAAATAATGTAATCTTAGCTGTTCGTTATTCTGGCAATATGATGCACGTTGTAATCGTGGATTTATTTATATAGGAATTGGCTGCGAGGTTCCGTTTCACTGGTAGCTGTCCCAATTTCTCACTTACGTATGTGATCCATTCGTTTTAACAAGTCTCTCCGTTATTCCTTTGATGTTTATGAACAGTCCCGCCAATAGTTCCAAATGGGGTTTTACATAAAAGCCCTTTCTATCCTTATAGGACACCCTTAGGTATGTGACTTTGCTGTGCTGCCTGGTGACGTCCGCTCGCATTCAAAGTCCGAGACTAGAAATATAAACTTAAGTAGTACTAGCTTTCGATCTGATCCTATAGATGTCACTACTATTTACATTTGGAATCGTTACAATTTCCCCCTCATGCTGCGAAGTATAGTCCGAATGCAGCATGTATTACAAATCATTTCGTGCGGCATAATTAATTAAGATTATGATATTATACAGTATCTTCAAAAGCTTACATGTATAATAATGCTCATATAAAACAAAACATTTAAACTGATATCGCAATTACGTTATAAACATATATAGTAATACGGGGCACATACATTCATCCATTCATAACGTATTATGTACATTTGTATATTATGTTTTCACGTGTCAAGGTTGTTGTTACGTTAAAACTATTTTTATCGTAATTTAATAAGTACGTAAACTACGCGTTTACTTGTCCAGATTATCGGCAAATTATATTCATTTATCATCATACCCTAATAAGTATTACTGTCAATCTACTAATCTAATATTAATTCCTATATATATATATATATACGTACGTCACTAATCAGCTGGAGCCTTAAAATCGGGGTTTTCATGATACACTTTCAAGTTGATCCTATTATAGGTACCTATTTTTTTAGTACTATCGTGCCGGTCTACCAAAATATAAGCGTTTTGTCCTATTCGTTTATCGAGGCGGTACGGTCCATCATACAGATGGAAGAATTTCTTTGTACAACGATGGAGGGCCTTGGAAATGTGGGGTACCCGAAGTAACACTAAGTCTCTCAGTTTTAAAAGAACTTTCGATGGATTCATTTGTTGCTTATTTTGAGTTTTTGCACTTTTATTCATTCTTTCTTGAGCTAGAATCAGCTGAGCGTCACGAGTAATTTCGATTTCGAGCGGAAATTTGATGTATTTAATAATTGCATCCGGTACCTTAACACCAAAATGCAGTTCGATGGGCATAAATCCTGTACTAGAATGTGTAGTAATATTAAGAAGTTCCTCGATTCGTGGAATGACAGTAGCCCATCGCGTATGTTTGTCAGAACACAAAGTTCGGAATAACCGTCCTAACTCTCTCATTATTCGTTCGGTCGGATTAGATTGGGGATGTCTAATTGACGAATACAAAACCTTAATATTTTCTTCGGCTAATCTCTTTCTCAACAAATCAGTTGTAAACTGAGTTCCATGGTCAGCAAGTATTCGGTGAGGTTTTCCCGCGTACGGTATGTAATCTTTAAATATCTTATTAAGCGCGTATCGTGTGGGGGCTCTTTTTAGCGGATACAATTTTACTAATTTCAAAAATGCGTCTAAAAGAACAAAAATGTACTGTACCCCAAAACGAGAACGAGGCAGTGGACCGTAAAAATCAACAGCGACAAGATCACCAGGACGTTCGGATTTAATCATTTGATAAGGACCTTCCATATTTCGATTTTTCGGTTTTGTTTTCTGACGCAAATCACAGGTAAGTATTGTTCTTTTAATTTGAGCTCTCATTGACTTCCAATAAAAATAACGACGAATATATTCATATGTTTTATAACTTCCTGCATGTCCGAGCCTATCATGACATTTGGTAACTAGTGTGGCCGTCATGGTAGCAGGAATCATAATTCGCCAATGTTGATTAATGGGATCCCCAATGAATAACACGCCTTTATATAATTGGAAATTTTCGGAATATGAGCTTTGAGTGATTTTTTCTTTCAGTTGTAATATTTCACTATCGGTTTCCTGAGCTTTCACGATCTCTTTTAACATAATTCAAAGTTATTTTGTTCGGTAATTTTATGTATAACTATGATGGAATCGATAGGCAAAAAGCTAGACTCAAGAGGCGGTAAATGTCTTATAATTGAAATAATTGGATTTTCGGGATTTTCCATATGAAATCTTTGATCAGGATGACGGCTGAAAAAATCAGCAACCACGTTATCTTTCCCTTTACAATAGGTAACCTTAAGTTCATATTGTTGCAAAAGAATGCTCCACCTTGAAAGGCGAGCACTCGTAAAGTTAGCACTTTTTAGAAATACTAATCCATGATGGTCAGTTATTATTTCAAATGATATTCCTATCAAATATGAACGAAACTTATGGACTGAATAAACAATAGCTAAAAGTTCTTTTTCTGTGGTTGTGTATTTAGTTTCAGGTCTTGTGAGACATCTACTAACTATGGCTATAATGCATGGATCCGAATCCGCATTATTTTGATAAAGAATACCACATATACCATAATCACTGGCATCGCATTGTAGCTTAAACATCGCACCTGGAATCCTATGTCGCAAGGTAACACAGTTAAGAAACGCGTCTTTCAAGCTTCTGAATGCCTTTGAGTGTTTCAACGTCCATTTCCAGGGCGCATCTTTCTTAAGGAGTTTACGGAAAGGTTCAACGTATCTGGCATAATAAACGCTAAATTGACGGTAATAGTTGCATATGCCAAAAAATCTTTGCAATTGTTTTTTATCGTTAGGTTCTTCAAACTGTTCTATTCTTTTCAGCCGATCTGGATCCGGCCGTATACCTTCGGTATTTATAATAAATCTAAGGAATGGAGCCGACGATTTACCAAAACGTGATTTTGATAGTCTTAATGTAAAATTGAATGATAATAACCTTGTAAACAATAAATCAAGATGATACAAATGATTGTCTCAGTTATTCGATGTTACTAACAAGTCATCAATATAGCACACGAGAAATTCAGAAAAATCATCCCCTAAAGCGAGGTTCAGGGCACGAATAAATGCGCCACCAGCGGTTTTCAATCCAAATGGGACTCTGCAAAAATGGTATAACGAAGATCCATATAAGAAGGCTGTATATGGTCGTGATGCTGGGGCTAGCGGAATTTGCCAATACCCGTGTGTTAGATCCATAGTTAAAATATAGTTTATGCCGTATGGACGTTGTCACAATTTATTAATCAATGGTGGAGACTCATTATCGCTATCTATCACGGCGTTCAGGAACCGCGCGTCCAAACAAATACGCACACCACTGTCCTTCTTTTCCACAATATCCAATGGGTTACAATATGGATTATTTGATCTTTCAATAATTTCCAGACTTAACATATTCCCTAATTCCTTTTCAACCGCTGTTCGCTTCGAATGTGGTACTGGATACGATTTTTTTTATATATGGATTACTTTTACTAAGTCGTATTTCATGCTGATAGTGTGACACTGCTCCAGGTTTATCCGAAAATAACTTTTGGTGTTTCATCATCAGATTAACAAAAGAATTTCTTTGATCGGTGTTCAGCGAAGTTAGCTCACGCGCGATAGTGACTATCTCGTCCAGAAAACCATCAAGTTTGCCATGTTCCCCCTGAAATGTAGGTACTATCATATCCTGTTCCATCTCCCTGATATTACAAGATTGAATGATTTTTATGGCAGGATCGTCCAAATTTGTATGCTTTGCATAAATTGACTTCTTTTGAAGACCATATGTTTCATAGTGAGGACTCCGATCTCTCCCACGTTGATATATGCATAACAAATTATTTTGATTATTACACTTTAAAAGAATATCACAATTATCATAAAGAAAACAAGAATTTAACATATCCATATTACACGATATACTACGTTCATCAACAATAGGATAAAGTTTGCCTTGGTCGCTTTCATAGCCAACCAGCATGTTCATATTCCGAGGATTGACATAATTCAGATCATTTTCCTCAATACAATTATCACTCTCCTTAATGCATAAGCAACACAATTAATCAGCTGTATATTGAGTAGAATCCTCTTGAATGATTTTTGACTTTTCATTAGAACTATCATTCATTCACGATCAACAAAAAATTTGGCATCGATTAAGTCCTTGTCGACTTCTGCAGATGATTTTAATTGAAAAATACGAATTAGACGT
>JARQTD010003653.1:0-11083 GCA_030142515.1 Cephus sareptanus | reverse complement strand
AGTACCTTTTCATGCATTACGACTGTTGTATATTCACATATTACAACACGCCTCCTGGATTTACACAGTCGTGATAATTCTACATTATGTCAATGCATTTGTGTTTCATAGGTTTTCAGTTTCGCACACAATTTGTTATCGCATTCTAGCTTAATTGCATTTGGTTAGATTAGTCTTAAACCTCTTCTATTGCTTAGGAACTTTGTCTTATCAAGACTCTTTGTGAAGATGTCCGCTAAATTACATTTGGAATCAACTTTTACAATATTTATTTCGCCCTTTTCGTAACTTTCATTTATATAATGATACTGCACTTCGATGTGCTTTGAGTTTGGAGTAAAGTTTCCGAATTTAGCGATCGCTATTGCTCCTGAATTATTTTCGTATATAGTTGTCGGATCATATAGGCTATATCAAAAGATTCGCTTAACAATTTTCTTATAAACAATATTTCAGAGACTGCCTCTGACAAAGCTACATATTCTGCAAAAGTTGAGCATTTTGTTACCGCACCTTGTTTGTGGGTTTTCCAAAAGAAAGCATTTCCGTATAATCTAATCACGTATCCGGTTGTAGATTTTCTATCTATATTATCGCCTGCGAAATCGGAATCTACCATACAATCTAGTATTTCGCTATTTACATTGTCACAATATGTTAGTTTCAAGTCTTTAGTCTTGTACAAATATTTTAAGACTCGCATCGCATACTTATAGTGAGTTTGATCATAACAACTTTGAAATCGACTTAAATAATTTACACTATACGATATATCTGGCCTTGTGCCTGAGCTTATATATAGCAGTTCTCCTATCAAGTTTCTGTACTTTATTCGATCATCTATTTGACTAGTCTGATCTAATTTTAAATTAGTCTCCATTGGAGTATCATATAATCTTGCGTTTTCTAGATTGTATTTGGCAGCTAAAGATTCAATATATTTTGTTTGACTTAAGGTCATTTTGTGTCTATCATCGCTATACTCTATGTCAATACCTATATACTGACTTATTTTTCCTAGATCTTTCATAGCAAATCTTTGCATTAGACTAGCTTTTACTTTGGTTATTAGGAGTTTGTCTTTGCAGCAAATAATGAGATCATCTACAAATACTAATATATATATTGGATCTTTGCTTATATTATTTATATATAGGCAATAATCATAATTACTTCTATCAAAGTTTAAACTTTCCATATATTTATTAAAACAATTATACCAAGCTCTTGGGCTTTCTCTGAGTCCATAAAGTGCCTTACGTAATTTGCAAACTTTATTGTCACCAGTCTCATACCCTTTGGGTTCATTGGTATATACTTCTGTTTTAACATAACCATTTAAGAAGGCTGTTTCAACATCCATTTGTTCTATAAGTAAATTATTTCTACAGCTGTATGACAATAAAATTTTTAGAGTTTGCATTTTGCCAACAGGTGAATAAACATTATCGATGAATTCCTTTTGTTGGAAACCTCTAGCAACTAATCTAGCTTTATATATATTATTGTTTTTCCTTTTAAAAACCCATTTAACATCGATGACCTTTTTATCTTTTGGTCTTTCGACAATTTGCCAAGTATTGTTTTTCTTTAGACTATTTATTTCGGAGTCCATCGCAATTTTCCATTGTTTATATTCATTCGAGTTTAACGCCTCCTCAAATGTATTCGGTACATTTGCATCAATGTGATTTACATAGATAAAGTGAGTTACAGGATTGCCATATCTATTTACAGGACTTTTCTTTCTATTAGATTTTCTTTGCACTTTTAAACTTGAATTATCATGTTCAGCAATATCAGAATTTAATTTGTTATTTCTACTTTCCCCGAAGGTCTGAGTAGAGATAAAAGATTTTGTTCGATTGGACTTTATATCATATTCGTTTATTTCGGATTCGTTTTCTAATATCTCATTATCTTCATTTATAGATTTTCTATCTTCTAAATCTCTGTCTTTTTCATCATCAAGTTTTTCTAAACAAATAATTTTAGTAATATCTTCAACTACTTGTACATGTCTAGCATGAATGACTCTACCATTGACTAAAACTTTATAACCATTTTCTACATAACCTACTAGTACGCCTAGTTGGGCTTTATTATCCCATTTGCTTTTTCGTAATACTTCTGGAACTCTTACAAAGACTCGACTTCCATATATTTTTAGATTCTCTACATTAGGTTTTTTACCAAAAAATATTTCATAAGGAGTTTTGTTCTCCATTGTATTTGCAATTGTACGATTCTTTAGATAGGCGACGGTTTTCATAATTTCTGGCCAATATCGCCTGTGTATTTTAGCTTCTCACATTAAGCATCTACCTGTATTCATTGCCGATCTATTGTATCTTTCCGCTACTCCATTTAGTTCATGGACGTACGGTGGACATGTTACTAGTTCTATTCCTTTAGACTTTACAAAATCATAAATCTCACGGTTTAAATATTCTTTTCCATTATCACATTGCAACTTTTTCACCTTTTTATTGAATTTATTCTCTACTAAGTTTACAAATTCTTTCAGACAACTGGCAGTTTCTGATTTATGTTTGATGCAAAAAATTTTAGTACACTTACTGTAATCATCAACGAAGGTCACGAAATATTTCTCTCCACCATAACCAATTGTATTATGTGGACCATTTAAATCTGTATGAATTACTTCCAAAATTTCGGTAGTTTTCGTCCTATTATTTTCGAATGGTACATTTGACATTTTACTCTCTATACAGTTTGCACATTTCATTTCTGTGCTTTCAATTTTTTCTGGCAGGCCTTCAACTAATTTATTATTTACTAGTTTCGACAAGTATTGAAAATTTACATGACCAAGTGCCCTATGCCATTTCTCTTTGTCAGTCAGTTTGACCGAATTAACATACATTGATTTAGTACCCTTTTGAACTACAAAACTTTTCATGAAATATAAATTTTCCTTCTTATTCGCGACTGCTATTAATTCTCTATATTTATTGTAAATTTTGGCATCATCATTTTTGGCTACTACTGTGTAATTTTCTGTGACTTTAGATAGACTCAATATATTTTGTCTTATACCTTGAACATAATAAACATTTTTAACTTCTACTTGTTTTTCATTGTAATAATTTCTGAAATATAACCTTATTGTGCCAATTTTTGTTGCTTTCAAATTTTTACCATCTGGTAATTTTACTTCAATAGGCTCTTTTAGATGTATGGATTTATCAAAGAATTTATCGTTATTTACAATATGATCCGTACAACCACTATCAAGAATCCAGTTTATTTGTCCTAAATTTTCACTACTATTATTTAACGCAGTTACCTGATTCACCTCTGGATTGCAGACCTGTGTCAACCATGCTTCGGATGAATAGTTGCCCTGTTGTTCGCCTGAAGATTCGCCTCTTAGTTGACCTTGTCCTCTACCTCGTTCACGGCCTCGGTAGTTTCCTCTGTTGAAGCCTCTGTTGTAACCTCGGTTGTAGCCTCGTTTGTGAACTCGTTGACCTTGACTGGGTTGAGCACCTCGTCCCCGGTTGCTCTGCTGCTGTGATCTCATGCATTGTCTACTGTGGTGGCCGGTTTCTCCACAATTATAACATTTGCCCTTGGTTTGTACTGCAAAGGTACTGACGTTTGTTTTATTTTCTTGCTCTGGTTGAGTCAAATTTTTTTCCTTGATCTTTGACTTTACGTAGTCTACTGTTCTTTGATCTTCTGGTATAACATCTATAAAATCTCCGATGTAGCTGTAACTTGGTGGCAAGGCTCTGATTAAATATCTCAGCTTTTCAGTTTCTTCTAGTTTACCACCAGCCGTTTTGAACTCGTTTGTGACTTTCTCGAATTCTACAAAAAAATCTTCAACTGATTTAAAGTTATTCAGTTTAATTTCCTCAATTTTATTTCTGCATATTATTTGCAGGGCTGTCGACTGTGACAGATACATCTTATCGAATTTTTTTATCATTTCAAGAGCCGTTGTGCATTCACCAACATACTCTAATTGTTTATCCGAAATTGAACTTATTATTATTGTTCTTGCTTTGAGATCAATCCTTTTCCATTTGGCCTCGTCCTTTTTGTCATCTTCCGTTATTTCTCTGATTGCTGGGTCTTTACACTCTTTGTATTCTAGTAGAATCATTAGTCTTATTTTCCAGCTTGTATAATTTGCACCATCAAAAACTGGTATCATAATATCTTCAATTTTAGCTTGCTTAGCCATTTTTTCTTCTTTAACTTTTATTGTATCGTATACTTGATTTTTTAGAATAATAATTTTCTTAAGCGTTCTCAAAAATATCCTTCTAATTGGATTTCTAATATTTTTCTTCCAAACAGCTTCTTTATCTTGTGGATCCTGTTCTGGGTCCACTTTATCCTTAGACCACAAGAGCATGTGCTCAACCTCGACATTGGCCACGTGCTTTGTAACAGCACTTCACCACGTGTTTTACTTGCCGAATTCAATCCTCTTGCATCGCACTTAAATCTTGATTAATTTTCAAAAAACCTTTTTTTGTTGAGTAACAGACGACTTTATCTATGTCACTGAGCTAATATTTTTCTGTTTAATTCACTGCTTATTTTAACGCTGTGCGATTCACTTTCTCAACACCAATCGTTAACTGCTCTTACAGGTGGCTCTTCTTCTAACCTCACCTTTTAAATATTTCTTCACCTTCCCGAAAGTTGGTATAGTATTATGTTTAAACTAACCACGCTCTGCTACCATGTTATAATTTGAGAGTGGATCAATAAAGGAAACACTGGGATTAATTACTAATGAGTATATTGTTGTATGAAAGTGGCCATGCCACAATTAACTTTACATCTGCTCAGCTCGGAGTCTTACAGGCAAGAGTGGTAGTGCCTACGCGAAGCATGCGAACTAAGCTCGCGTTCGCTCGAGGTTGTCTTTAGTTTACGGAAATCGTCGTCAACCAGTAGATGGCGTGAAGAGTACCTTTTCATGCATTACGACTGTTGTATATTCACATATTACAACAATATCGAATCAACAAATATGCTCCGAAATATAGACGATAATGTACCTAATTTGGAAAATGTTGTCAGAATGAATAGTTCTTCAACCGATATAATGAGATTGGCCACAATTTCAAGAAAATTGCACCGTCCTTGAATTTGGAACGTGAACGGTGTATGAAGGAATTGTGTTGGTATTTTCTTTTTCCAGATGGCAAAAATGGCTTTGGTGAGGAAAGAGAAAATCCAGTTACTCCCCTGGATTACTTCCAAAACCGAGTAATGAGTGGTGACAAGAAGCTCAACAGAAATGAGTATTCATTTTATGCTCTATCCATTGTTGAATATTCTCGTGCAAAAATAAGTGTTCCTGTATAATATAGGATGCGACAAGGTCACGGAGAGTAAACACCTCAGGGGCTTATTGGCAGAAACGTTGTTCTGAATTGATTGCAATGGTTAGAATTGTAGGTCCACCAACGTGGTTTTTAACATTTTCCTGCAACGATCTGAATTGGCCAGACATGATAAAAGCCTTGTTAATCGCCGATGGACGTGATGTCGATGACGCCGAACGCCTGACATTCCGGAGCGCTTAGAATTAGTGCAAAGATATCCGGTAGTGGTAGCACGACAGTTCACACTGCGTGTTAACGCTCTCATGCGATTCTTAAAGTGTAATCAAGATTGCTTGGGTGGTCCTAGTGAAGACTTTTGGTATCGAGTGGAGTTCCAAAACCGCGGTAGCCCACATCTGCACATGTTAGTGTGGTGTAATAATATTCCGGAATTCTCTACTCCACAAGGAACAGAAATAATTGAAAGGGGTGTTTCATGCTCATTAAATCTTAACGACCTTGTGTTGAGAAAATTAGTCAAGGATTTGCAGATCCATAAACACACTGCGACATGCAAAAAAAAATCACCAAGACGATGGTTGTCGCTTTGGTTTTCCAAAACCAGCAGTGATATGACCGTTTGCCTAGGCCCAGATGAAGCACTTGCTAACAATGGGCGATTCTGTTTATTGAAAAGAACCTCAGAAAAAAGTCTGTTAAACAATTACAATGCAGTCCTTTTAAGTATATATGGAAGGGAAATATCGACGTGCAACCGTGTGGTAGTGTCACCGCTGTGGCCTACTACGTCGCAAAATATGCGAGTAAATACCAACGACATGATACAGGCGGTGTGATACGAGAGGCTTTTTCGAGGACTAAGAGACAAGGTGGTGATGTTTGGCAACAATTATTTTCAGTATCAACGGTTATTTTAAATTAACGCTTGGTGAGCGCGCCAGAATGTGCATACAGATTAGGCTATCTGCCGTTGAAAATGTCGTCGCGAAAAAGCATTTTTGTAAATAGTTGCAGGCCGGAGGAACGTTTCAGACTTTTGAGATTTAACAGTGATGGAACCAGTATTTACAATAACATTTTTGATCGTTATGTGTTACGTCCAAACGAGCTGGAGGATTTAAGCCTTGCTGAATTTGCCGTCCGATTTGAAACTGTCTCTAACACTTCATGATCAGAGGACGATGGTGATGCGGAACTAAGAGACGAAGGTATTACGCCTGTGAGGTATATCAGGTTGCAGACAATATGAGAATGCGTGTAAAGGCCATTCTACAATGCAACGGGTCACGGAACACGAAATACGTAAGCGGCGCGGTATTCAATTGTATATTTGCCTAATTCCATTGGTCCTCCAATCAAGAAGGAGCAAATCATTTTTAAAACCGAGAGTTTACTAAATCTCTACGATCTTGGCTTTGTCTTGGACATAGCAATGACACGGAAGCGGTTGCTAGGGTCGTTACGTATTTCACGAAGCACGGAACGTGATGAGTACCATCGAGCATGCCCCGTTCCGGGCACCGTAACGGCTTACGTGAAAAAAACAATTGCCCCGCCAATATTTTGATGCGTGAAATGTCATTACCTGTCACCTGTCATTACCAACTCTATAAACAAGGTCATTATCAATATCGTCAGAGAAATCAAATTTCTCTACGATAAAAGTCATCGTGACTTTAAAAATGAAGTAATTATTTACTTATCTATATGAATACACGCATACACATTTTTTAAAAATATTTATATATTGACAGATAATGACAGGTGACATTTCACGTATGAAAATATTGGCGGGGCAATTATTTTTTCGGTGGTTTCGTTACGGTGTACGGAACGGGGCATGCTCGATGTTACTTTCTACTCATCACGTTCCTTGCTCCATGAAATACGTAACGACTCTAGCAACCGCTTCCATGTCATTGCTATGTCCAAGACGTAGCCAAAATCGTAGAGATTTAGTAAACGCTCGGTTTTAAAAACGATTTTGTACTTCTTGATTGGAGGATCCAATGGAATTAGGCAAATATACAATTGAATACCGCGCCGCTTACGTATTCCATGTTCCGTGTCCCGTTGCATTGTAGAATGGCCTTAAGAAATAAGCCGGCAGTATTACGTACCCGCTACTATACAATTAATAGCGACAAAGAAGCATACACAGTTTAATAGTGTGCCACATACCATACCGTGATGAATGCGAATTATTGTTCGAAAATGAAACCGCTGAAGACTGTTTTATAAGACGTCAAAGAGACTGTTCCCCGTTGCAAGGTAAGGTCAGCGCAGAACAATTTGTTTATGCTGAACAAATAATTCAACAGGCTCTTGCCCAACTTACAGCACTTAATGCTGCGCGTGAAACCCATGTCGACAACGCTCCCATTTTATGTGTTGGTGAACAAATCGTAAATGACGATGATTTGTTTTCTGAAGACGTGGGAGAACGAGCCGTCATGCCAGATGAACTGTTCCTAGGAAGCATTCGAGGATTAAATATCCATCAGAAGGACTTATTTCAGAAAGTTTCGACGGCAATTGAATACGATTTGCACAGACAAGAAAGTCAACTGTTATTTTTTATTACGGGCGGTGCAGGTAATGGTAATCGTTTCTCTTGAAATTGATCGTGGATCATATTAAGCATTGTTATGCACCAACATTTGATACACTGCTGAAGTCAAACTTTCTGGAGGTTGGGTCATTAACTGGGGTTGCCGCTCGTCAGATATTTGGCAAAACGCTACACAGTATTTTCTTGCTTTCGATTGAGAAAGGAAATACTATGACATATTACACAAAAAAATTACCGGACAAAGACTTGAGAATGAACGACGTAAATTGCGCTATATAAATTGGCTTATTTTAGATGAAATTTCTATGGTGTCCTACGAAAACCTAAGAATAATTCACCTAAGATTTCAGGAATACAACAACCACAAATTATTCGGTGGAGTCAACATTTTGATCTTTGGTGACATTTTTCAGCTTCTTCCGGTGAAAGGCCATTGGTGTGTTGTGCAGCCGACTTGTTTCTCAGCGGAAGTCAATTTGTGGCATCAATTTTCTTTTTGTAAACTGACCATAAATATGCGACAGCGCAATGATACCGAATTCATTGATTTATTGAACACTTTACGGGTAGGTGAACTGACGACGGCTCAGCTGGAGTTACTATGCGAGCGGAGGCACGTATGTACCTTTAAATGGCGAATTTGCGGATGGAGTTGCCGTTCGTATTTTCCATACGGTCAGGCAAGTCGACGCATACAATGACAAAACGAGCAAGGAAAATGCAAAGTTGCACCGTACTTATCAAATTAACACAGTGAATGAGTCTCGCGAAGTAGCTACGTATGGCAGGAAATCATCAGACAACGTAATTCCCAAAGACGTCAATAACTGTGGTGGTTTTCTGTCATCGATAACAATTGGAGTAGAATCCCGAGTGATGTTGAGACATAACATTTCCGTCTCTGATAGACTGGTGAATCGAGCTATGGGCGTAATAAAAAAAAATTAAATGGCCGGCCCTAAGAAGAGATCAACTGGAGGATGGGGAGCACCAGAAGCCGTGAACGTAAAACTTGATGACGAAACTATTGGTCTTAGGCGAAAAAGATGGTAACGATTGCATACCCATACCTCCATCAAGTACTACGTTTTAAGCGGCAAGGTATTACGGAGATGTGGAGCATCGTATGTTGCCTCTAATATTAAGCTGGGTGGTTACAGTCTATAAGCTACAAGGTATCACCCTCGAGAGACCTGTGATTGATCTTGGTGAAAAAAATTTTGCAAAAAGGCAAATATATGTTGCGTTAAACTGTGTCAGAAGTTTGGAAGGCATAGTGTTGTCAGATTTGGACGCCAACAAATTATTAAATCGACCACACGACCACAAATCGTTAACGGAAATAACGAGGCTACGAAATCTGTCTTCTGACAATCAAGGCTACACATAATACACGACTTATACGAATATACGGCACTTATAGCCAAAATGCATCTCATGATAATTCCACTAAGCATAAACACGGATAGGTTACATTTTTTTATTACGAAGTTCTAGTGCCGTTGGGACTAATCTAGTGACCGTAAACATCACTAAAAAGTCAAAGGAAAGAAAAATACACAATTTCGTTTACTTGGATGACATATTTTTTCCAATTATTTTGATTCAAAAACTAAACTACTGAACCGATTTTGATGAAAATTCTATAAGACCAATCTGAAAGTATATCCTTTCAAATAAAAGAAGAATTTTCCAAATCGGTTTATAAATGACGGAGTTTTGAGGTAACAAACATAAAAAAAAATACAACCGAATTGAGAACCTCCTCCTTTTCTTGAAGTCGGTTAATAAAAACGATCGAATCCACATAGCACAGCGAATATGTAAAATACGGGTGGCTGAAGTCTGATGGAATCACACTACGCAAATAATCGTATCACATTGTTTCATAATGCTCATTTTCTCAATACACTTTATTTCATTTATCTCCCACATTTACCTTATAATTTTATGTCTCACAGTAGGTTATTAATATAAATAAAGTGAACTTAACAACTAATGTCTGAGTGCCGATCCAGTTGACTCTTTCTCCCCAGGGAGTCTATTGTCGGGTCGTCCCGTAAGTAATGCCAGGAATTGGATATCCACCGTCTCTGGTATTGTTCTTTATCGGAGGGACGGAGAGAAAGAGGGTGAGTTTGCCCAACAGCTTTGGGACCACGACTCGGGCATGGTTGTGGCGCCAGGCTCGATCATACTGCCATCTATCAATTACTTAATATAAATCCTTCATCGTGAAGTGGTGCCCTCTCGCTGGCTTTCCAGGGACTTTTATGACGTGTGTTTCAATTTTTTTTCTTGGAGCTTATAGTTTCCCCCTTTTTGCGGTAGAGTGCGATAACATTGCATTATTCCGTAAATGAAAACTGGAAATTTTATAGCCGTATACATAGTTTGTGGAATGCTATCATTTACCATATTATATATTCGTGTTTATACATTTGTTCCATGACATTTATAACTCATACTGATAGTGATTACATTCACACTTCATACTTCATACTCTTGATTGCGTCACACTTTATAATAATATTCGCCACGCTAGTGGGTTGTCCATTATTTACAACATTCGCAGCCGGGTATTTAAAAACTTAAAAAAGAAACAATACTGTTTGATTCATTTTTAAAAGGTAGTTAAAGAAATGAGGATCCAGTATGCAAAGCCGCAGATTATGTCTTAGTTCTCATTGCTTTTATAGGTCTTATGTTAAATCTTGTCAAGTACCCGAGTAAGTATTTGATTTTACATAGTTTCAGCAATCGTTTCACTTATTGATTCGTAATATTTACGCAGGTTCACATGATTAAAAGTACCGTGCTCTTCCATATCGTTATTCGAATCGGAAAGTACACAGGCATTTTCCCCGATTTCTTTAGTTATCACGTATGCTCCCTTAAAGGAATGGAAAAATTTTTGGATTACTTTATCATAGGAGTTCGATAAGTGTTTCACTCGGAGAAGAACCTTATCACTCAAGGATAACGGAACTTTAGAGATTGTTTTCTGTGATTTTTTTCTTTTCTCAAAGCTTTTCCGCATGTTATCACGAGCCATGGTTAAGATATTGTTACGATTGCTAAATCCGAAAAATCGAGCGATCGTAAATGAGATTTGTAATATAAGGATGATTCGTTGGTTCGGTCTACTTTAACAGCACGTCCACGTGTTAATACA
>JARQTD010003652.1:0-11130 GCA_030142515.1 Cephus sareptanus | reverse complement strand
ATATAATATTGGCCTTGAGCACAATATGTGCAAGTAGCGTATAGTGTCGATCAATAGACGTACGTATGGATGATTATACAAATTTGTTATAAACAAAGTCAGATCAATGGTAGAGTCTGATATGTCAATATTTCTCCAGGCAGGATACATAGCCAGATGGACACGTATCCAAGCGTAGCATAGCAACAGCGTAGTCACCAGGAAAAGTTTTGTCTGTTGATAGAATACGTTTATCTGAATTGTCAATGGTGACTATTTTATAACATGTAGTTTAAACAAGAGCTTGGATTACAGGTAAGAATAGCAAGCGTTTCTTGTAAGCTCTTAAATGGTTAAAGTTGTATTTAATTAGCATCAAAATTCTCCGATATAGGAAATTACGCGCAATTCTCATATGCGTCGCCTATGGAAGTTTCCACAACGTTCGTTAATTCCAAGAACTGGTTTTACGACTTCCAGGAATTTTATAGAAAAATCTTGAATATCGGAGAAACTATAATACTCACCTTGATATTATGTTTATTAAGTTCGAGCCTGAATTATTTGTTAAGTTTTTGTTTACTCGCGGGCTCGGATTATTTGTTTAAAAGTATTGTTAAATAGAGTTATTCACTAAGTGTGAATTATTTTATGTTTAACACGGCGCTGCGTTGCGTATCTAGCGTGTAGGTTTAATATTTAAATTATATTAGGTCATTAAGTATGAAATGTCCGATCACCTCAAGTACTTTCAGTTCGAAATCGGACATTTCATACTTGATGACCTAATATCTAACGTTATAAATATTCGCAACCTCGCAAATCTTATAAATAATTAATTGCAATAGGTAAAAAGCCGCCATTTGCAATAACTAATGATTTAGTGTAAAACAAAGAGATTGTGAGCTGAAAATTATCAAAAGGA
This sequence comes from Cephus sareptanus, assembly GCA_030142515.1. Classification (NCBI taxonomy): domain Eukaryota; kingdom Metazoa; phylum Arthropoda; class Insecta; order Hymenoptera; family Cephidae; genus Cephus; species Cephus sareptanus. Next base: position 10,226 of record JARQTD010003652.1, on the reverse strand, counting down.
TGTCTTTTTAATTTTTATTTAACTAGATAACAAGTTTATGTACATGACGTAAACGATAGCAACAATTTCTTTGTTAAACAAAATACAGCTATGTGATTGGCTGCTGGGACCATAGTGGGGCACCGCTAGCGCGCTCATCGCTGATTGGTTGCGGGGATAGCTCCCACCAAGGCTACTTAAGCAGGCCTAAACCTGGCTCGAGGTTCCCGGGAGTCATAGTTGCGTACTGTACGTCGAGAGAGTAACATCGTAGTGCGTTATTGCAATTGTACTAGAGTCGCGGCCAGTGAATGCATATCGCGGTCACATCAACGCGGTGTGTAGATTGCGTAAATCTCAAATAACTTACCTTTGTGGAAACCTTATCGGTTAATGTTATAAGAGTGTGAGGGTTGAAATAAAATATTCTTGTAAAACCTGTAATCGAAGTTGTCTTCATTATAAGGTGGGGAAGTACCATCCGTGGAAACCTGGGGGGTCGTAAAGTGTTTGGGCTCCATCAGTGGCTGGAAGCGGCGCACCATACGTCTGCAAGGAGTAAGGAGATCGCAATAGCCAGACCAGTCGGGATTCCCCTTCCTATTTCAGGTTAAAATAGGTGGCGACCGTTTGACAAACGTGTTGGCCATTCTTCGGTTCGAAGGTGCACGGTATTACAGAAGAGCCGCCCTCCGCGATTAAAGGTCTAGTCTAAGGTTCCGGGGATCTACGCCAGGCCATCGGATAAATCCTAAGGAGCTGGATCCGGTCACAACCTAACCTTGCAACCGGTAGACAGTTCCTAGATTTTTAAAACCCCACGTGAGATCTACAAAAGATTGTTCATATGGAAAAACATGTAAGAATAGGATTCATTATCATTAAATCTGTTGGGATAGAATGTTAAATGAGACTGTAAACATACCCAGAAGGATGAACAAAAAATCTTTGTTGTCCGAGTTAAGATTAACAGATAGGCCTTTGTGATAACTCATAAAAGTATCGAATAAGGTATGATCTCATAGTTAGCCTGAGGGATAATAGGCCTGAAAGTTGTTTAACAAAGTAATATAGTTAAAGCTAATTATTTTGTATTTCATAAAGTTCATTTTCGTTCGCGTTTAATACAGTCTGAAGCAGTCGAAATGGCTGATAATTGAGGCGTAAATGTTGAAAACAACAATGTTTAATAGGGACTACGAAAAGACACACTGTTAATTATTAATGTAAATCAGCATATCATTTACGTATCTGGTTAAGAATGTAAACTAATTAGAGGCGTACAAATTAAGTCAAAGTTATTAACAAAATAGATTTGTAGTAAAGACAAAAATCGATTGTTTAAACAATAAAAAGGGAGATCAGGGTCATTGTTAACTCAGGGCACTTAGACAATAAGGTAAAGAGCCAAAACACTGGGAATACCCTAATAGATACTAAGTTTTATTGTGTATCCGGATTAAACCGGATATAACCGGATTTCCAAGGTCAATGCGCAATTGTTCATAACTCGTGAAATAAATAAGTTAGACAGTAACCGATTGATGAATGTTAATCGGGTCAGCTTAAAGATAAGAATTTTCATATACTATGGTTTATAACAATCATTATGTAAAAGTTTTAAAGTCCAGGTCTTACGGCACACCGGGGATCAGGATCATGTTCATTTGTTGATCTAAGTTCAGTAATAATTAGGTTGACAAGAAGTATATTCATGGTTGTCATTGTTTCTAGAAAATCTAAAGTCAATTTGTTTAAATAATGTATTTATAAACAAATGAATATTCATACTAAGGATTTAGAAACAGGATAATAAAGAATCAATTGATAAAATTCAATTCGGCTCAGTAGTTTAGAAGTTTTGAAGTAAGGGCAAACCGGTTCAAACCGGATTTTGACCGTTACAAGACAAAGAAAATTTGCCATTAAGAAAAACCTGGATATTTTGAAAATTCATGAAGCAAAACTGGATTTTCAATTCATAAGATAAAAAGGTATAAGGAATGTCTCAGTACTTTGAAAAACAGATTTACGGCTCAATTAGTTAATAACAATTGAAGTAATTTTGAATACAACATGATAACCATGGATGAGTATTCATTACCTGCTGGGAATGGATAAATAACAAAAACTGTTAAAGAAAAGTTTATAAAATTTATTTTGGTTAACAAATTTATAGACGATAAAAAAATTCTTGTAACAAATAACTATGTAAGAAATAATATTCATTGTAAGTCCTGTATACTTAGAATAAGATATTAGGATAAGTAATTATGATATTAATGTTAAAATATAGTTATTTTGTTGATTTCACCGGCGAGTGGTGGGGGCGAATCGGGGGTACCCCTACTTTGCTATAAAAGCAAGCGCGCCCAACGCTCGAGAGTTCGGTCGGTCGAGGTAGTTAGTGGCGTGCGTTTGAAAGCCTAGTACCTGATACACTTATATCGCGATATCGGAATATTGTTTCGAGTATTGTACCTTACGATAAACGTTTTAATAAATATTTTTGTGTTCATACCTTAAATATTTTTATTTTATTGTCTGTTGTCCTACTTACCTATCTATTGAAGGAAGTTTCAAGGTAATTAGACAATTGAAATTATTTGTTTTATACATACCTGTGTGGTGTCGAACGAGGATATTCACGGGGAACCTGAAACAAATCAAAGAAGTATTAGGGAATCAGGAAGGAGATTGGTGTTAGCTCAGTTACGGGAAGTGAACATCTGGGAATTAATTAAAGATAATTCCTATATACCATTGGCAACTGGGACAGTGAAGGCATTGGGTGACAGGCCAAATCTTAAGTGGTTGGCTGGTCTGAGAGACAACTGGAACCTGTTGGATCTGCAACATCTGCTGAGGAAACCTGGAACAAAATAGGAAAGGGGTTCATTTTAAAGAATTGACTGCTACTTACCGTGTTGCTGCTGCATCTGGAGATCCTGGATTACCTGAAAGAAAGGAGAAGAGAATCAGTATATCAGAAGGGGTGTTGACGGATAAGTTGGTGGAACCTATCACGAAGCTGCTACCTATTTCTTTGGAGAACCCGAAGATACTAGTTCATCGTCAGTGTGGCAGTTAGGGTCAAAGACTTGTTTGGAATCGAATTTAACTGGATCAGTGATTCGAGAGAAGTGCAAGTACCAAGGGAAAACAACGACGACTGGCTCACAGATTTTCCTTGCTTATTGGGCGGTCAAATAAGCTGGCGACCGTGTAACACCAACTCGAACCGTGGACCGGGAGTGACATCAGAAGTTGGTCGTTTAAAGAGGACTGACGGAAGGTGAAATTTCAACATCTGAGATTGGCGAATGGTTTTAAAGGACCTTTCAACGTACCAAAAGCCAAACAACGGTTACAACCTAACCTTTTTTTTACGGTGGAGGGGAAATCTTGCATCAGACACCCCCTAGCGGGGGGGGGGTAGTGTCAGATTCCTACTGACTAAAACCCCTCCACCTCAACAGGGGCAGGGTGGAACCACGCGAGCATTACTTCGCCCTGCCCCTATTTTACCGGTGTTCGACGCCCCCCTTCAGTCATCTCCTGGTGATCACGCCGGCTTCTGCAGCATTCCCGAGTCCGCTCTTCCTCGGATTTCCTCGCCATGACGACGTGCGCAAAATGTGCGAACGCCTCCTATTTGTCGGTGCCTCTCAACATGGCCTTACCTACGTCCAGGGGATCGCCCAGGTTGCCTACCTTGTTGATGAGTGCCCGCCTCTCGGTGTCCCATCCGGCGCATTCCAGCAGGGTGTGCTTCGCGTCGTCCTCTGTGGCCTCGCAGTGGTGGCACCTCGGCGTTGGTTCCTTGCCAATTCTGAACAGGTAGTTGCCGAAGCAGCCATGGCCTGTCAGGACCTGAGTGAGGTAAAAATTTAACTCACCATGCCCTCGTTCGCACCACTTGACGACGTCCTCGATGATGCTGTGGGTCCAGGCGGCGTGCGGATCGGCCACCCACTCCTTCTGCCATGCCTCCAGTGTCCGCTTCCTCTCCTTGTTTCTCTGTGGCCTCATGGACTACTGCGTTTCTCCCACAGTGATCGTCCTCTTCTTTCCTTCATATAGCCTCCGCCTTTCCTCCATCAGTAGGTGGATGGGTGGGATGCCTGCGAGTAGAAGGACCGCCCTCGTTGACACCGTCCTATAGACGGAGGTGATGCGTACAGCGCAGATACGCTGTACCGCCATCATGCTACGCCTATTCCTATCCACGGCCATTGCCCTACCCCACACTGGGGCAGTGTAAAGCATCACGGAGTGTGCCACACTAGACAAGAGCGGCCTCTTGTTATGGCCCGCCCCTCCTAGATTTGGCATCAGGCGTGCCAGTGCCCTTGCCTTGATGTTGGCCCTGACCGTTACCTCGCGGACGTGTTCGCCAAAGCGTAACTTGCCGTAGAGGGTGACCCCTAGGTACTTTACCGTTTTGGAGACCTGTACCTCTTCTCCGCCGGCAGTGATCCTGGGGGCCGCGATGGTGCGCCTGCGGCTAAAGAGGATGGTCTCGATCTTGGAGGATGCTATGTCCAAACCTACCCAGGTAGCTGCGTATCAGCCTCACCAGATACTTCGGCACGCTGTCGCGTTTTTCCAGTCCCCCAACTATGGCTTCCCACCTCACCGTGTTGAAGGCGTTCCGCACATCAAGTGTCACCATGGCGCATGGCGTTGCAAAGCGACCCGTCTTCTCGTTCGCCCTCTCGGCCACTTCAAGGACGGTGTTGATGGCATCCAGAGTGGAGTGTCCCCTCCGAAAGCCATGTTGGCGCGCAGATAGTCCTCCACACTGATCTATGGTCTCGTCGAGCCTGCCTAGTATTAGTCTCTCCAAGAGTTTCCCAGCTACATCAATCATGCAGAGAGGCCGGTACCCTTTTGCGGCTGCCGGGTCTCCCTTAGGTATTAATACCAGTCTCTGGGTCTTCCATGCGCTATGGTAGTTTCCCTTGTGCAGGCACTCGTTGAATGCGCTCAGAAGTAGTTCGGGCGCCGCCTCGGCCACCAACGTGATTGCCTCGTTGGGCACCCCATCCGGGCCGGGAGCCTTGCCCGCAGGTACCCTCCGGACAGCAGTGCAGAGTTCTGCCATGTCAAAAGCCGGGGGAGGATCCTCGTCATCCCTCCCACCCTCGTCCGCGGTAGCCCTTCCCCGGTGGAATGGGAAGAGGGTCTCCACAATCCTCCGTAGCTCAGCTGAGTCCTTGGTTGCAGCCCCCTGGTTTCCCCCCAACCGCTTCATGATGATGCGGTAGGGGAGTTCCCAAGGGTCCGCTTCCACCGTCTCCAGGAAAGCCTTCTAGCACCGGTCCTTGCTGCGTTTGATTCCGGTTACCAACTTCTTCTTCGCCGTTCTGTAGATGGTCGACAGTGTGCACCAGGTTGCGTGTTCTTCAGTCTTCGCTCGCTGCAACTTCCTTCTGGCACGCAGGCACGATCGACGGAGTTCTGCAATTCCCTGGCTCCACCAGAAAACCGGTTTCCGAAATCCGCCGATAGTCCTGCGTGGCATTGAGGCGTCGCAGGCGCTCACGATTGCCGACATGACCGCCTGGACCATGTCGTCCGGTCGCTGTTGTCGGATCTCCCGTGCCTCCTCCTGAATCTTTGCCGCGAACTTCTCCCGGTCGAGCTTGCTCACGGTCCAACCCTTCTGAAGGTGGCGATCCTTGCTCCTGGCTTCTCCCTCGTCGCTTCTCCTGAAGATATTACATCGATGGTCACTAAGCGTGTCCCTTCCACTGACTCTCCAGCCGTGTGTCTCCACCGCTAGTTTGTCACTGGCCAGGGTGACGTCGATGTATGACTCCGATCCGGTGGTGCAGCGAGTCCATGTTGGAGTCGAGCCCCTATTCAGGATCTGCAACCCAAGTCCCGCCGCTAGTTCCACCAGTAGGAGGCCTCTGTTGTCCGTGGCAGGCGACCCCCATTCAACCCCCTTGGCGTTGAAGTCGCCTGCCACGTACAACTCGCTCCTCGTTGCCTCAATGGATGCCCTCAGTTCGTCCAATCGACTCGCGAATTCAGGTAGGATGGTGTTCGGGGAGTAGTAGTAACTGTAGACCCTGATGTCTCCTATCCACACCCAGACGAAGCCGGTGCCTCGTCCTCCCTGCCTTACGTGGAGGTCCCTATTCACGATCACTATCGCCGCGCTGGACGTAGTGTCTTCGGTCCAACTCCCCACTCCCCCTATTCTGTTGTGTTCCGAGAGGATCATCACATCCGCACGTTCCTCGTATGCCGTCTGGTGTGCCAGGTCCTGAGCGGCTCTGCACCTGTTCAGGTTCAGTTGTAGGAAGGTCGCCACTTCCTCGCGCTGTCAAGTTCGGCCTTGAAGATCGGGCACATGCGACTACCCATAACGTATGCCGCCACCTCCTTCGGCCCTCCTTCACCACATAGGCAGCACCAAGGCGCCTCCTGGCAACTAGCAGCCTTGTGCCCGTCTTTCCCGCACCTCTTGCATGTGGCGGAATGGTCCTCCTGGTGTTTGCAGTTGTGGCTGCGGTGACTGTAGCCGAAGCATCTATAGCACTGGGTGATTGTCGGACTCAGTCTCACTCGTGCACTAATCTAGCCGACTCTGATTCTCCCCTCACTCAGAACCTTCTCACCTACCCCGACCGGTATGCTGATAAGGGCCATTTGGGTGCCCCTATACGCCGGTTTGAGGATCGCTTTGATATCCGGCGGTTCTTCCTCCGGCCTCGTGCAGTGTGCCAGGGCCTCTCTGACCTCCGTTTCGTCGGTCGCCTCGTCTAGATCCCGTATCTCCAGCAAGATGGTCGGCTGCTTGACCCGTATCACCGCGTCCTTGTCCAGGATGGTGCTGAGGGCTTCCTGGAGCGCTCCCGTCTCATGTGCTCCTCGCTCCATCTGTAGGAAAAGGTCTCCAACCCTTGTGCGACGAACCACTGCCACTCTGGCCCCGATCTTCGCCGGGTCGATGCTCTTCCTCACCTGCTTGAGCATGTCCGCGTAGGTGTTGGTGGAGCTCCTCACGATGATGGCTTCAGTTATGGACTGCCTAGGTTGCCTTCTAGGGCGTTCTCCCTGCGTCAGTGCCTGTCCATTCTTCTTCGTGGCCGTCCTAGGCATTGTGCCCTTTGCCGCCTTCCTCCGCTGGACCGTTACCCACCGCTTCACAGGGTCCTCGCCGTACTCGCCTGGCGCCGGTGTGCTCGGGCTTGTGCAGCGGGGTGCGGGGGCTGAGGCCTCTCGTTGTGGTCCCTCCGTTGCGCTTATCCCCGTCGTCTTATACGGAGCCGTGGGCCTCCCCCTTCCCGAGGTACGTGGCCTCTTGTCACTTCCCCCTTCATAGGGTGAGCCCGGCTTCCTCTTGGTTGGCGCCGATGTGGGTTGCTTCATCTCTACTGGACTGGTTTGTGCAGTCGCGTCCTTTGTTGCACCCTGTCGCAGTATCCCCCTGGAAGACCGCTCCGTTTCCGGGGGCTTGTTAGCCATCTCGCGTGCTGGGGGCTGTGGCGAGCGCTCTTGTCGCAGCCTCTCGTTTCGCGTGGTGGTTTCAGCCATCTCACGGTCGACTCTTCTGGCCAAGATCATAGCCTCAGCCGTCATCTCCTTAACCTGGACGTGCACATTCCTATTTTTTGTGTGTGAATTGGTCCATTCGCTGAAGAAGACTTAGGAGTCTGTGTGCGGCGTCCTGTCTCGGCCGGGTCGGTTGATCCTGTGCTGCCGCTCTGCCACTGCTGGTCTTCTGTGGGTCCTCCCGGTTGGTCCGTTGGCTCTGTGGAGTCGTCGGTGACGAGTCCACCAAGAGGTCCACCACTTCCGATACCTTCTCCTCCAGGTCAGCACTCCGCTTTGGTCTCAGCGATGCACCTCGTGTTCCCTGCGGAGGGGACTTGGCTATCGACTCCCTTCTCCTGAAGGGGTCCACTATCTCCTCTCTGCGGGCTAGGTCTTCGGCCCGTGCCGCATCTACGCGGATTAGTGTCCCGCGGTCGTAGGCTGACGGTCGCCGGGAGCCCGCTCGAGCACCCACGACAACCGGAACTGGGGTATCCCCCCCCTGCTCCGTAAACGGTGTATTTTTCTCCTTGTCCATCCCATAAAATACATTGTGGGCTGCCCTTAGTCGTCTCCGCTCTCCTTCAGCCTTACAGGCATGGGTGGCCCTTCCGGAAGTGTAAACGCCCCCGTCGGCATCGCTCTCCGGTTCATCGTGTTGACTACCAGCCTCCCCACCACGACAAGGTCCCACAGCCCCTGGGGAGGAACCTAACCTTGTGACCGACGGATAACCACGGTGCTCAGATAAAGGAAGCAGGTTGATCGTCGTATTGTTTGTCACATGTGTTATGGTCAGTAACCAAGTGAATCGTTATTCCATGGTCCTGGGAACATCAAGAAGGCCATCCGCCAAAACTAGCACTCTGCAATAGTTAGGTCGGTGGTGATAGAAAGGTTATAAAACCATAAACATAGCTTATTTTCGGGAACAATGGCAAAAATAGTAAATAACCGCAAAATAGCAATTATGCAACCATCTGCCAATAGTACGCGATGAGTCTAAGTGGGTTATTTGCGAAAAACGGGAAATTATTAATTAAACAAAAAGATTTTCCGACACCGAAAATATCAGTGGTTTACCATCTCAGAGGGTAATCACCAATCTTAGCTAGTTCGGATGGCAGCCGACAGATGTCAATAGAAGTAATAGCCATCTATGGGACTTAGTTGGAACTAACTAAAAATATTAATAATTAGCAATAATTATTAACGTTTGCGAGTATCCACCAAACCAGGCCGTCGATACGACTTATCCGATAGCGAGTAAATTGTTATAAATAATCAATTGTACGAGATATCCGACGACTGGAAATATGTTGCGTATGCTGCGCCAGAGCATAGAAATCTGCATCGACAGGCGCCGCGCGTCAGCACTGTGTAGTATAGTGCGAATTCGCATTAATAAATCTAATATTAAGGTAGATTTTACGTACCCAAATAATTTGTGAAATAATTGGCGTACGTGACTTAAAGCAATTGTAATGACCGCTAAAAGGGATAAATAAGGTCGTGTAACTCTAATGGAAAATTCCCAAAATTAGAGGCAAAATCCACAAAATGGGGTTTGTTAGCTTTAAGTTAATCGTAAGAGGAAATACCTAATTATCCACCAATCCCTTAACATTATGCACATATTGTAAATAATAAAGAAAAGATCCTTGTCCCATACATAAGATAAGATTTAGTGTTGTGAAAAATTATATTTAATACCACTGTCAATGTATCTTATGTTTTAATCACTGCCAAGATTAAGGACCAGGATTATATGTTTGTACGCGTTTATAAATATTAAATGTTTATTATGCGCGTGATAATCGGACTTACGCAATTTATTGTAAAGTAAGCGCCAATATGACTCGATTGTAATTGTTACCAATTATACTGTATGTAAGGGTCATATTGTTGCGTGGTTTTAATAATTTATGTTTATCAATTAGAAATAATTGCGTAAAGTCACGATGGTGGGGGAAGCCCCTATATAAGGAGCCGCACCGCCGCCATTCGAAGAGTTCGGCTGTATCATCGCAAGCGACAACGTACCGCGTCGTGAGCGACAGATATAGTCATCGGGCAACATAAAAGCGTGCGAAATAGATAAAGTCTAGTGTTATTAGTAGCTGCGGAATAATAATTCTTTTGTAAAATATAAATCGTTGTATAACGAACCGCGCATAATACGCGTGTGTTTCTGTGATTTGTGCAATAAATCATTGGTTATATAATCTGCGTGCATTTCTTCGTGAATTTACATCACCAGAGCCAGTGGGCTTCCTTAGTCCTTTCCAATAATAGGGGAAGATCCAGACTAGAAGCAGCCAATTCACGCAACGTTGGAGGAATTATCCGGAATCGGCAATAACGCGGATAGACGATTATTTTCCATTGCTGCGAGATCTGTTCGGAGTTAATAAGAGGTTCCAGTGACGACATCAATACATCGATTAAATATTCGCCTTCGGAGGATATCCTTGTTCGTGTTTCCTGCGGATAAGTTTTCGGGAAATTAATTTATTACTCCTCCGATATTGACGGATTAAATCGCATGGACGTTCTAGTGACGCAATTGCTCGATTGCTGATTATCAATTAATCGTGAGACGAAGAAGTTCTCATTTCGTTATATCGGGTTGAGTCTGTCGCGTGAGCTTTAGAGACACGCGTGTAATCAGACGAAACGGCGCGCCATCTAGCGGT
>JARQTD010003651.1:0-11241 GCA_030142515.1 Cephus sareptanus | reverse complement strand
ACACACACACACACACACACACACACACACACACACACACACACACACACACACACACACACACACACACACACACAGAGTAAACAGCTGACCAAACCTCACCTAGGTTCAAACCAAACGCGATGGAAAAATTTTTTTTATTCGACGAATCAGACAATTGAACATTACATTAATGATGTGGAACAGAAGAAAAGACTGATTGTGAGTAGTGCCGAGCTAAGTTTATTTGCTGTAAATTAGGAGTTGAGATGAAGATTAATCACGAGTTCTAGTATGTGTGATAAAAATTTATTGCTGCTCACAATTTTAATACAGTCTATGAAGCGTGCAAATAATTACTATTTAGTGTTTTCATACTTCTTTGCATTGCCAATAGCTTTTAACAATGAAACATTTTCGGGCTTCATCAGATATTTATGGAAATCCCCACAAGACATTTTTTTATAATTAAATTGCGTTACAACAATGTTTCGAACATTTTCAACGAGAAGACGATTGCGCTCATCACTCCATTGTATATTGATCAAAGAGAAAATCCTTTCACAATTGGCGTTATGACTGGGGATAGAAAAAAAGTATTGCGCGATCTTCAACATTTCAGAGAGATAGTCTATGTTAGTATTTGCTACGTAAAGTTGACAAATCTGATTGTTTGAAGATTGAGAAAAAAATGTGTCAGAATCGACTTTATTTATTTTTTTCATGTCCAGTGTTGTGAGTCCAAATACTAGATTCACGTATTTACCTGCCGGAAAGGGTTTTCGGGAGTCAGGTACTTTGGGATTCGTTGCCCGAGTAAAAAGTTGGAACTTAACTCTCGATAACAAGTAAAAGATTTATTTGAAACAAAATAAGTTACGTTAGAATACACTATTAGAAACAGTGATGGTTTTTTCATGGAAATCCGTGCATTCCTTTTCTTTACCTTCAGATTTCAGTTTGTTGAGATTTGAACGTAGAGTCAGGGGCAAAAATTTGTGCTTGATTCTTTCGCCCAAGGAATTAGCGACCGATTCAATAATCGAATACTGTTCTCTTCCCTTTCCATTGCGGCTATTTTTGAATGAAAAACGAACATGAAAGACTGGACAAAAAAAAGATAACTTTCTGATAATTCGTTGGAAAATTTTGGTGTTTCTATTGATAAAAAAAAAAAAAGATTTTAATGCAGGAAACAGTTTAAGAATTCGTTCAACTGCGGGAAATAAGCTGAGCCGTCGAGTGTGACAGCAAAGGCTGATATTGCACTTGACCGAAGTCACAGAAATCCTTCAATTCGGTCGTTCTCTTAGTGTATGTACACCGAGAAATGTTTAAGCAGATTGAAAACAAAGGCTTCAATGTCAAATGTGCCAAATTGATCCAATACATGCTGAGCACTATTGTGAAGAACATGAGCTGGGCACCCAACACCAGTGACATCAGAATTGACTCTTTCTCCGAGTAGGGCAAACACATTGTTAGAGCCCTTGTGATTCAAGCCACCAAAATTTATTGGAGCGTTATCTGCGACATAAGCTGACAATTTTTTTTAGATCATCTTTTTCGAGAACTTTTTCAATTAAATTGGTAATAGTTTTAGCCGTTTCATTATTTGTTTCTTGCAAATCCATTAATTTAACCTGAATGCCTCCATTTTCATAATCAAAGTATTGCGTAACGAGAGGAAACAGTTTATGATGGTCATGATTAGAAGCACTGTACTCAAACTAATGAACGGAATTTTGTCTAAAGTTTTTTTCACAGCATAGATTGCACGCGGGGCTAAGATTCCATTAATTATGGTCTCGGTTTTTGTTCTGGCGCTAGATATTTGTTTAACGATTTCGGAATCGGCGAATATAGTACGAGGGAGAGGTGCCGTACAATCGATCGAATTATAACTGAAGTGATGTTTGACGTTATGAGATGCTAGGGTTCCTTCTGCAGCTCAGACTTTGTATGCCAGTGGAGAAAATTTGACAACCATGATAGAATCCAAAGGTCGAGATATTAAAGCAGTCCTGATGTTTTTCTTATGTTTAGTTGAGTCAACGTATTTTTTCAAATCGGAGCCTCCTTGTAATAATAAAAGAAAATTGACATTCCATCTTAAACCATCTATAACATTTTAGAATAGAGAAAAATTAAGAACTCTACGAAAAATTAAGAAGCTACGCATTCCAAAGATTCGAAAACCACAATATACATTTGTCACGCTTCGCGAGAAAAAGGACCTTTACAATATAAAAATGTAAAAATCGATTTTCCAATTTCAACATTTCCTTAATAATAATAATTCAATGTTTGGTTTGTTGCCAACAGTAAAATTTCATCTTAACTACTTTCATTGTTATTAACGTTGACATTAAGCAGTAAATAACACATTTACGGACTATCTGTTTCTCTAAACACTCCCATTGGAAAATCGAGCAAAATATTCTAGGGTCCCTTTTCACGTGGAGTGTCACGTTTGATAAAATTTATAGAAAAATAGATAAGATGTAGAGTCGAGTACATCTATAAAATCCACACAAACAACAAGTACTGAAATAGGCGTATTGGATAAGTGTAATATGAGGAAAGTCACCCGCCACTATGATATCTTGATATAAATGAGTGAAAAAAGCTAGAACAAATTTAACATTCTGCCCCCGTTTTCCCTCTCAAACTCTTCTTTTTCCCTGACGTTAAAAACGGAAATAATCAAGAATAAATCAAGGCAAGTCACCCAGCACTATTAGCGAGAGGAACAAGACAAGAACAAATAATACACTGCACTTCTGAATCAGTTTTACCCTCTACAAAGCATGGGTACTTTGCTTTTAGTTCCGAGTTAAAAATGCGGCTGTTTTTCCTGACCCGCTTTGCCTGAGTTGCCATTGTTGACACAAATGCAAAATGCTTCTCGTATTGCCCATAAAAGAATTAATTACAGATGAGTCAAGTTTATTCGACATGTTCAGTCTTAGCTTCAGAACAAAAATAAAATAACTTGGTCAGAGATTTTCGAAATAGAGAATTCGCAAATATCAAATGATAAATACATCTTAATCTTAACATTTTCCATTTTCACACTTTAACTTACCAATTACACAAAAAAGTCGAAAAATCCCTAAAGTATTAAACATTCAGTATCCAATGCGAACATCACACTTCACATTTTTTATTGTTTCTATACGAAAACCCAATCGAGTTCAAACAACTCAATATCAATGAAATATATTTCCTGCTCACGAAACTGCAGCAAGAATTACTGCTAATGACAGTTTGAGTTCGGCAAACTACATAAAACACTACGTAGCACAGAGCCGTAGACGCAGGCAGCAGGCTGGCAATATTGTGCTGATCATCATCTGACAGCCGCACAATACTGAACATCCTATCGGGTGTCACTGTAAGCGGGGGAGAGTTTCAAGCACTGTTTTAAGGCTTGTTCACAGCTAGCACTCGCGATAGACAGTATGCGGGACTGTGTAAAAGTGACGGCGGGCTACGGGCGAGACAGCGAGCGCTGGCCCTAGCGCTTTCATGCGCGCGCATATTTAACACAGGCAACACAGGCACACGAACGCTTGCCTGTCGCAAAACGCTAGATGTGACTAAGTCACAGCCAGCGCTGAATTTCGAATATTCATTATAATTGTAATCAAATCAGCACGTTTAATGAAAAATCAGTACATTAGTGCCAAGTGTACCAAATCAGCACATTTGCTGACAAGTCAGTTCATCTGGTAACCTTACGCATTTCTAATATTTGGGATGATGGTGTGTTCTCGCTCATCAACGCGCCTGACAAGGAGAAGGTTCGATATGGGAATTATGGTTTGTATATGGGACGTTACGCGCCAAATTGGACAGTTTGAAAAATTTTAATTTTTGATTCCCTCCATTTTTCCTTCCAAAAAACTCTTGTTGGGATCCAAGTAATATATGTACGGCCCTGAGCCTCGCTATCCCCACTACGCGCTCTCCCGCTCGAGTCACGTGTCGAGAAAAAAAAGGGCTCAGTTTTCGTCAACATGAGAGCTCGATCACAACGCACTTCACGCGTCTTGACCAAAAATTCAGTAATAAAGTAATTGTTTCGCCTTATTAGGCATGTCACCTTATTCATCTTCGAACATCAATTCCTGAAAAATAAGTGGTCCAGAATTTAAAACTTCTGCCACTACCAAGAGAACGGTTCACGTGCATATGCAAGCACTACACTAGGGCACGTCTGCAATCGTTCCAACATTCTGGTCCTTCGAGCCGGATCATTCCGGGAAAATCTACGGCTTCGCAAGTCTCATCAAAGTTTCGTTGTGAACGTGAGAACAGTTGTGTTATTCGACGAAATTCGTCAAACAAATAATCAAAGCGGACATTGTATCATAGACATTGGAAAATCGCGCTTGGTGAGGACATTGTTGTTTGTGTTACCACGAGGCATAGCAGGCAGAGAGATAAGAGAGACGTCGCGTGTGTACGTGAGGTAGTGAGCATTCGCCGACACGCCCGTACAGACGCACCGTGCAGCACGCGCTGAAGAGCGAGAGAGACAGCACAACAACAGCATATCGACAAGGAAGAGGCAGCCAACGAATTGCGATGCGAAAATGAGACTACAGGAAAAAGGGTTATATCAGACCAGGGCTATTAATTACTAGTATCCAGGTAACGATATATCGTCTTTTGCGGCTCGGTCGTTTCCCTTTGTTTCTTTTCTCCGAATCGTGCAGAGAGCATTATTATTATTGTTATCTTTACTCTCGACGACTTTGTCGTGGCTCATGAATTACAATGAGCGACGAACATCGCATTCTCGTTCAGAAATGCGCCACAATAAAATCGCAATTGATTCGCTTTAAAGGCTATTTGGAAAAATGGGTTGAGCGCCCAGATGAACAACAATTAATCGAGCGTTTTGCAAAGATCAAATCCACTTGGGATTCTTTCGAAGATGTACAGTCAAGCATCGAATTATTAGATATTGAAAGTGAGGATAGTATTGAAAGAGCATCGTTTGAGGAAACGTATTTCGAGCTCGTCGCACGTGCTCAGCGGCGGCTCGCGGCGCTCAGGCTCTCGATAACATACCCCCCAATGCGGCGTTGCCGGCTACGCACGGTGTAACAACAAACATAAAGCTACCTACGATTAACTTACCCGTGTTTAGTGAGAAATACGAGGCGTGGCTAGGGTTTTACGACAATTTTAGATCTATCGTTCACGATAATGAGAATCTTACGCCCGTCCAAAAACTACAGTATCTGAGATCGTCGTTGATTGATGAGGCCGCTCAAGTGATTCAATCGTTAGAGACATCATCTTAAAATTACGGAGCCGCTTGGGCTCTCATTGTAGAACGATACGACAATAGACGAATAATCGTTCAGTTATGTTCGCGCCCTTTTTGAATTGCCGGGAATAACGAAAGAGTCACCAATCCAGTTACGTTCATTGTTAGATACCGCTTTAAAACACGCTCGAGCACTTCAGGCTCTTGGGCAGCCAGTCAATTCTTGGGACGCGTTGCTATTTCATTTGATAACATCAAAACTTGATCACAACACTCACAAGGAATGGGAGCGGTCTCTCGATGGTAGCGAGATGGCCCAAATCAATGATTTTTGGAAATTCTTAAAAAATTGTTGTTACGTTTTAGAAAACGTAAGTCAAGAGACTTCAAATCAGTCGACAAAAACCCAATCGCGGTCAAATAACCTGCGAGTCAACGTAAGTCAAAACTCTCAACAAACTCTCATAATCGCGCACACAAAGATTGATTGTGCGCTTTGCAAGCAAGGTCACAACATATTCCATTGTAAGCAATTTTTGAAATTGAACCGTGATTCGAGATCTGCCATGGTGAAGTCGTTGAGACTTTGTTACAATTGCTTGAGGTCGAACCATATGGTGAATGAGTGTAAATCTAGTACGTGCCGAAAATGTAAACGTAAACATCACACTCTTCTCCACTTTGAAAACGAATCAAACTCGCAAGTTTCCACTAGTTCGAGTACGGTAGACGTTAAACCACAAACAAGCCTTCAGGCCATTGTAACTTCACATGTTCTGTTGTCCACTGCATCGATATTCATGCTGAACAAAATCGGAGAACCTATTGAATGCAAGGCGTTATTGGATAGCGGATCTCAATCTAATTTTCTTACCGAATGATTATGCGAGTCTTTAAACCTTTCGAAAAAGGAGGTTAACATACTGGTTTCGGGTTTTAATCAGAGCCTAACGCGTATTAAACATTCCGTCAAAGCGAGTATCGGATCAAAGGATGGGCGGTTCAAGACTGAGTTACCGTTTCTGGTAGTTTCTCGAATCACGGAGGCTCTTCCGGCACAAACGATTGATCGTCGTAGTCTCAATCTTCCAAAAAACATCACTTTGGCGGATCCCAATTTTTGCAATTCTTCGAAAATTGACGCGCTCATTGGAGCAGAGCTATTCTACCATCTGTTATGCGTGGGTCAAATTAGGCTCAACAACACTGCGCTAATTTTGCAAAAGACGCGGCTTGGCTGGATAGTCTCGCGAACAATACACGGGCAGGAGATCTCGTCGAGTCAAACTACATGCAATTTAGCTATAGATTCCCTCAATGCACGAGTCGCAAAATTCTGGGAGGTTGAAGAGGTTCCGAGTGGTACACACGTGTCGAGCGAGGAGAAGGAGTGCGAAAGGTATTTTTCTGTAACGCATTCTAGGGATCCGAGTGGACGATATATCGTTAGGTTACCATTTAATGATAAAAAACACGAACTTGGCGATTCGTATCAAGGAGCAAAGAAAAGATTATACTCGTTAGAACGTCGATTAGCTCGGGATATACAAACGTATGAAGAATATGCAAGATTCCTCAGTGAATACAAGAAGCTTGGTCATATGACGGAGGTAACGGGCTCGGAAGCCACTCAAGGCGGATACTTCATCCCACATCATCCTGTTTTCAAGCGCGACAGTCACACAACGAAATTGAGAGTCGTGTTTGATGCGTCTTCGAAGACCACTAGTGGGATATCACTGAACGACGTGCTCATTAGCGGCCCAACGATTCAGGAAGATTTGTTTTCCATTGTTATAAGATTTCGGGCACATCGATACGTGTTAAGCGCTGACGTCGAAAAGATGTACAGATAGGTTCTTCTTCATCCCGATGATGTCAAATTTCAAAAAATATTGTGGCGTGAAGGGCAGGATGAGTCGATTAAAACATTCCAGCTAAACACAGTAACTTATGGCACAGGCCCCACATCCTTTCTTGCAATCCGAGCGTTGCTGTAATTGTCCATCGACGAGCACGAACAATTTCCATTGGCGAGCCAGGTTATTCAAGAAGATGTGTACGTCGATGATATTCTTACCGGCACATCAAGCCTCGAAGAAGCAGAAGGACTGCGAGATCAACTCATTGGTTTATTGGCCCGTGGTGGTTTTCATCTGCGACAATGGTGTTCAAACGAGCCAAGTCTTTTGGAAAAATTGCAGGAAAAATCCGTTGATCCACATATCTGTTTGAACGAATCCGAAACTCAAAAAACTCTCGGCATCCATTGGCAGCCTCGTGACGACGACCTGGTCCACCTAGTGAAACCATTTAATGAACAAAATCGAACGATCAAAAGAACCATGCTGTCTCAAATCGCCTCGCTATTCGATCCTCTTGGACTTTTAGGCCCAATCATAGTAAAGGCTAAAATTATGCTGCAACAACTTTGGGAGTTCAACCTAGATTGGGATGAATCCGTTCCTCTGGACGTTGCCACATCGTGGACCACAATACAAGGAACAAATCGACGTAATAAACAATTTCACGATTCCTCGCCAAATCAGCGCAGAAGGCTTCATCACCATATAATTACATGGATTTTGTGATGCGAGTGACAGCGCGTATGGTGCAGTACTGTATGTGCGATCTACGACCCCTTCGGGGATCCATATGGTTCGATTGGTGTGCTCTAAAACTCGCGTGGCGCCAATCAAGAGAATCTCGCTGCTACGGCTCGAATTATGTGCAGCAGTACTCCTTGGAAGACTCTACGAAATTACTATCAGATCGTTGAAAATAAAATTCGATAAGATATTCTTTTGGTCGGATTCCACAATTACTCTTCATTGGATCCAAACATCACCGCACAAATTAAAAACCTTCGTGGCTAATCGAGTATCGCAAATACAACAAAACACCAAGTCTGGAAAGTGGAGGCACGTACCCTCTCAGGATAATCCCGCTGACGCCTTGTCGAGAGGACAATTTCCCAGCGAGTTTATCAATAATCACATCTAACAAAACGGTCCGAATAGGTTATCCAAAGTTGAAACTACATGGCCTCCGAATCTAATACCAACAATTGACATTCCGGAACAACGCTCAACGGTCGTCTTGTCAGCTACACTCGATACCTCGAGGTTTCGTCGTTCGCGAAGATGAAGAGAATTGTCGCATATTGCTTGCGTTTTTGCAATAACTATCGATTGCAAAGACCTGTCTCAGAGAGTCTCACCACGGAAGAAACCAAAATCGCCGAAATGTGTATCATTAAATTAGTTCAACTCTATTGTTTCGAGAAAGAGTTACACATCTTAACCGATAATCGTGTGGTAGATAATAAGAGTAAGATGCTATCTCTGAGTCCGTTCATAGACGCTGACGGGATACTCAGAGTCGGGGGTCGATTGAAGCATTCACCCTTGGAATTCGATAAAAAACATCCAATGTTATTGCCATATAACCACCGTGTAACCGAGCTTATCATTCGCGAAACTCATTCCAAACTTTATCACGCAGGAAGCCAAGCCACATTGTACGCCATAAGAGAAAATTATTGGATTGTAAATGGTGTAAATTACGTCAAGGGAGTGATTCGAAAATGCATAGCGTGCTGTCGGTGGAAGCCATCAACTCCAGAGTATACGATGGCAACTTGCCAGAAAATAGACTTGTAAGCTCGAGACCGTTCGAAAATGTCGGCGTTGATTTTTGCGGCCCATTTTTGATTAAGGAGAAAAAATATCTTAATATTGTATGTTTGGTCATGAAGGCTGTCCATCTCGAAATTGTAAGTGACTTAACGACCGATGCATTTATAGCAAGCTTGAAACGTCTATTCGCGCGTCGTGGCAAGGCTCAAGTAATGCAATCAGATAACGCGACAAATTTTTTAGAAGCGAATAATCTTTTAAGGGAAACGTCCGAGTCCCTACACAAGAATGAAAATCAAAAAATAATTATGCGTTATCTGTCAGACCAGGGTATACGGTGGTCTTTTATACCTCCTCGCTCACCACATTTTGGAGGAATTTGGGAAGCTGCCATAAAGAGTTTTAAGCATCATATGCGCCGTACCATTGGAGATACCTTGTTTACGTTTGAGGAATTCAATACTTTTGTGATCGAGGTAGAAGCAATGTTAAATTCGAGACCCTTCACGCCGCTGTCTGCAGATCCGAATGATCCACTCGTTCTGACGCCATCTCATTTCTTGATTAACGCATCGCTACTATCCGTTCCTGAACGTGATTTCACGAATAGAAAATCAAATCGCCTCTCGACATGGCAACACATACAAAAGGTAAAACAACACTTTTGGGAGCGTTGGAATAAAGAATATTTAATCGAGTTGCAACAGCGTACCAAATGGACCAGGGGTGAAACCTATAGGGTTAGTATAGGAGATTTGGTAACACTTAAGGAAGATAATACACCACCATTGCATTCGCTCACCGGTAGAGTAATAGCTATTCATCCTGGTGACGATGGTATAGTCAGAGTAGTGACCGTCAAAACGGCGAATGGAGAATACAAGCGGAGCGAAAAGAAGGTATCCCCATTGCCAGTAGTATAAGACGTAGATTTAAGAATCTGAGTTGTTCATTTATATATTGTAAGTATTTTCGTTTGTTTTTTGTACGTTTGAACCGATCGTTCAAAGGGATGTATGTTGGGATCCAAGTAATATATGTACAGCCCTGGGCCTCGCTACCCCCACTACGCGCTCTCCCGCTCTTCAGCGCGTGCTGCACGGTGCGTCTGTACGGGTGTGTCGGCGAATGCTCACTACCTCACGTACACACGCGACGTCTCTCTTATCTCTCTGCCTGCTATGCCTCGTGGTAACACAAACAACAATGTCCTCACCAAGCGCGATTTTCCAATGTCTATGATACAATGTCCGCTTTGATTATTTGTTTGACGAATTTCGTCGAATAACACAACTGTTCTCACGTTCGTATCGTATGGCTGTTTGATGCCTCTTTTGAGAATTTTGTGCAAGGATGCAAAGCCGCCTCCATCGACCACGAGGTGTCCGCCGGTTCCGCCGACCTGGATGTCGCCGGGATCCTGCTGTTGCCGTGACGCCAAAGAAGCCCTGGAGCACCCGGAAGGGGACTCCGCCGTTTCCGTTGGCCGGCAAGGGTTGCCCTCTGGGCCTATCCGCCACCGATACGGCCGGCAGGGAGATGAGGTTTTCCTCCCTGGTCCGCCTAAGGCCTGCCGATCGCCCACGTCAGCGCCTCCGTCCGGCCGAGAAGCCGCCGACATTCCGTACTCACCAGGCCCAGTGGACTTCGAGGGCCGTGCCGTCAGGATCGCCGCTCGATTCCGTCCGGCCGTTTCCGCCGCTGCGCGTCGACGCTCGGGAGAGCTCGGCTGCCTTCGTCAACGTTCGTCCCGTTCCGGTGCCGTCCCGCCTCGCCTGCGCCCGCTCACCAACGATTGTCGATCGATAGATCATTGTCGTGCGAAGTTTCGAGTGAGCCATCACGCGCTACCACTAATTACGAACCCGGCCAAAGCGAGAGAGAGAGAAAGAGAAAGAGATATTGAGAGACGTGTCTCGTGCCTTGAGGGCTGACGTTTTTGAGCTTGACGCTTTACGCTTTTCTTCTGCTATTTTGGTGGTGAGATCATTCGCTTTCCTTTAATATTGTCTGATTTTTGGTGATGACGATTATAGACGCGTGCACGGCTAAACCGTCCGTTTAGCCGGTGACAAATATTCCTTGCCGTTATCGGGCGTATGTCTTCCCGCCTGTTATCGTACAAAGGACGATAGTGCCGTAATAATTGTATCTTCTTGAGTGTTCCGATTTTGCGTTTTCTTATACGATTTATGTTTCTACCTTTTCTGTAATTAACGAACTTTCTGGAATCTTCGCTAAAGGAAACGTGGGAATCCGCCTACTTGAACGCTTGACCCCGGGTTGACCGGCTTGGTTGTTCTACAGCCAGATTCTCTCGCTGCCGATTTATTATATTTT
>JARQTD010003650.1:0-11516 GCA_030142515.1 Cephus sareptanus | reverse complement strand
AGTTTCGGGCCTTAGGACCGGGTCCGCGTGGTGGGGGGAGCACCGCGTAGGGTGGCGGTGGGGAGAACAGACTACATAGTGCGGTGCGGGGGGGGGCCCAGCGCGATGCGCTCTATGACTCATAGGGGACAGTGGTGGGGGATTTGTTATGACTCCCCGGAGTGGCCTGTAACTACTAGCGTGTCCAGCGTAAGTTTGTTAATTTCTTATTTTATAGGTTTAGAATAACAGGCACATCGTATCACAATTATTTACACACCAATCTCAAGCTTAACTCTCTATCGGCGCGTAGACATAAGGCTGAGTTAATATTTCTATATAATTTAGTACATAATCGTGTCGACTGTTCTAGTTTGTTATATCTTGTAACCATCTCTGCTCTACTAAGGACTGCGCGTAATCATCTCCCCTTCTCTGTACCGCGTCACAGGACCAATTACGGTGTAAACGAACCTCTCTCTAGGCTGCTAATGTCTGGCAATGCAGCGGCAGCATTTTTGGATTTTTTCTCTTTTCCATTGTCCGTGTTTATCCGTACGGTCAACTGTTATATTACCATGCGTGACGCATAAGTTCCGTAATTAGTTTGTAAATTCGTGCATCCATGTTATATAATATATTTAATTCATTTTTGTATTCTATATTTTACTACCTACCTGGTCGTCGCCTGTAAATATTTTTGTCAAGGGATTTTCCTGTCCACTGCACTAATAAATAAATAAATAAACAGCGCTAAAATCATCACACACTAGAGCTCTAGGTTATCATTTGGAAGAAATCTAGGAACATGAATTTCGACAGTTGTAAGCTACAGATAACAAATGTAAAGACTTTGTCAAACACTCACCACCAGTTTTAAGAAAGAGTCGTCTTGTTCCGCAACATGCATCTATGGGGGTCACATGGGTAACAGTCGAACATAGTATAAGGCTAGCGAGGGAGAACAGATTTGATATCTCGATTAGATTACTGTAAATAATTACGATAAGTTTGACGTGGGACATCCTATAGTGTATACAGGGTGAGGCGCGAGAAACAGAACACCTGAATATCTCTGTTGGATTTGAAGATACGGAGTTCGAAAATATCGGACTTTAAATGGTTTGGAACGGCGCACATGGCTGTCATAATTTTTTTGTTTTTCATTTTTTACCAGTTTTTTCAAGGTTATCAGAGTTTTTTTAAATGGAATGTCATATTCTTTTCTCCTTGTACATTGTAGCCGGCATCCAAACAAATCCACCCATGTAATATAGTATAAACTTTAAATGACCTTCAACCCAGAAATATGGAATGAATAATAATTCGACGTATAAGAGATTTGGCTTTATTTCTGTTACGCTAAATGTTCAAAATTATTCCCTTGTACTGAGATACATTTGTTCAACCGTGTAGTAACAGAATTTACTACTCTGTAGTTCATTTCTAAAGGAATCTATGCACAAGCCGTGGCGTTTCTTTTTTTCATGTTCTCTGCAGTGGTTGGTCGTTCATGATAGACTTTGTCCTTCAGTTTTCCCCACAGGTAGAAATGGAGGGGTGTGGGATCTGATGATCGAGTTGGCCTGGATGTGACCCGGCTCACAGGAATCGTTTAGCGTAACAGAAATAAAGCCGAATCTCTTACACGTCGAATTTCTATTCATTCCATATTTCTGGGTTCGAGGTCATTTAAAGGTCATACTATCGTACATGGTTGGATTTGTTTGGATGCCGGCTACAATGTGCAAGGAGAAAAAATATGCTATTCCATTTAAAAAACTCTGATAACCTTGAAAAAACTGGTAAAAAATGAAACAAAAAAATTATGACAGCCATGTGCGCCGTTCCAAACCATTTAAATTTCGATACTTACGAACTCCGTATCTTCAAATCCAACAGAGATGTTCAGGTGTTCTGTTTCTCGCGCCTCACCCTGCATAGTGTAACGTTTCACTCTCATACCCCTCTATCCTCTACCCTTTTTTTCTTCCCAATCACCTTATCTCGATGATGGATACGTCAAGAGCCCCACCTAAGAGTGCATAGCGCATTGTGGATGTGCAGAATGGTAACCTCCTATCGACCTCTCACATCGACGCCGATAAACGATAGGGAAAATAGGATCTTTAAATCCCTAATATGACATAATTCCCTTGAAACTAGTCACAGCGACAATCATGAGTAAATAATATCAGAGGTTATTACCTTCAACATTCTAAGAATCAAAACTCCAATCGTGCGACTGGAATCAAAATAAACAAGTGCCCAAGCGCTATCAGCCGGCACGCGCCAAATACAATAGAAATACCAGTAAGCACGTACTTGAAGAAACCGCTAATCAAATTAGCTTTATCAAATAGTCAAATTAAATATTAAATGAAATATCAAATCGAAAAAGCGACGTCAACACCTTGGGAGAACAAAAATCGTTATCCCCACTAAAAATAAAATACTCCTCTTGAGGATATAAGTAGTGGCTTCCTCGCCAGGAATTCATTCCGTTCTCAGATACCGATTCCGACTCGACTCGTTCGTTGTTAAGATTCATGTACACCAAACGACGATAAGAAGCTGTAAAGGTTCGGGGAAGTATAATCCTTAATATTTAATTAGGAAATCTATCCTGCATTCCAGAGCAAACCAGTGAACAGTATTGTACTGCAAACTGTGGGAGCTCACCCTTAGTAATTCCTGGTCTTGGAGAGCATTGTGTCTCATCTCTGTATCAGGAAATCTGCAATGCATGTAGATCTTCTGCAGCAAAGCTGTTGTGCCGAAACTGTCAGAAATCCACCAAAAACACCAAGTCTCTTTACTTAAAAAGCTCAGCTCCCAATATCGTTGTGATTAGTAGCAGTCTGAGCTCCCCACAGTCCTTAACACACCTAAGGAATCATTGTGATACCCCCTAGTGTCAGGAAGGACATCCCACATACCTTTGCATCATCCTGCAGTGAAATTATTGTAATAGGACTGTTAGGATGTAGATCCACCCCAATGCCATCCACCTAAACAGACTGAGTGGTATCCAGATGCGCACAGACGATATGCCCACGGAATCAGATGCCCACGGACCACTTACGCACGGATTGAAATCTTGGTCGACCCAGATGCTCACGGCCCACTTGCGCGCGGATCTCGTAACATCCATGGACCCAGTTGCCCACGGCCCACTTGCGCACAGGCTGAAATTTCCGTCGAACCAGATGCCCACGGACCCACTTGCCTACGGACCACTTGCGCACGGATTGAAATCTTCGTCGATCCAGATGCCCACGGCCCACTTTCGCACGGATCTCGTAACATCCATAGACCCAGTTGCCCACGGCCCACTTGCGCACAGAATGAAATCTTCGTCGACCCAGATGCGCACGGATCCACTTGCATACGGACCACTTGCGCACAGACTGAAATCTAACTCGACCCAGATGCCCACGGCCCACTTGCGCACAGATTGAAATCGGGTGATGCCCAGTTGCGCACAAACCCAAATGAACACAAAAGCGAATTTCTGCCTCCTGAACGATATTCCATCAGTAATTTAAAGATATTGTAAGTTATGATTATCTGACGGAACCTTTTAAAACATTTAATACTCTCTTCAGTCGGCCTCGCTCGCTTCGCTCGATCGCCGACGATATACTTATCCACTAACCTATCCAGTCTCCGAGGATTAAACATTCCACCCTAACGTATGCTATATTGATAAACAACGATACGGTATCCGCTAGTGGGGTAGAAATCTGTGCGTAAGTGGGCCGTGGACATCTGGCTCAACGAAGATTTCAATCCGTGCACAAGTGGGTCCGTGGGCATCTGGGTTGACGAAGATTTCAATTCGTGCGCAAGTGGTCCGTGGGCATCTGGTTTCGTGGGCAAGTGATCTGTGCGAATCTGGGTCCCTCCCAAACAGACTCAGCTTCCAATGTTATTGTGATTCCATCCCAAACCATCCTCAAGATAAGAGATTCCGCAAACGGGGGTCATTGTGATCATCTGTGGGTTCCGTATCATTATTATCCCTATCATCAGCTGGCCTACAGTCATCGTACAAATTGTGCAATCTGCTGTATTGTAGTTACAGCCATCTCTGTCCCACTCCCAAACAACAGTATAGGGAAGAGATAAACAAATACATTTCTTGTCGCCTACAGTACAATAAGCCAAACTGTTGTAACATGGCGTCCGTGGGACGCTTGTCACATAAGAAGTATAGGGGCACGGAGAGCCGTGTCGTCGACGAAAGCCGCCGAAAGAATGCCCACGACGACGCCGGATCATAGCGAGGAGAAGCCGGGGAAATGAATCGGCAGCGCCGTGCCCGAAGATCGGGTGGGCTCGGGCAAGATTTTCGCCGCCCGGAGACTGGCGGGCTGTGGGCGTCAAAAAGCCAAAGCGGACCGAGGGGAGGCCGGCCGCACGAGTTCGGGCGAACTCGGGATGCTTCAGGAATCCTTGGGCCGAGGGTGGGGAGGGGGCCGAAAAGTTCGTTGGGAACCGTGTAACGAAAGACCCACGGGGTTTTCGAGTGCGGGATGAATTGCATCCTCCGGTACATTCCGGCACGATAAGTTGGGGGCTGCGGGCCCCGCCATGTGCCCACGCGATAACAGATTCGACGACCTCCGTGACCGCGACATTGGTCAGAATTGTATACAGTCGCGCTCGTATACGCCACCCAACTGTACTCGTTTACCTAGATATAATAAATTGCCATTGTTGGAATTAAATCCCACTGTGTCAATTATTTCGGAAATGCCGGCTGATTCCTGGAAATACTCGCCGCTCCCTTCTACCACGGTTTGATTAGGAGCTAGCGGAAAGAACCGGTCGAGAGGACTCCCGGTGTTGACGTGCAGCGGATTAGGAATTTAAAAGCCCGATGAGTCGGGCTGGTGCAAGGATGCACCTGGCGCACAAGGAATCCGCGAAGCGCAGCGTTGGGGTCATCGAACTGACGTAGAGCAGAAGTTGCGTTACACTATATACCATTATAAGTGTGTATGAGAGAATGAAATAGAAATTTAGTGACTTTCTAGAATGTAATTTATAAGACAATATAGCAAGATTATTTAATTTTAAAAGTCAAGTGTCGTTTCCTATCAAGACCCCTACCCAGTGCACAAGCCCTTTAAAAAGTCTCGTAATTTTTAATCCTCTAAAATCGCGAAACGTCTCAATTGATGACTAGTATAAGCAGGCTACAAGCGATGATAATGACATATCAAAAGTTGAAGGATTGATAAACTGTACAGTTTTACCGTCGAGAAATTTGTATCATCCTGTTTTACCTGTAAAAATGTATGGTAAACTAATTTTTGTGTTTTGTCATCCTTATTATGATGAGTTACATCAGAATCGCTGTACACACGAAAATCCAGAAGATCGAACTTCTACGGGTATGTGGGTTTCTGTTGAACTTCAAAAACCAATTAATATGGGTTATAACAACAAAAATTGAAGAAATATGGCAATACGAGGTTAGCCAGCACGACTTTAGTATACGTACAGGTGGTTTGTTTGCCGAATATATTGATACATTCTTAAAGGTAAAACAGGAATCTTTGGGTCGGCCTGTAACCTGAATAAATGAGGAGAGCAAACAGAAGTATCTAGATGATTACAAAAAGGCTGAAAGAATTACACTTGATTGTGACCGCGAAGCGAAAAACTCAGAGTTGCGAGCCGCTGCAAAATTATATTTAAATTCATTCTGGAGAAAATTTGGTCAGCGTAAGAATCAACCAAAATCAACGGTTGTAACCGATAGTTAAACATTCCTCGAAACAGTTAGTGACAGTAAAAATAAGATACTTAGTGTTCTCTCGGTAAGCGGTGTTATGGTATATGTTAACTGGTGTAACACAAAGGATACTATCGAGCTCTTGAAAATTATGAACGTTCTGATTGCAGCGTACACAACAGCTCAGGCTAGACTACGGCTATACATATGCTCTCCTCGAGAAGATTGGTAGACAGTGCTTGTATTACAATACCAGTAGTGTCATTTTCGTTCAATCTCACAAACAGATTATACCGATTTAGAAACAGATACAAATTTGGGCGATCTTACAGATGAGTTGGAGGATTACGGAGAGGGTAGTTATGTGGCACATCTCGGTTTTCGGTCAGGATTATTTAAGTATTAAACTGAGACTCGGAACAACTTTTTAAATGCAAATCTTGTTTATTCAATTCCACGTCCGCTTTCTTCGAAGTATACCAACAGACTCTCCGTTTGTTTATTACTAAGAAAAAATCAATAACAACGCTCGCTTACATTTCATGGATACGGTGTTATTTGCAAATTTACCGCAGTTATATAAACAAATTGTTATCATGTGGCCCTAAATGCTACGCGTACAAAGTTAAACCCCTCCCTAATGTAACGTGACAAATCGATCAACCTCACAGAACTCCTGTACTGAGAGCGCATTCGTTACAAGTAAACAGTAAGGACGCGCGGCTAGTGTCAACAATAGCTGATAGATGAAAAACAGCTCCCGAAAGTAAATTCGCGGAACTTAATAGAAAAATAATCCGACAAAGGATTAGCGCTTCTCGCTAATCAGTCTAGGATTTTATTTAATTAAGTAACGCATTTCAAATCAATTTATGGATTCATTCTTCTTCAGAATTCGAAAAGTACCGCCACGTGAGTAACAATCAAGTAAGCGTGATTTAAATCCGAAAGGATAACGCATAGACAAACGGTCATCAAGTTTAAGCTCAATTTGTGCCCTCTGGGATGGTGCATATTAATTACATAAAATCATTGTTCATAATTTTGTCGGAGGGTACGGCATACTAGCGTTCGCTAATTTGCTTAGCCCGCCGTGTAGAGAAAGGTTGTCAAAGTTCTGAGGAGAGCACAGCGATCTACCTCAAAAAATTTACTTGACGCCATATTGATTTCGATCCATTATCATCGCTGTGATTAGTCAACTCGCATGTAGTGCCATAGCCAATAGATAGGCAGAACGCCACTAAGCTACCGTATTAACACAGGCGCATCCTCTGTTCCTCAAAGACAGGTCAAAGAGAGATAGGAATAGACACACAAATATAGGACGCTTCCCCGACAATCCTTTCCTACAATACCGACGTTTATATTAGACGATTGTAATCGATGCATATTTAAAACTGTTATACCTGTCACAGATAACTTAATAAATTTTTGTTATTTTATTTTACGATTCAATCCTGTGTCGCCTAAGTTCTTAAAGACGCCAACCCCGAGCACTCAGGTACATCCCATTTCATACACTTATAAGGAGCGTACGAAATTGCACTATCGACAAACGTTACACTAAAGGTCTTATCAATTATGCTTGCAAGGTTCAGGGTATTAGTCTTAACCTTACAAAAATGAGAAGCATAAACTTTGATACGTTAAAATACTTTGCAACTAAGGGCTCGTCATCAGGCAGTCATAGGGGAAGATCAGGCGATTCTTCATTATTCGGCTATAAGATGTACCATTGCGCACAATGTGGTAACTCAGGGCGAAACAAAGACGTTCAAGAGCAATTTTGTAAGATGATGACCAGTCGATAACGACTCTGTACTATATGTAATGTTGTAAATTTAGTAATTTTAGTATAAAATAGAACCGTATCCTGTGAATGTGTATACTTCTAACAAATAAAGTATTAGAACATGGAAACTGTATCTTTTTACTGGATAATACCCACCAAAGTTATCTAATACCTGTACAGTCCTCCAAAAAACCTAGAACGAGGGTGAATTTTCGTCCATGAGTAGAAGTAGGGATTATCGGTTTGTACAAGGTGTTGCCATTTTGAGTATTGTGTGATAAGGGTTGGCACACCTTTATAAATAATGGGTAGAAGATGGTGCCATTTGTAAATATAGGTATATTGACAAATATACCTGTTTGGAGGTCGAAACATCGCAGCCTGTTAGTACGACATCAAGTAACCGAAGAACCAGTGTATTGGTAATTTCGACAATGGAACATGATCCAACTAAAATTTTACATCTTCATCCCACTACGGCTGTCACGAGAGACTTAATACGAGACTAGTTTTTTAAGATAGACTGCCAAATATAATTCAGTATTACAAGAAGGGTTGTATGGACCATCCCACAACTATCAAACTATGTCACAAAATACTAAAAACACGTGGAGAGTTTACCCATTATTACCATTTTCGACAACGAGCAGGTAATTGTAAACAAGCTGCAAGTTGAAAGTTGCAATTTGCGTCCTTCAAATCGTAGGTAGTATACGAAGTCCCTATATGAGGAAGCATTTTCATTTCTTTTTTAATCTTTGGCTTCCTCGTATAGGGACTTCGTCCACTACTTACGATTCGGAGGAAGCAAATTGCAAGTTTCAACTTGCAGCTTGTTTAACGTGAGTCCCCATGCCTCTCACAACTTGGGGTCCTTCATACTGTAGAGAACGCATGTAAGGATAAATCTCTTGCATGATCTCTTCGGGCCTAATATTTTTGAATCGGCTGAAATTCAAAAACTTATATATATTGTAACAAAAATGTTACAATAAACTCCTCCCCCCACCTGGCTCGAGGGCACCACTGGTCCCGAGCACATTTATAGCGTATCTTATAGGGAAGTATTATTGATTGCGAATATTTAGTGTTTTAGGTTTATGGTATTTAGGATAAGATTCCTCCCCTCCACCCTTCCCTCCCTTTCTCCATTCCCCATAGGGCACTGACTCGAGAACCAGCGTCGAGGACCACCATCGAGGACCATCAACGAGAACACCGTCATCCCCGGATGGAACGCGAGAGTGGATGCGTTGTCGAAGCAACGGAAGGCAGGGAGGGCATGGATAGGAGGACCAGCTGATCCGGCCACAAGGAACAGATGCCCGCCAGCCCGCCACCACCGTCACAGAGATGCAGCCCCGGTGCAGTCCCGTCACACGGGTAGTAGAGAGGCCCGTGTGACAGCGGTGGAGCCCGCTCCCTCCGAAACCGCGGATGTGCCCGGGAGGAATTTTGACAGGCCTGGAGGCCGCCATGTTGACCGGCGCCCGCAGCCAGCTCCGCGCGCCGGCAGAGCCAGCGCCGTGCCGCCACCACGAGGTCCTGGAAGACCCGGCAGCCCAGCGGAATACGAAAAGGACCAATGCCCTGCCATGTCGGAACTGCCGACCAATGCCAGAGCACGTAGCCCTCTCAGCTGAGCAGCCCAACCAATCAAGGAGGCCCTGGAGGGCCACGAGGGACCGGACGACCGGAAAGCTAGCCACTTCGAGCCAGGTTGCGAAAGGAAGCGTGCGGATTTGTTGAGTGTTACTAAGTAAGAGAGTGCGAGTGGGTTTGAGTGCCATTTTTGGATTATAGTGGATAGTTGATCAATTGCGTGAGTACGCTTGTATGATTGCGTCTCCCTTACTTCCCTCTTTTCCTAACCCCTTTTCTTTTCTCTTGCGTATTAGATTCTGTAGGTCCCTTCAGGACATTGCGGGCCGTCCCCACGTGGGCCGACATCCTAGTAATTTCTTTGTATCTTCGACGGGCCTTCCGCCCTACAGCTCGAGGCCCGTGGTGTATTGCGTGCGCCCCTAGGTCTAGTATTTTTGCGTCCCCCTTTTGGAACCCTCCGTGTCCTTCTTTTTCCACAGCCTGCCCTCTCTGCATACCGTAACCGAGGTATTTTATAAAGTAGCCACTTTTGCGTTCGGGAACCTTCCTCCCTGAGACCCTCACCTCTTCCCTGGCTAACCGTGTCTTTTCGAATTATAGTAAATATTCGAGGACCTTCTGAGGTCACTCGACGGTGCTACGCCGTATAAGTAGCTGGCGCCCAAGTTTTTGTATTGGCGTATTATTTCGTGCCGGTAAGCCCTCCTATCCCTCCTGCCCCCTTGCCAAGACCATACCCCTCCGTTCCCCGACTCCCCTTGCCCAGTAGTCCGTTTAAAGGTCTCTTCCAACACCGCGTGCTCCCGAGCGAGCACCCGCGTGTATTGTTTTGATTGCGTGTAGTCTAGAGTTGCGTTTCTTGCGTTATTACATTGCGAACATCCTAATTTCTTTTTGAGTATCTTTTCTTTTCTGTCTTTAGCGTTGCGTTATTTTGGAATTATAATCAATGTATTAGTCAAAATTATAGTCAATGAAGGGATTATAGAGCTGCACATGCCTGCAAAATTGGAGGGGCGTAGCTAAAACTGTCCTCGCGTTATATACGTTTGAATTTTGGGAGGCCATTACACACACACACATACATCCGGACATTTTCTCCAAACGTGTTTTCTCGACGTTTTGGCACATTATGAACATGGTGACATGAAAATCTCGACAGGAAAATTTTCCACCGTCACATAGCTTCCTCTATGAGGAAGCAAAACAGAGCCTGTTTCTCCAATCCCTATAACAGTCGTCGAAGAAGAGTCTATTGGCCTTCAGCTAAATTATCTGGTTAGTCTTTCTGCAAACGCTACCACTCACAACAACCGCGGCGCCCACTAAAAATATCGAAGCACAGCCTGAAATTGATATGATTCTAATGTCTCCAGAGGTAGCAGAGATATTAAATACCTTATTGAATTCTCTAGATTTTGACGTGAAGGTGGCTGTTCGAAACATCCTGGTGTAGATTTACAAGGAGAGGTTGCCTCCTCATCATCACCGTTTTCGTCCGGATTCACAGTATATGTAGGACTTCACTATAAATGAAAGTGACGCACGTGGGAAAGCTAGATGGCCAAGCGTTTGAAAATAAATAAATAAATAATTTTCGTGGACCGGTCAATGCATAAGTTTTTTACGTTAGCATAATTCCGAAGCAGTGGTTGACGCAGCGGCAAGAGTTCGGAAACCACGCAGAAACCTTTTTTTGGCTTCTTTTCAATTTTTACGATACTTACGCCACTTATAATCCGAAATTATATATATTGTATTGTATTTACTTATATTTTTACAAAAGGCATAGGGCGTCATTATTTCAACAGGTGCATAATCATGGAAAATTTAAGACTAGGAATAAATAAATAAATAATAAATAAAAGTGATGACTGGCACCTTCGTGCACAGTTTGCTGCAAAGGCAGTCGATATGTGCTCTTGGTTCTGCATATAAAAATCAGTAAAATTACTGTAGCCCAATACTTAATATGGAATAATTTAATTAAACGTACTGCCTAAGAGTAATATGCGCCACCAGGAAGACCATACTCTGGTATAGCTCCCATTCTCTGACGGGAATTCGAGCTGAACCCGATGGCACATATTCCGTCCTCTTTCTGTGCTTGCTGTTGAAAATTTCGCGCAGCGTGGTTCATCGTTTTTCCAAGTTTGCAGCTATGTATTGTGACGTTAAGTTTTATCGCCAAAAAGTCTCGATGTGGTCCTCGCGTGCTTTTAATCACGGGACGTAGTACCGTCCCTCGGGAGATAGAATTCAACTGTAGCGGTCAAGAACTCCAGGGTCCCGATTACTTAGGGCTCATTCAGATCGAAAGCAGCGGGAAGCGGGAAGCGAGCAGCGGAATCTTAGCTATGAAAATACATTTTCTGCCTTTTTATGTTAGGT
>JARQTD010003649.1:0-11550 GCA_030142515.1 Cephus sareptanus | reverse complement strand
CAATCGTCCTAACTTACCATCCACAGGGGGCGCCAACGTCGCTAACCTAGGGGGCGCCAACGTCGCTAACCTAGGGGACGTCAACGTCGCTAACCTAGGGGGCGCCAACGTCGCTAACCTAGGGGACGTCAACGTCGTTAACCTAGGGGGCGCCAACGTCGCTAACCTAGGGGGCCCCGCGTCCCAACTTAGCACGGACGAGAACCCGGATTCCGGTATCGTGTCGGTGCAGGAATCTGTATCCAGAACTCTCCTTGTATAACTACTCCCGACGTGTTATACGACTAACTACACGAAGAGCTTCCTGCAGCCGAAGATGATCCTGGATGGCGGTCCTGTGTCGTCCCGCATCGAAGTGGTAACCTTCACGGCATTAGGTGAAGGACTTACAAAGCAGCAAACTACAACGAACTGCGGCATGTGCAACGCAAGACCGCGGATTGCCATAATTCCGCAGGACGAATTTGAAGCATGGGAGGTCATGCAGTGCGCCGAACCATGCCAAGAAATTAGGTGGATGCGTTACAAGATAACGCAGAAAATAGCACAGAAGGCCAAACCCGTAACGAAGGTGAACTCAGCTCGCAAGCGACAGCTAAACAATGGGGAGGGTCACGACCTTAACACCGTGGAATACAGCGACGATTCGGAAAGCGTCTCTAGCAAACAGGCAAAAACGTGCCGCACGCAATGCCCTGTTCGTGTGCGCGAAGTTTCGCCAAACAAGCAAAACAACGACCATAACAACGGCGAGCAGGATGCTATGGAAACATCAGCGGACACTGACCAGCCTGAACGGTTGGAGTGCTCCGCGTCGAGGGATATACAAACTACCGGAACCAGCCTGAAGATCACAAGCAACATAGTTGATAGCCCGAGGCGGCCGCCGCCCGTGACGGTAGTTTCAACAGCTATGGTGAACACAGCCGACGGCGTGAAGAAATTAACGCAATTAGCCAACCGATGTCGTGCGGAACTACGAATCTCTGCCAAAAGTGGCAGGGCGCACATCCGGGCTAGAAATAGCACTGGACACTCGCAAATTCTCCAGTACATGAAATCCCAGAGCATAGAATACTTAACGAACGGGGAGCGTGATAACAACAACAAAACCCGCAAGTACGTAATAAAGGGAATACATGTCCCCGGCTTTGAAGAATCAGACATCCGCGAAGACATAAAAACCCTGTATGGCTTCGACATCGTGCGTGCCACGATCTTCAAAAGCTTAACTACCGTGCTGATCGTCGTGAGTGCAAAAATCCCACACAACAAAGTGATGAGCATGACGCACATTCTCTGCCAAAAAGCTAAAGTGGAAAAATATAAGGTCAGAGAAGACGCAGTTTTACAATGTAAGAACTGCTTGGAATTCGGACATATGCAGGCCCACTGTGGCAAGCAAAAAGTCTATTCGGTCACTGAAAAGCCAACTGAGGACGGCAAGATCAAGTCGGTGTGTACAGCATGCGGAGTGGAAGGACATGCCGCGACGCAGCGTGCATGCTCTATCTTTCAAAAGGAGATTGAGAAGAACAGGCGAAAGCGACGGGACTTCGTAAAAAACAACGCAGCAAAAGGGCCCACAACGGAGCCACCGTCAAAGAAGTCAGTACAACCGGCAAAAACTAAAAAACCAGTCGAAGCCAGCAACCAGCGAAAAGTCTTACGCCCAGGCAGCGAATCAAAGCGCACAGCGGCCGCAGTCCAAAAAGAACGAGAAGAAAAAGTGCAAGCTAACGAAATCTGTGCCACAGCTGATGAAATCAACGCAATCTGCACCACAGAGCACAAACTCCGAAATAACAAAAACAACAGTGGTACGGAAGATTCTCCCGCATGAGTATCAGCCCATGACGGAGTTGGTAGACTCCCTGGAAAGGCTTATTAACTACGATAACTGGGAACAGAAAGAGGCGCTCGTCTACCTACAAAAGATCGTCTTCGATAACAAATACGAGTGCTGGGAAGTCCAGCGGGCAACCAGCGCAGTGCTCAAGTCAATCGCACGAAGCCATGCAGGATAGGAATCTCAGAATTCTGCACTGCAACGTCAACGGGCTGACCAACAAGCTCGTGGAACTAAAAGACCTCATCTCCCGAAGGAAACCAGATATCGTGGTACTAAACGAGACGAACACAAGACCAAG
The DNA here is from genome assembly GCA_030142515.1 of Cephus sareptanus. NCBI lineage: Eukaryota > Metazoa > Arthropoda > Insecta > Hymenoptera > Cephidae > Cephus > Cephus sareptanus. The sequence goes on along the minus strand of JARQTD010003649.1, from coordinate 9,400 downwards.
GTACAGAGGCAATTTATCTGGATACGATAAAATCAAATGCCAACTGAAGCGACACTGGGGAACCTTCGCATATATTAAGAAGGGCCTTCACTGGACGCAGATGAAGCTGCGAGAGGCTGACGAGGAATATCTGGAAGGCTGCAGAATCCGCATCCAACAAACGAACGGCGAACACCTCGAGCTCGTCGGAGTATACGCACCGAGTACGCGAACCGCAGTGGTGACCCGCGCGATTGAGACGATTTTGGACGAACTAAATACAATCCTGGTAGGGGATCTGAACGCGTCGCACAAACTACTGGGGATGCACTCTAGAAACAGTGCACGAGGAAACCCAATTGCTGCATTCGTCGCCAGAGGAACACACAGAATATTTCGAACCATCGCAGATTCGAGACCACTCTACGCGGGAGAGGGCTGCCTGGACGTGATGGTAACGAACGTGCAACGAATCAACGGGAGATACAGGCAACTTAAGGACATCGGATCCGATCACTTCCCATGGGAAGTGAATCTGCAAATCCCTATCAAACGAACCACCATACTGTCCAGGAACACTAGGCAAATGAATAAACAAGAGTACAAGGAAAACACACAGGAATTGATGTTGGATCCGGAGACCATCACTGCGGACGAGCACTGTGAAAGGATGATCGCCAGAATCGAGCTGGCCATCACAGGGGCACTGAATGAGCTGGCACCAAAGCGATAAGTCAAACGAATCGAACAACTGCCTGAGGATATGCGACTGCAAATCAAACACAGGGATAGATTGCGAAGACTCCAAAAGACGCACCAGATACAGGGACTTGCGACTGCTAGTAAGAAAGCCAGACAAGCTGTCGACAAAGCTCTGTGGGAATGGAGGGAAAAGAAATGGACCAACGCACTGGATGACCGAGAAGACTTCAGGAAAAATATGTGGCGGATCCAGAAGGCACTTAAAAAACCGGAACAGATTCTGCCGACTATTGAGGGAGCATCGACACCAGTCGAGGTGGTAAATGCTCTCGTACAAGTGGCAGTCGTGACAGATACCCAAGTCGCCGAGAAAGACCAAGACGACTACACCACGACACCATACCAGCCCATGCCGGATTGCGACGTATCGGATCTACTCCGGTCGATCCGCAGATTCAAGCGCGGAAAAGCGCCTGGACCCGACGAAATCATGGTGGAACAAATAGCTGACGCAGGAGACAAAATCCACGTCCAGTTGGTGCACATCTTCAACTGGACGCTCAGGACGGGCTACTACCCCAAGGCATGGAAACACGGAGTATGCATCTTTCTACACAAGCATGGGAAACCACACACAGAAGCAACGTCTTATAGACCAATAACGCTTCTAAACAGCATGGGCAAAGTGCTCGAGAGACTGATATACAATAAAATCAGCAGCATCATACAGGAGAAGATACCAACTTTCCAGCATGGTTTTGTCCCCGGTAAAGGCACAGCTACGCAACTTGCCAGGACCTGCAACCACATCACCGAGGCCCTGGACAAAAAGGACAGCGTCGCTATGATTGTGACCGATCTGTCGAAAGCCTTCGACACTATCCATCACAAGGCGCTGCTCCACAAGATGCGAGAGCTTGATATCGCAGAGAACATAATCAAGTTTGTGCAAAACTATCTGCATGGAAGAACTACGCAAGGCAAGTACCAGTGTGACCATGGAGACGTCTTCGCGGTCCCACACGGAGTGCCCCAAGGATCTATACTCGGTCCAATTCTCTTTAATCTGTACGTGGCAGATATAAATCCGAGAATTGTCACCAACACGATGATATCGCAATACGCAGATGACCTGTGCGTTCTTAACAGAGCTTGTCGACCGGAACAAGCCACGATGCGGGCATCGTGGGCCGCTAGAGACCTGATAGAGTACTACGAGCGCTGGGGGCTCAAATGTAACAAAGATAAGACAGAAGCCATCATGTTCACCACTAAGCGTAAATACACGCAATACCTGGACATAGCGGGAACACGAGTGGTATACAAGGAGGCAGTTAAGTATTTGGGTGTGGTGCTTGACAAGCGCCTAAGTATGAACAACCATGCAAAGTACATTCGCCAAAAAGCCCACAGGGTGCTCGGGATGCTTAGTCCCATACTCGGCTGGCGCTCTAGAGCGTCGGATGAAACAAAATTAACGATCCTTCACACTTGTCTGCTACCTATTCTCGACTACGGAATAGTGCAACTCCTGCCCAGAGTCAGCAAAATGAACGTCAAGAAGCTGGAGACCATATATAAAATGGCAATCAAACGAGCTGCCCAATTACCTACAACATTCACAACAGAGGCACTGTGGGAAATGCTGGACGAGGACCCGTATCACCTGAGGATACAGGCCTTACATCGTGAACAGCTGCAACAGCAGACACAGAACTGTGTGGACGACCTCGGGGTAAGCATCCGGAACGCCAAAGAATTCAGACGACCAGGCCAACACAACATCTTACGGCCAAGCAACAGAATGGGACCACTGCCACTCATGACCAGGGCAGAGCGACGGACAGCCCCATCAAAACGAAGAAACGGCGAACACTACGCGCTGAGAATCTAACGTAAAAGGGACCAGTCCCTGAACATCGAGTAAATTATCTTGCTCGACGATCGGGAGACGAGGCGGGTGAACAGGCACCAAATCCTGCATAACAAAAATACTTGGATTGCAAGACGAGACCATAAAATAGCATCCAGCACAAGCGAGACGATAACAGTATGTGGACTAACGGTAACAAACTGTAACAGCCCAGAAATTTCTAGACGAACACGGTACGCGAAAACAGGCAAAACTCGCAGCCGTTGCACAGTAGAAATAAGTACACTGCAAAATGTAATCAAATTATATACAATAAAGAACTATCTATCTATCTATTAAAAAAAAAACTGAAGTGGGAACCTACACTTTCCTCATCAAATATCGTCCGGGGAAGCTTAAAAGGTTCGCTGCCGGTGTCTTGAGACCGGCCCCTCACCGTACACCTCGCGTCTCGCACCGGTGCGAGACCGGCAGCGAACCTGTTAACCAGAATGCAGATGCTTCATCGCGCAATCCCGTTGAAAGTGTCGCAACCGTCACTGCTTATCCCACCTCCAAAGATACAGCTACACGCCCTCGAACCGCTTCCGCTGCTGCACCATCGACTTCGATTCTCCCCCAATCCCAAAATCGGACCCAGAGTTCGAATAGACACCCTGAAAAGGTAGAAAGACCGCCAAAGATAACAGGTCTTGACACTAACTCCATCGGATCCAGAGTCAAACGTCGAGAAGACATAAGGTCAGCAGCAAAACGAATGACTTATAAGAAACCGGATTTTGACACCACGGGGGATGAATCATCAACAGAACAGGTAGCACCTCTTCGCGTCAGTCACCGAAGTATGCTACCCAATACCTCGGATGTACCAGAGACAAATGAATCTCTCGACCACATCATCGAGAACGAAGTTTTCCAATCAGACGAAGAGCCTACAATGAAGTCACAACTTCAAAGACCAGAGGTGGCAGTCATAGAACTTGCTCCGAAGGAATCTAGTGAAAGTGAAATCGACGTACCCGCAGAAAGGATGTTAACACCAGAGAAACAACCGCTGGTCGCAGAAAAACCTCGCGATCCAATGGCTCAGAATTTCCTAAAGGATTTGCGTCGTTGGTTCTCTTAATTTGACGAATCTTTACGTTTGGGTAATGATAATATAGATGACCCTTCAGAGGAACCAACATCTCTCACGCCAACAAACGGCCAGTCTTCCCCCCGATGACTCGGCACACAATCAGTTCTCTCTCTATAACTTGGCGGTACTAATTAATATGGGTCAAGAGTGCCTGTGACATCTCAGCCAGGCACTCAAAGCGCACGATCCTGAGAATATCTCTTCGGTCCTCAGTGAACCTATTACGAAAATGGTACAAAATCGTGATGTGGGCTTGTAAGGTTCCTAAATTATGCACATTGGAAGAAGATCGACAATCCCAACACCTCTACCATCTCGGGAACCCATAGCTAGATCGAGCCCTCGTCCTGGAACGAGTGGTATATCTCGAATCTTGGAAACACCGACCCTCGACCCTAAGGACGTGGCTACATCAAACAAAACAGAAACAATAATACAACCCACGGCAACGACTAAAGCACGCCAATCAAATTGTGTCGAAACAATGAGTATTCAAGCCCCTTACGTAGATTATTCTTCGGACGAATTCCAAGAAGAGGAACCGCATATGAAATCTGGAAGCGAACCATTCTGCAACGTGCATCAGGGCACGTGCGTCGTTGAACAAAGTCGTGAGTCACTGACCTATGATAAGAACCACGTAGCACACTTTCTCAGCGCCGATTGCGAAACTACAAGCCTAGTCGCCCAACTGCTAGTCGATCTTGAAAGTATAGAGAAGGATGCCCTTAAGAGCAGACCACGGAGAAGAGGGTACGTTGCTGTCTCCTCAAAGGGACGGTACAAAACCTTCATCGCTATTATGAAAGAGCGCCATTTCGATAGAGCGACGTCTGAAGACCTGGTCCTGTCAGGCAGCCAAGAGCTACCAGATTCGTGCTCTCCGAATATCTAAGTTAGGGGATGGAGTTGATGATATCCCCTACGTAAATTACGTGCGTCGCTGAAAAATTTGCCAACAACAAAAACTGGCTCGTATCAAAACTCGATAGCCCATGCAGATAACGGACACGCCCTCTGACATCTTTGAAAAAGTAGCGATTGACGCCGTGGGCCCCTTGGATATTTTGTCCTCAGGGAATCGGTACATCCTCACAATACAGGACAACTTCTCGAAGTTTTGCGCTACCGTTCCCGTACCGAACATCAAAGGAGAAACCGTCGCGTTAGCCTTCGCGAAGCACTGCATTGCTCTTTACGGACCTCCTTAAACTATTCTCACTGATCGTGACGCTTGTTTCACCAGTAACCTTTTCCAACAACTAGCCTAGATTTTCCGAGTTAAAACACTCACCACCTCCGCGTATCGCTCGGAATTTAACGGTTCCCTCGAGCGTAGTCACATAATACGTGCCGAATATTTGAAAGCATTCCTCTCCCGTTTCAATGATTGGGATGAGCTACTGCCATTTGCAATACTCGCGTATAACACCTCAGTTCATTCGGGAACGAATTTTAGTCCATATGAACTTATGTACGGAAAGATCTCGCACGCGATTTCCGCGTTTCCGCCTGTCGAGAAAATCGATACGTACACCCAATATATGGTTGATTTAGTGACGAAACTCGAAGAGATCCATGGAGTACCGAGCAACCTCATCTTGGCGAAGGAACGATCAAAACAGCAATACGATCGCGCACTCACCCCGTGAATTTTAAAATCGGAGACGACATCTATGTCCTCCAAGATCCGCGAAAGGGAAAATTTAACGCTCAATATCATGGGCCCTACGAGGTCGTTGACGTCACGGAAAAACGAAATGTGACGTATGCAAACAAGGCTGGACGGCTCGAAACTAAACGTCCGAACAAAATAAACTTGGCCAATTAGTAATAGCAACGACGAGGTTGTTTCTTGTTACAAGCATAGCACGTGGCAAAATGTTAACATCGATAGGAACGACCCTGACGTTAATCCTGGCTACTATAGGCGCCACAACCACGGCATACCAGACGCGGCCGATGCCGGAACACCCTGGCATCTTTTACGAGTGCCTTCCGGATATACGTGTGACCACCACCGACTAGAAAATCATCACCTACCTCGACATCGAGTAGCATCTATCACTGCAGCCCTGGGGCATCCAACAGATAGGGAGCATCATGTACGAGCGTAAGAATCACCTTAGCGTTACTCAGTGCATCAGTTTTCCATCGAAAGCCAGGTTCGATCGCCGTGAGAAGAGGATTCAAAGTTTGCAAACACAAATCTGACTCCTCGTGTCGCCCGAGAAGGAAGATAACGGCTTCAACCAACAGGCCACTCGCGGAGCGCCCCTGGGATTCATTGGCTCCATCTCGCACGCACTATTCAGGACACTCACGGAAGACGATGCGGAGCAATACGGTCATGAGATCACCAAATTTGAAAAGAAGGGCCAAGAATTGGCGCATCTCATAAAGAACTCCACCCAATTCATTCGAGGCGAGATAAATGTGATAGGCTTACACGTACACGCTCTCAATAGGGATATTCAACAGATCGCCAACGCTACTATCGATATCCAAAACACCTTACGTTGGGAGTTCCAAGACATCCATCGCCTCAACTATAATATGCACCTTATCAGCCTATCGAACAACATAATCGACGCTGCTGATGCTTACATCGATATCTTGCAACGCTTCGTGGACGCCATTCGCTATGCGCAACTCGGAATTCTGCACCTCGATTTACTCTCCGTTGAGCAGCTTACTACCGCAGCTCGCCAAGTAAGGGAATCTACGGCGTCTCTTGAGTTTCCTGTTACGATGACTGATCTGCGAGCGACAGATCTCTCAACCATCAGTCGCATCACTACTAAGTATCAGGAGGGTCGTCTCCTGGTGAGTATCACCTTGCCCTTACTGGAAGCAAAATCTTTCCAACTATATAGGCTCTACCCATGCCTTCGGCCCCAGAATTTCAACGGAACAACCAAGGGCACGGCCCACATCCAGCCTAAGCAACCGTATATGACCTGGTCTAACGAGCAAGGGAAGTACTTCACTTTTGATGAACTGTACTTGAAGAAGTGTTACCACGTTCCAAGCAGCTACGTATGCCCATTGCACATGGCCTTGCGAGATGTCCATGAAGACGATTCTTGCGAAGCACGTCTGCTCGTCTCGCCGAGCGGTGATACTCTACGCAGGTGTGACATTAGAATGGCACGCAATCATCAGGCGCAATGGACGTTTCTGGAGAACACTTATGAATGGCTCTACTCACTCGAAACATCTGACAGTCTGCGCATTCAATGTCGCAACGGCACTGCAACCACAGTCACCCTTGAAGGTACCGGAGTTCTCCAGTTGAATGCAGGATGCACAGGCTACTCCTCAACCATCACACTCCCGCCATCCAGTATGATTCTATCGTCAATTGACCGAGTTCACCAGCCATCCGCCATTCTCAACATCAGCGAGCTGTCACTCCCGATAGCCGAGACATACGGCAAGGAGCTCGGCCCCTTGGTCCTCGCGGGACGTCTACCCTCTATAGGTGGACGATTACAGCAGGCAGACGTAAGCTTGGACGCCATCGAAATTCATCTAGACCAATTGACCAAGGAACAAAAGGCAATAAAATGGTATCACCGCACGGGAACCTGGGCATATGGGGGCATTGACATATCACTGGCAACGGTAGCAGGAATGGCGTTATACGCACTTCGGGGCAGTATACTGAGACTGCTCTTGAGCTGCTGCAGGCGCTGCAGAACACGCCGAGAAGCTGTCACCAGATCGAGGCAAGATAACATCAGTGTTCCAATTGACATTCGACAACCCCTGCAGCTTGCCAATAGAACCCAGCCGAAGCGACCCGATTTACGAATCTTTCAACACCTTATTCCTTCCCCAATAACACAGAAAACAGATACGCGTAGCGTTTAAATTGTAGTTCACAATTGAAATATATCTACGCCATAGCAGTTTCACTAGCTAAGGCTTAACACCTGTAGGAAAACAAAACGGGAATGCTCAACATCGACAAATACTGCTGTTTAATCTATATATGGAATGAAATATTTTTTCTTTCAATTTCAATCTGATAAATTTATCGGTATATCCGAAATTTTACTGATAGATATTATTGCGTGGAAGTAAAAGATATAATATTCTGAATTTTGGGCATGTGTTTTATCAAATCGGAGGTGCCGAGCATCTGTAATTGTTGCTATTCCACCGACATATAGAACTTTATAGATGTATTCTTTATAGATTTTATCCTGATTGATGTAATCGTTCGTTTGCAATTTTGCCATCAATATTGCGTGCGCGCACAAAATTTCCAACTTACCAGCATAAACGACAATGATTGGCTAATGGTACAGCGCTCACGAAGTTATAATTTGTCTCTTATGGACAGTCCTCACTAGTATAAATTGGCCGGTTCTGGATAGAGATTCCCGCACCGACATTTGCTGACACTTCGAGTCTTCGAAGGTTCGCGTCCGTTCTAAATCGACGTCGTGGACCCCTCTGATTTCAAGGAGTGACGTCATGGGGATCGCCGATTTCATAGAATTTCGGGCGGATTCTAGGAGTTTTGCGTTGGATTCTAGGAATTTTTCCTCGATTTCAAGAACTGCGCATAACTGAGAAGCTTCGATGGTTCGTATCCGTGCTAAATTACGGAGGATCGCTTCTAGAGCCGGCCTTCTTGCACGACGTTTTGAGGCAGCCTCTTACCCCTCGACCCTGGAGAAACTTCGAAGCTTCAAAGACTCCCCTCTCTCCCCGACTTTATTCAGGTTTCGGATGGCAGGTTTCGGCCGGCAGCCGATTAGACCTTCATCGTTATCTCGCAGTATTGCACATCGAGGATGCACCCCTCTGGAACGCAGCCGTGATTCCAAGAAATTCGATATTTCTTCGTTACCCATTCGATTTTAGGAAATTTACAAACCTCCCGTGCAGGTTCATGCAGGTTTCGATGATATGGGTCATCGATGTCAAAAAGATGATGGGCGACGGTTCTTCCCATTACGGAAATACAAACCTGTGTGCGATGCCGAAAAGCAGTTCCAGCAATTTTTCGCGTTCTCTTCTAGGGGAGGAATTACGCAAAACATCCTGAGTCGGGACGGTAGCCTTTGAAATCGGAAGCTATTCTCGCAAACTAGTGCGTCGAGTCGGTCGATCAGCGAGATGAGCGGTCCGTTTTATATTGCCGAACTATCAAATTACTAGCAGGAGATAAGCAACCGTTTTGTACATTTCCAGAAGCACGGACTAGAGTCCACCTGCACGATTTTTAATCTGATGCCCAAGAGTTTTCGCGCAGAGCCATGATTATCACAGGTGTCAAATTACTTGCAGAAGATAAGATGTCCTTTGTGAATTTCTGAAAGATTGCAACTACTGTAAGAGAAAGATAGAGAGAGATGAACTTTGCCTATGAATTAACATGTCGATTAGGTACGGTTGTTTCGAGCCACCCTTTGAGCGCATTCATAAAAATTCAAAGAGTAACCATGGATAACAAGAAGTATAAGAAATTGATTGAGATTATGGAAGAAGCGTATAAACTTCTGAAGAAGAGATCATCGATTGCGGAAATTGAAAAGTGGACAAAGCTTGTACTCAAAATATTATAATATATTTTTGAATAAGAGTAGTATAAGTTTGGGGGTTCTGGACCAGGAGACCTGTAACCGACATATACCGACACTCCAGAGCCTTCGAAGGTGGGTGTCCGTGCTAAGTTGCCGTCGTGAGCTCTA
>JARQTD010003648.1:0-11573 GCA_030142515.1 Cephus sareptanus | reverse complement strand
TGGTCCGCCGTGTCGCATGTGCCAATGATACAAACAGAAATATAATTAATTACCCTATTTCTCGGACGCGTGAGTGATCCTGGAGTGTCGGTAACCAGCGCGAGTGCCCCGCCTGACAAGACGTAAATCCGTCTTGTACCGAAAAGAAGATATCCCGCCACTAGCGACGGGACAGTCCAAATGTAACGTCACAGTACCAATTAAATAAACATTTATCATTAATTACGATTTTTGTGATCAACTTCCCGTGGTCATATGACCGTCCCGTGTAAAATGCACCAAATACGTTTTTTGCTTATTTTATTGAAGTAACGATCCGACAAATATACTAATTAGATTGTCTGTGACCTACAAACGATTCCGCATCGATTGGCCACGTGAAAAACAAAGATAGATTAAAAAATTAAAAAATTACGGCCAACTTAATGTACATTTTTATTTTTGATTTTTTTAATAAACCGTTAATCGAAAAACGTTTTAATTAATCCTACAAATACCTACGAACGACCTACAAATTATCTGCAAAAGAAAAAGTTCAAAAAGTCAAAGTGCGCCGGCCAGGTTCACGGAGGTGCGAGAGATACATAGCTCGATGCGTGAGTAGCTGTGACTGCTGAATAGAAAGAGAACACCGCAAAAATTTCTTAAACCCAATTCCGGTTAGACATAGATAGAAAGAGGTCTAAATGCTACTGTCTCTTCTTATTTTGACCAGTTTTATGAGAGCCAATAGAAAAGTCTCCTCAGCATATGTCAATATCTAGACGTAGATACAGTAGATACAACTCGATAAAAAACTGACTAAACTGAAAGAATTCTCTATTTCAACTCTACATCACTTAATTCTTAACATCAGGTAATGTCACAACCGTAACGTGATGCCACTAACAATCATGATGAGAAAGTCACGTGTTGCGATCACGCCAGTAGCAACTGATTCGCTACGTTTTTTTGTTTTTTTTGGGTAATCGCCCGATTTGAGAATAAAGGACGCACTGACTCTCAGTGGTGTACCTATTAATAATTTCATTTCGCTGATTAAAATTATTCTTTTTGATAAATCTATGAGAGCTTGCCACTTTTTTTGACTATTTTATATTGATTATACTGCTTCTGTTATTTTATTTGAGTGAATATTGTACCTGCGTGTTAATTTTCGTATATCCCATTTTCGACTCTGTCCAATTGTTGGGAAATTTCGCAAGTGAATTTGTTCTTGGCTTTAGTATCATTATGAACTCAATCATTTATTCTCGCGTTTCTTTCGTAATATCGTATTTATTGAAATATCGTCTACCGTCTCTTTCGCGTCGCCGCGAATTCGTCCCGCTACCGCATCGTATAGCCAATAGGGCCATAGTCCCTCGCTAGTTCCGCGTTTAGTTAAAGAATTTTCGTCTATATAGAATTCCTCAAGAGACTATCGCTCAGTAAAATTACTCTAAGGATTTTTGTTATATTGTTTCGATCTTTCGCACCTTAGTAATTCCAACTCTCTTTATATGGGCTTGTATTGGTCTACTTTCCTTATCGCTACAGAATTCACTTTAGCTTTTCTGCTTTCAACACGCTGTATTTTGCTGTATGGCTTGCATGCAGCTTTCTCGCTTTCTTTAATATAGCTTCGGTGCGTTAAACTTACCTATCTTTCTCGACTATCTCTCTTTTACCTATTCTCTCTATCGCCTGTCTATTCCTTTTCCCGCCTAGCCTCTGGAACGGCACAACGCTCTCCCAGGTGAGCTAGGCTCTGAACCGGGCATATTTTTGGAGATCTCTCTCCCTCTCCCTCTCCGTCCCTCACCCCCTCCCCTCTCTCCCTCTCCCTCTCCCTGTCTCTTCCCCCTCTCCCCCCTCTCTCTCAGTTGCTTTCTCCCTTATCCCTTTTCTCTCTCCGCTTGACGGTGTCGCCGTTTCCGTGTTTCGTTCGTTTTACCTATTTGGCGTAATCGCTGTTTATGAATTTGTCCCTTTACGTTCGTGGCGAAGTCGCCGTTTATTATCTTTTCTCTTTCTTATCTTGGCGGAGACGCCGATTATCGCTTTTTCTCTTTCTATCTCGGCGGAGTCGTCGTTTATCAACCTTTCTCTTTCTTTTCTTGGCGCAGTCGCCGTTCCTATCTTTCCAACTTTTTTCCCTTGGCGGTGTCGCCTTACCTGTTTCCTTTTCCTCCTCGTTATCCTGAATCTTCCCGCGTCCTTCGAAGGATTTATAAAATCTTGAGTGCCCTGCACTCGTGGTGTTCTCTTCCGTGATCACCTGGCGCCCAACAAATTTTGTTTCTCGTGTATCGGGTCTTAGGAATATTGAAAATCATTGAGAGAGGATCACACGGCGTTTTGTGTACGGTTCCCTGCGTTACGAATATCGCTTCTAAATTATTTAATTTCAGTTATTGTAATTTTTGGTGGGGAATAACGTGGTAACAGATAGCACGGGAGCGCGAGCCATCTCATGACACCTTAATCGGTGTCCCAAGGCAGACTGCTTTGACAATAATCAAATTCGAGAACTAATCATTCTGATGGTCGAGATCCTTGTAGTCGATGACTCTTATTCTTTCCCTCGAAACGTCTCTTTAAACCAAATGAAGAGTGTTCCTTAGCGAATCGATATGTAACACTGGGATATCCTCCACAGCCGCTTCCCCAGAGCATTAGGCGATAGCTCGGCATCGCCTATAGCTCAGGTCAAGAGGTTCCTCCTGTGCTCTTAATCGTATCAAAAACCTTATCTCCGCTCGCTCTACAGTCCTTTACCATTCTTCAGTGGGGCTCCGGTATTTCACCCGTGCTTCTGCCGGTCCGTGAAGACATCTCCGTCAGGTACTCTCCTCTGCCGGACAACTTCGAGACTATCTTTCCATGGCAGATTCGAGCACCTCGATCTCAACTCAACAATAACAAATCTTCCGAGAGCATTGTTGTAACTGTATGATTCAACCCGAGAGCGTAGCTTCTGAGTAGGGTCGCGACTCGAAGGGAATCAGAAAGCGAGAACATTATCTGAATCGGTAATTGGAGTCACCTTGTGACCGTGAATCGAAAAATTACGTCACAGTTTTTTCATATCTCTTTTGTTTTCATGGCATAATAAGGTGTTGTGTATTGCATGGCCCTTCATTATTATTTAACATTGCACGTTAAACAATTGCCAAATATAACTCATAACTGAATTTCTTTTAGTCTCTATGTGAATAAAACATTTATTAAGAAATAATCAGAACCGTTTATCATTATTCATTGCTTACACGATAAGCCCGCTATTTACTCTTGCTGACAGTGAATGGCAAATATAATCAGATGTATGTAAATATTTTCAATCTATATATTTTTAACCGAATCCCGAATAGATCCGAGGCAACGTCGAGTGAACGCCAAAACAAGTAGTTACGGGATTAGGGAAGTAGGACACTCGCCGAAGCTCCAAACAGTAATCCATAGCCTTAAGACATCCGACCATGTGAAATCCAGAAATTGTGTTTTCTATGTGCATCGCTCTATCGTCCTTTGTCTAGTATTTAGAGAATAGAGATATTTTACAGCTTATTCGCTTTATTCTTCCTTCTACACGTTTCGTGGCGAACTCGGCGGCACTACTCCATCGACACCTCCAAGACAAGGAAGGAGGCTACGTCGTCGAGGCCGGACGGAGATCAGGACGAAACAATTGTCGAAGCTACCGTACCCCTATGGAGAAGACGCACCCCAGAAAGATCTTCAGCATTACTTTCCACGAAGAGGAGAGCGAAGGAGCCCACGAAGTACCCGGGACGGGACTCCATACCTTTCGGCCGGCCGTCTGATCGGGCACCCCCTCGGACTCCTCGCAGACTTCGCCGCCGATCGAGAACTGGAGGATACCCTTTCGGTCCTGCCGTCTAGCCTGGCGAGCTCCAAGGCACGCGTACCCGGTGCATGTCCGTCGGGAAGGCAAGGGAGTTCATCTTTCCGCTGGATCCAAGACCGCCAATCGCTGAATAACGTCAGAAGAGCGCATGCGAATAGCTGGTGGAAGAGTGTACGTGTCTTCAGCCGCTCTGGTCCGCCTCGGCCTTCTTCGGAAAGGCTCGGCCTTATTCAAGTTCGCCTTCCCGCTATCAATCGCCGGCGTCAACGTATCGATTGATTCCGAAAAGTTTATCAAGAGTCGGAATTATTCGCCGACACCGTTGCCGCTCTGTTCCTCCCGCGCGCCTACCAGCGATACCGTAGTATGGCTCCGCAGGAAGACAATTAGGAATTTAGATTTTTGGAGAAGGGATGTCGAGGGCTCCCGAATAATTCTGCAGGACAATGACTCCATTATTGTGTGGAGCGTCGTATCGCTAGTGCAAGATAAAGTATAGAGAAAAGAGAGCGAAAAGAAGAAAGAGAGACGAGTAAGAGCGGAATAAAATCCGGAGGAGTTCAAGAAAGGAAGGAAGGGTAGTAAATCGAGAGAGAGAAAAGGGTTAACCGCTCCCTATACCGCTTACGCGGATCATTGTGAGTTTATTTGGGGTAAACTATTCCGTCACAATTTTTGTGATTTTTGCTTCCTCATAGAGGAAGTTATGTGACGGTGGAAAATTCGCCTGTTGAGATTTTCATGTCACCATGTTCAGAATGTGCCAAAACGTCAAGAAAACACGTTTTGAGAAAATGCCCGGATGTGTGTTAGTGTGTGTGTTTTTATATAAGAGGGGGGAAATGCTATTACGCATGTAGGAGGTTGAGGTGTTGTGGTTATTCCCTATTCCGGACTCGTCCTGGGTGGTGTTGGACCGTACCGGCTAAAAACCTGTTTCTTTTCTTCATTTACCGTTTCTTGTCCCGGCGGTACGGCCGCAAAGCATTACTTCGCCAGGGCGGTCTGAGCCATATCTCTTACTCTTCATTGTTGGCTCTTTGCCCTATTTCGCCTGGTTCAGGAGGACGCGTTACCAACGTCCTTTTTTCTTCTCTGCTCTTCCTCTCGCAACTTCTTCAAGACCACTGTTACAAAATTGTTAACAGCAGTCCAGTTGCCGTCCGACTCCAACATGTAGTGCACGATGCTGTCAGAGGTGAGGGTCTTATTTGTTTGTTCCTCAAGTTCCTTTCGTTCCTCCTGGAAGCGTGGACACTGGAAGAAGGCGTGTTCTGCGTCCTCTGGTGTTCCGCAGCCTGCTGGGCAGTCAGGTGTATCCTCATGCTTGAATCGGTGGAGGTACGCCCGGTAGCATCCATGCCCCGATAGCATCTGCGTTAGGTAGTAATTGACTTCCCCGTGCTTACGGTTCACCCAGGTCTCCACCTGCGGGATAAGACGATATGTGTCCATCTCCCTTTTGCGGATGCGTCCCATTACACTTGCTAGTGGAAAAGGCTTTCTAGCTTTGCTTCCTTTCGCTGCTCTTCCCGCAGATTCAGAGCAGAGCTCCTCTGCTGGTACTGCGCCTTACGTTCCTCTGCCAAAATGTGGGTCGGTAGCATTCCAGCGATGACGCACACTGCATTCTGTGACACAGTACGGAAAGCGCTGGCAACCCTTATGGCACTAAGCCGATAGGTTGCAGCGATCTTTCTGCGACACTCCTGTGTCTTGAGGGCGTCTCCCCAGATAGCAATTGCGTATGTGAGAACAGAAACAACTACTGATGCCAGAAGCTTCCTCCTGTCCTGACGCGGGCCGCCGACGTTTGGCATAAGCCTTGCCAGTGCCGCTGTCACTTCGCGTGTTGTTTGAAGTTTAGCCGAGAATCCAGCATCACCCCTAAGTACTTGAGGTAGGCTTGGGAAGTAATGTTGTAATCACCAGCAATAAGGGTGACTGTTTCGACTTGCTTCCTGCTCGTGATCAGCATGGCTTCTGTTTTTTGCTCCGCCAGCTGTAATCCAGCTGAGCCCATCCATCGCTGTATCATCTCGTATGAATCCTCGAAGATGTTAGGGATCTCCTCCACCAGTTTTGCGACGATGACAAGCATCGTCTGCTCCTCGTGGTAGCTTGAGTTTTAGGAGTCCATCATACATGAGGTTCCACAAGAGTGGTCCAAGCACCGAACCTTGAGGGACGCCTCCTGTGACTGTGTATTCGTGGGGTCTGTCTTCTGTGTTATATATAAGGTTTCTATCGCTTAAGTAGCTTTTGTCCATCCTTTTAAGGTATGCGGGTATCTTTAGCCGGTCCATGACCAAGCAGATATTATCCCACCTTGCTGTGTTAAAAGTATTCTTGATATCAAGAGCGACTACCAAGCAATACTTCTTGGAGCCTCTCTTGTATCGTTTGCCTTCTACAGCTTCTTTGGCGGTGCTGACAACTCGATTAATTGCATCCGTCGTCGATCTGGATTTTCTAAAGCCGTATTGATTATCCGCTAGAGAGTCACCAATAACGACTTCAATCCGGTTATGGATGATGCGTTCTAGAATTTTACCAGCAATGTCCAGCATGCACAATGGGCGATATGAGGAGGAATCGTCTGGTGGTTTGTTGCCCTTAGGCAAGAGAACAAGTCTCTGCCACTTCCAACCCTCAGGGAAGAATCCTTCTTTGAGGCATGTGTTGTACATGTCGAGAAACATTCCAGGAGCTGCTTTAATTGCTGCTTTGAATGCAACATTAGGGATCTTGTCCATTCCTGGTGTCTTCTTGTTGCCAATTTTGTTACAAGCTCGGAATAGCTCTTCTCTTATAACGAGCGGCGTGTCCTCGTTGTTGTCTTCGTCCTATTGATGTCTGCGTTCTTGTTGTTATGGGAACAACGTCGAGACTATTCTTTTGAGTTGGTCCGGGCAAGTAGGCTGTTGTCGAGACTGGTTTTTGAGCAGAGTCATGACTACATTGTATGGCCGTCCCCATGGATCGTTGTCTACTTCATCCACCTGTTTTGTCCAAGTCTGGCGCTTGCTGCGCTTTATGGCCTTGGTCAGCTTGGCGCATGCCTATTTATGCTTTACCTCGAGTTTAGGATGCGTGGGTTTGCCTTTGGCTCGTCGGGCTAGCCTCCTAGCGCGGTTGCTCTCCTTTCGAACCCCGGCTATCCCATCATTCCACCAGTAAACTGGGGTATGTGGGTTCCCGCCACCTCTCCTGGGCATGGTTGCGTCGCAAGCTCTCGCTACCTTTCGCATCACTTCTGCTGCTTTCTCTTCCGCGGTGCCTCCAGTGTTATCGTCCTCCTTCATTGCGAGATCGAATACGTCTTGATCAAACGCACTCGCCTTCCATCCAGGGACTGTTTGTCTGTCCAACGGTTGGATGTCACATCTCTTTTGTCTTGCAATGTTCCATGTGATAGCATGATGGCCACTATGCGTATAAATTTCAGTCACCTGCCAATGCACGTCCCCTTTTACAAGGTCCGCACTGGTAAAGGTGAGATCTATAATGGAGTTTGCTTCGCCTTTGCCGTAGGTTGGCTTCTTACTGTCATTGAGTAGGATCAGGTCCAGTGTGGACATTATTTCCAAGAGCGTTTGTTCTCTCTTGTCTGTCCTTTTACTGCCCCAGTCCGTTGCTCAGGCGTTGAAGTCTCCTGCGATCACTCGTGGATTTCTGTCCTTGGCGTCGGTGACGATTCGGTCCTGTGTTCCCTCGAAGTCCTCTTGAGTCATGCTAGGTGGGGTATAATAGCTGTACAAGTATACGCCGTTTATTTTTGCCCATACGAAGCCATCTTCTTTTCTTCTCATAACCTCCTGGAAGGGATACCTGGCACATGCCCAAATGGCGGCCTTGCCCGCTGCATCCACTTTCCAGGATTGTTGGTCTAGGTTGCTGTATGGTTCCGAGATTAATACTACATCCACCTTTTCTTCCTTCACTATTGGGTTATGGTTAATAGTATCTTGTGAATTTATAACACGTTTTCTTTAGTTTTCAAATCGTTTCTTTATTTTAACTGATACGAGGAAGGCACACCTTAGTTCTGAGCTTGTTCACTACTAACTGAACACTTTAGACCCTATATTCCTATCTTAGTTTTTCCTCACAAAGGGACAAAGAAAGTGACGTCACATTTGCCCCCGGCATTAGGCAAAAACAGACTTGTTTATTCCTAAGATAAGCTCATACCATGCCAGAGGGCAACGCAGACGATTGTTTATTTTTGTTTATCCATTTATTGAGTTTATATTCCAACATTCACAGTCTGCATAAGTAGGTCCTGTGCTACCTCGCAATGATTGAGGTTCACTTGGAGTACTTTCATCCCCGTTACCGGATAATCTCTTTGTAGGCCTTCTTATATGCAGAACATTTGCTGCTTCCAGCACTATGCTTATATGAAGCTTCATTTTTATCTTCATTACAGATAGCGCACTGTAGTTCCGATTCACATCTCTCGATTTTGTGACCTTCGGTTCCGCACTTTATGCAAAGTTTGGACCTATTTACCTTACTTTTGCATACTTTCACCCGATGCCCGTAGCGCCAGCATCTGAAGCATTTCATCGGTTTAATGAGCTCCCTGACACGGCAGGATACCCATCCGATGCGTAGTTTACCTGTGTCAATGACCTTGTTGGCCCTATCAGCCGGAAGAGTGACTACGGCAGTTTGAGTGCCACCATAGGTCTTCCGGACAGATTTGACAGCCTCCGGATTCACTGATTTTGCTCTCCAAGGCCTTTGAGAGTGCCTGGAGGATATCTTCTCTAGTTGTTACCTCGTCAAGATCCTTTATTTCGAATGAGGTTTCTTGGACTCGACTTTTGACAGCTGCCTCACTTTCAAGTACGGCCTCAATGGCCTTCTTGTGTTGTGTTGGATTGTCCTCATTGACTTTCTTCAGGGTTATGGTATATTCCCCTGCCGGTGTCCTTATATTTTTGACATCTGAACCTACTTCTTCAAGAGATGCCTCTCCTTTTACCTTTTTCAGTATCTCAGCATAGCTCATGTTGCCCGTACGCTGTATGATCAGAGCGTTCGGCAGAGTAGGCTAGATACACTTCTTCATTGTTTTTTATTTCTTCCTGCTTTTTCTGACCTTCTCCCATTCAGCAGTTTCCACCTTGGCCGGAGCCACCTGAGCCACCTGCTCGGGGAGGACTGTCGGTGTTTGCTCGAGCTTGTCCTTGTCCTTTATTTTCACCTTTTTTAGCTTTCGTGTCTCTTGTAGCGGAGAAATCTCTTTCCTCTTGCATGTCTCCTCTGCATGTTTTTGGGCCTGCGGAAGAGCATCTGTAACGGCCGCAATCCTCGGCGACGTTTGTGTGGTCACCGTTGTCTTGGGTGTTTCAGGATTGTCCACTCTTCCTGCGCTCATATTTGCATCCAACTTGACGAATCTACTGTAGGTAGCCTTTAAAACGTTCAGCTTGGATTTGATACTAGCGTGAACGTTGTGTTTAGGAGTCACGAAGTGAACTAGGTCAGTAATTTGCTCACCTATTTTCCTCAACTGTTGCTCCTTTGTGGCGAGCTCTTCCTAGTATTGCTTATGGTCTTCACTGTTATTTTCTTCATCTACTTTTTTGTTTGTTTTTTGTGTATTTATAGATTCATTTTCCATTCTGTTCCCACGAGTACCTAGGGAAACAGTTGTCCACACTAGCAGAGCCCCGGTTGCTAGAGTAAGGCCACTAAATATACACCTGGGACGGGACCTGGTGCCCCAGGAGGAACTGTTCGTGACGTCATTGCCCTGACGTCATTCATTTCATCAGCACGGTATCTTAACACTTTGAAATTGGGGGTGTTTGGTCCACGGGAGCTATTTTATTTCACTCCTACCCTCTGCGAGCAGCGAGAATTCCCCTAACCGCCACCCGGGGATGTGCCACGTAGCAGTATCACCTTTGCCTGTGGTGTGTGTGTGTGTGCGCATGTTATGGCCTCCCAAAATTCAAACGTGCATAACTCGAGAACGGTTTTAGCTACAGCCCCCCAATTTTGCAGACATGTGTAGCTTTATAATCCCTTTATTAAATATAATTTTCATCATGATTCAAGATGCGGTTCGGATTTTATTTTGTTTTCAAATTCCCAAAAAATGGACGTTATCACTCTAGCGATCGCAAATTTTGTGATAATCGTTTATATAGTTCTTGACAAAGAGATTTGTATCCAAAGTTGGTTGGTATTGCATTTGGGCTGAATCCATCGAGAAGTTTTGATTTTATGATATTTTGAAGTTTTAGAAAAATTAAATTTATCAATATAACTCCTGTCAACTTTGACCGATTGAGCTCCAATTTTCCAAAAGTATAGGGTATCATTTAGCCGTGATATGTCTCAGATCGGCAAAACGGATCTGATTATACATATATTCAAGTTTTTGAATTTCAGCCGGTTCAAAAATATTAGGCCCGAAGAGATCATGCAAGAGATTTATCCTTACATGCGTTCTCTACAGTATGAAGGACCCCAAATTGTTAACGGCATGGGGACTCACGTTAAACAAGCTGCAAGTTGAAACTTGCAATTTGCTTCCTCCGAATCGTAAGTAGTAGATGAAGATTCATCTATGAGGAAGCCAAAGATTTAAAAAAATGAAAATGCTTCCTCATATAGGGACTTCGTACACTACCTACGATTTGAAGGAAGCAAATTGCAAGTTTCAACTTTATCGGATCATTGTGGATTTAATTGGGGTAAGCTATTCTGTTACGATTTTGGTGATTTTTAATTTTGCCAGTGTTAGAACTATACCCGACGAGAACTTCTGTTTCGTCGGCTCAGAGTACCGCTTATCTCGAGCGAATGTCTTACCGCTCGCGTTAAGAAAGGAAAGGATGATAGTACGGGATTTCCGATTTTGACTATTAAGACTTATTACTATTAAGACTACTTAAGCTTATTGATCTTTTGTATGGTTATTTCGTAGAGTCAGTGTTTCTGAAACTTATCGGATTTTTCTATGTGCCGTGCCACGTGGAGACAACGGAACCTGGAATGTTCCCCGACCCCGGCTTCCCCGGCTTGGTCCTTTTCCGTTCCCGCGTTCTCCTGTTCCGGCCAGTTAACGAATTATAGTTCGCCTTGCAATAATTCTATGCTTGCAATTTTTATGCTTATTGCCGATTTTCCGCATTATGATTACCGCTTTGTATCACGCTGTATGGATCGTATTTTTCTATCGCTGGCTAACCAAATTTAGATCCTTCCTGGAACATTAATTAATGCGTCCCGTGTAACTGGATTGATCTCGTAAATTTGAACTGTACGATTTGGGACCACGTACCGACTCTTTGTCGCCAAACGGCTTTGGCATAGCCAACCGCCCGGGCCCCTTCAGGGTGACCGGTACAATTGATAGTCTGTTGTTCAAATTATAGAAACTCTAAAGCCCGTATTCAAAACTTGCTTTTAGTGCTAATAGCGCGCTTTTTAATTATTTGTTAGTGAGTTTATAGGTGACCGTATTCAGAACCGCTTTTATGGTCACTCTTAAGGTCACTAACAGCTAATAGCGCGCTATTAGCCAAAAAGCCTATTCAGAACCGCTTTTAAGCATTTAACAGTGCGCTATTAGGTGCCATCTTGGGACTAACAGCGAGCTATTCGAAGATGTGGGCAGGGGTATGTTTAAAGTGACAGGTCGCTCAAATATGGCGGACCAGATGGAGGCTATTGCCGAGATAGATGAAGTCCGCGAAGT
>JARQTD010003647.1:0-11917 GCA_030142515.1 Cephus sareptanus | reverse complement strand
ATGTCGACTATGTGCGATAACTCCGTAAATATTTAATATTTCGATTTTTCCTTTTTCCAGTATACTCTTAATATATTATACTTACGAAGTAAGAGAAAAAAATCGATTTTTTGAAAATTGTACCATTTTAATTTGCGAGTTGCAACAAAATGTTCCTTAAAATGTAATTGATTATTTTCACTAAGAAATGAAACAGGTTTAAAATTTATACAAAAATGAAATTGAACATTTTGCGTTAATTTTTTCCCTCAGCGTCGTATAGCGTCAATCGAGTACAATTTACGTATTACTTATTATATGTGAACCCTGTCTAGAACTGATGCACTTGATTACCATCTCCACCACAAAATAGTTTCTCTTTTTCAACCTCTTAATATTAAGTGGAGATTTAATTCATTGAGGTATAAGATAATCTGAAGATGTCAAAACAAAAAATTTTGAAACGCATAAGTCGAACTCCTATGAAAGCCATTTGGAGAACATAGAAAGTAATTCAGTATTTTACACATATATATTATAAATGAGTAGTGTAAAAAAGGAAGATGAACTTTAACGGCTATCAGAATCCAAGACTAAATCTTCGTGTTTAACAGACGAACATATAAAACATGGAAGTTATTAAAAATACTGTTGCAAGAATAATTATACATAATAGATATTAGGTATATTATTATTCGAACGGAAACCATAATATATATAATCTAAATTTTGATTTGTAAAAGAGGTGACAAATTAAAATTAATTAGTGCATACAATGGTGAAACGGTTTGCTCGATTTACGTATTGAAAAAGTTTGTGGCCCTGAAAAGGGCCCTTGTGTTGTGTACGAACAGTAGCTGAGAATCGGAGAAACAAATTAACCACCAAAGCCATAGAGAGTGCGTCCTTGACGTTTCAGCGCATAAACCACATCCATGGCAGTAACGGTTTTCCTCTTGGCATGCTCGGTGTACGTAACTGCATCACGGATGACATTTTCCAGAAAGACTTTAAGGACACCACGTGTTTCTTCGTAAATCAGGCCAGAGATACGTTTAACACCGCCTCGTCGAGCCAAACGGCGAATAGCAGGCTTCGTGATTCCCTGGATGTTGTCACGAAGAACTTTCCTGTGACGCTTCGCTCCTCCCTTTCCCAAACCTTTTCCTCCCTTACCACGGCCAGTCATTTTCACAAATTAAATTCAATAGCACCTCTCGCGAGGAAATATTCCGTAGAATTGATGCAGTGTCTCGGATTCGAGGGGTATTTATCCTTGCTGACGTGCGTATCCCCACCACTTACCGACTGGCCAATAAGCATCGAGTTCAACAGTCGGACGAGTCTATAAGAGGGTACTAAAGTTGACGTTCCCATAATGCGTTTGGATCTTATGGTGTAAAGTTCCATCTACGCTCCAGTGAAAGAAATATTCGGTAAACATGGCTCGTACGAAACAGACTGCTCGCAAGTCAACTGGAGGAAAGGCTCCTCGGAAGCAATTGGCTACGAAAGCCGCACGTAAAAGTGCACCAGCTACCGGAGGAGTTAAGAAGCCTCATCGCTACAGACCAGGAACCGTCGCTCTGCGTGAGATTCGTCGCTATCAGAAGAGCACGGAGCTGCTCATTCGCAAACTGCCCTTCCAGCGATTGGTTCGCGAGATAGCTCAGGACTTCAAGACGGACCTTCGCTTCCAGAGTTCAGCCGTAATGGCACTTCAAGAAGCTAGCGAGGCTTATCTCGTCGGCCTCTTCGAAGACACCAACTTGTGTGCCATCCACGCCAAGCGTGTCACCATCATGCCAAAGGACATCCAGTTGGCTCGCCGTATTCGTGGAGAACGTGCCTAAATACCGAAGGCTTATAAAATAAAACCGGTCCTTTTCAGGACCAACACTCTGTTATTTCGAGGAACATGCACGTCCGTTTATACTCTGAAAGACGTTTCTGAATTTAATTCAAACATGCCCACTTACATACGTTTTAGTATACTTTAGCCGACATACATTTTACTTAATATTTTCTTTCTGCAGTAAATATTGTTTTTCCTCTGTTAACATTTCTGAAACCTCATTCTGAAACCATATGAATCAATATTTTAGGGCCACTAACCTGCAATTCAAAATACACAATTTGAATATTTTCCCTAGTATTCATAACTGGCAAGAGAACTTATGTAATAGCGGAAACGTTTATTTTTCTTAGTTTAGGGATTTTAAGGTTCATTCACTGATAAGTGATTGTCATGTTCTTTTTCTACTTTAGTAAAGATTTTACGTTGAGAAACTAAACATTCTTAGCTTTGAAGCCTATGTTGGTCAATCATATTCTTTTCGGAATTTCTTCACTGCATACGTTACCCTTAAGGTACTTGTCGCGCAACAGTCATGTACAAAACTTTATTCCAAATAAAAACAGAATCATTCAACATCTATGATAATACTGCAATGAAATATCCTTTGAAAAATACATTTAATGTTACTAAATAACGTGGATAAATTATGAAAGTTTAAATTAATTTTATTTTGCTTTTATTATTCGTTAAAGTAAGTTGGAAATGGATATACTTTTGAAAGCGTACAGTTCAGTTTTCTCAAACACATTAAAATATCCATTTCATTTGTACGAACACACACATCACGATGGTACCAACGTTGACGTCATTCATCGCAGTTGGTTCGCGCGACGAAATTTTGACGAATTCTTCGTTTCAGCTATTGATATCTTGGAAACGAAACGGTAAACAATTTTGAAATATTTTACTCGCGTTCTCTTTATATTAATTTATCACATATTTATGTTTTATCAATACGACCCGTTTAGATAAAAAAAAATGAAATGTATGTATAATATATCTACTACATAGAGAATCCGCATGTAAAAACTGTAAACTCTTACATTTTTTCCCCATACTTCTGAACGGTCAATCTTAATAAAATTAGGTTCATTTTACAGGTATTATTTATTTCAAATAATGAGGCATACAATTTTGGAAAAGATCTGACGAAAATGGTTTTGCACGGGAACTACTTTAACTGTTGTTTATTCAAACGTAATGTTGCTTTTTTCAGTTTTAACTACTTTCATCTTTCTTTCCTTCATATATCGGTATTCCCAATTCCGTATCTGCTTTAAAAAGTACAATGTTGTAAAGTTGAAAATATATAAAATGATACTCATGAAATAGTATGATGTTACTTCAAAACTGGAACGGCACCATCTTTCACGAAATGGAGTGTAAAAGGTTAGATTTTATATAAGGATGGAAAATTAATTAAGGAGATATGTTGTGAATGTTGAAGCTAACGTAAGAACGTTTGATGGTCCTGAAAAGGACCGGTTTTTGGAAATTCGTAATTCAGCCAAGTAGCTTTACTTGGAACTGGTGTACTTGGTGACAGCTTTGGTTCCTTCACTAACAGCGTGCTTGGCCAATTCTCCTGGTAGAAGCAGCCTCACAGCTGTTTGTACTTCGCGAGACGTGATGGTGGAACGTTTGTTGTAATGAGCCAATCGGGAAGCTTCGGCGGCGATGCGCTCGAAGATGTCGTTGACGAAGCTGTTCATGATGCTCATAGCTTTACTGGAGACTCCAGTATCGGGATGGACTTGCTTCAGCACCTTGTAGATGTAGATGGCATAGCTTTCCTTCCTCTTGCGTTTCTTCTTCTTGTCGGTCTTGCTGATGTTTTTCTGGGCCTTCCCAGCTTTCTTCACTGCCTTTCCGCTTGCTTTAGGTGGCATGATGCTTCGAGCAATTTATTATCACGCAAAGTTACTCGTACGAAAGATTCAACGAATGTGGTGACTGCCCGCTTGAGCACGCTCTTTATGGAGTAGGAGGGCGATGGGCGCACCAATCAGACGCTAGCGCTTGCAACGCCGGCGGTGTGACGCAACGCGATTGGAGCGCAGGAAGCGCCCTCTTTGCTATATAAGCGTTCAGCCGGAAAATTTTCGTTCATAATTGCTTCGCTTGTCGAGAGAATAAGTTGTCTGCAATTACTATACAGAGAAGTCATAATGTCCGGACGTGGCAAAGGCGGAAAAGTGAAGGGAAAGGCAAAGTCTCGCTCCAGCAGGGCTGGCCTCCAGTTCCCCGTCGGCCGTATTCATAGGCTCCTTCGCAAAGGCAACTATGCCGAGCGTGTCGGAGCTGGAGCTCCTGTTTACTTGGCGGCCGTTATGGAGTATTTGGCTGCTGAAGTGTTGGAATTGGCGGGAAACGCTGCACGTGACAACAAAAAGACGAGGATCATCCCACGTCATTTGCAGCTAGCCATTCGTAACGACGAGGAACTGAACAAGTTACTGTCTGGTGTGACCATCGCTCAAGGCGGTGTGCTTCCAAACATTCAAGCAGTTCTGCTACCCAAGAAGACCGAGAAGAAAGCGTAAACAGTGTTGCTCAATTAAACAAAAATGGCCCTTTTAAGGGCCGCAAAATGATTTAACGTGGAATATGCACCCGATTCACGATTCGGTCGCTGTATTCCTTCATCTCTTAATACTAATTTAAAAGTGTTAATACATTGTATCGAAAAATTGAGATTTATATGATTCCATTCAGGAATACCGTTATGGGACGCGACAATCAATACCAATGCATAAACACTTTCATCTCTTAATATGAATTTAAAACTGTTAATGCATTTTATTCGAAAAACGAAATTTATACGAACGATATCATTATATAAATTGAACTACTCTTTCTGCAACAGCACAGTTACTCCAAAAGAGCACATTGTCAACTTTAAAGCATTTAAAATGGATGTTTGTTTCGTTATAGAATTCTCTTCATTGTTACACATGTTTAATTACATTGTGACTGAAATTCTCTTGATACTAAGAGGCAGTAGGACGCTTTCTTAAACCTGGACAATTTTTAGAATGAGCTCCCACAGTTACAGTACAATTTGTCATTTTAAATAGAAAGAAAACAAAGTAAAACTTTCCTTCGCTAATTGTTGGGGGGGGGGGGGCAATGGCAGTCTAAATCCTGATTTTCGGGAAGGCACCCCGCCCCCCCCCCGGTTTATGCCGCCATCTTGAACTAAAGGGTGATTTTTTATTTATTATATAACTCGTTTATTTTCAATTTCACACAGAAAATGGTAATAACCAAAGTTGTTGGGAATTAAATTTGCTACAACTTTTGTGGTTACCTTTTTTTTCGTATGATCGATATTTTTGGATGCACGCTTACGTTAAAGAGAAAGAGGGGTGTAAATAAGTTGTGTTGTGAAGACAGGTTCGCGCATGCGCAGTCCACAATTGCTGCCTTTTCGCACGTTTTGCGTGTAAAAAAACGTGTAAAAAGCAATTAAATATGAAAGGCTGGAAAATGACGAGGAATGGGATACGCCGCTTGATATTCAAGAAGTCATGGCAAATGTCATTCAGGAGTCGCTGCCGCAAAAATCAAGCGAGCGATATAACGCCGCTTACGCGAAATTCTGCAAATGGTGAAAATCATGGTGCACAAACTCCATATCACAAAAAGTAATGCTGACATATTTCCAAGAGTTTACGCAGGAAAGGCAAGCGTCAACGTCATAATCTCATTTTTCAATACCAAAAAGCACAATAAGCTTGAGATAATGTCAACGTTGGTATCTAAATCTTGCTGATTGCGTACCTTGAACGGAAATCGGACGGATTTCGAAGGAAGAAGTTGAAGACGTTAATATCGCAAGATGTCAAGAGTTTTTTAATAGAAGTTCCTGATGTGGAATATTTAGCCACAAAAGTTTTAAAGTATAAAATAATGAAATGAATGCAAAACTTAAAATTTATGAAGATAATAAAAAATTAATTAATAACAAAAATTGAATATGTGTAAAGAAATATATACAATAAAATAATGGAACATATGTAAATATAAATGTACATACAAAAATATGTCAAATATATACAAGTTAAAGTAACATGTATAACGTTAATCACAGACTGCTTTGATTCTTGGCATTAGTGGGGCGTGCGGGGGATGTGAACTCACTAATCTAACTGTGAACGACGTTAACAATACTCCTCACAGCAATGGATGTCCCATCGGTATATCATCAAATGTTGAAAAAGTGCAAAAAAAAATTTTTGAAGGAATTTGGGGAAGCCTTCATTAGAGTCGCTGATAGATCTTGCTGAAATGCTATTATAGAAAAAAGGTTCTCACAGCGCTGATCATATGTTGCAGTAAGTTTTATATATTAATATCATGTATTATATTCCAAACCCCATAAATCCTTATAAATAAATGTGTTTTCTTTTCATCAGAAGCAGAACAAGAAATTGTCGAATCGAACAGCGGAAAATTACTTTGAGTATTGAGACGTCCTGGAATAAATGAAAAACAATAAAATAATAATACCTAGTTCCTTACAATAATTTCATCTTCAATTTCCAGGTTTTTAGTCTATGTCTACTTATGTCCAGAATCTTCGCCCATTAGCCTAATGGAGGGGGTACTATCCTTCCCGCGAAGACAAAGCGCGTGAAGATCAAAAAATCAATCCTGCTTGGACACGCGATGACGCCACACGTTTTTGGTTTCGCTTTGCTTGGAAGTTTGTACGCGAGTGCACATAGTGCTAAGAGGTAGCAGCCTGGGTTCTTGGATTACGTGAACAAGGGAACACGCCACGGTAAGCGAGTGCATTTGACTTTTGTGAACGACGTAGCTTCGTGCAAATCTTGGAAGTTGAATTGGTTTTTGTTTGTTTCGTCATTTGACTGCGCATGCAGAGGGCACGTCGACCGGCACGGTTCACTGATTGGATTCTTTGTTTCGAATTGGTGGATTAGAAAGTCTGTAACGTATTTCCGAAATGTTTCGTGTCGTTCCGTCCATAAGGAACTTGTAATTCTTGATTTTGTGACACGTAGCACGTGTGCAGGTCCTTGACGGTTGGTTATCGTGTTGTGATGAACGCGGATTAGGTGCGTCACAATTTGATTTGGAATTCGTAAGATACGCGAAGTACCAAGTAATATTTTCCTTTAATTGTACTTCTATTATCGTCTTTTACTGTTCATTTCAATTACTAATTTTTACTTGTAACTATCAATTCGATATTGTTCAAAATTGTCGCGCTTCGCCCCGCCGATTTTCTTTCATAAACCGAACCTTTTTGATATTATATCGAAGTCTCCGGATTCTTTTGTGTGTCGCCTGATCACCTGATCCATCCGACTTATTGTTCCGAATCCCGACGCCTCCGTGTAGCTGAGTTAGGTAAAGAAGGCACGCGAAAACGAATCGTCGGAATTGATACGTGGTCCCCGTTTTGGAACCTGGCGCCCAACATACCGTAGGTATTTCACGTTGAATTTTCTTAGCCCCTGGGTTGCCTGGAATTCGTAGGAATCGCGTAAGTTGTGCGCCGATCGGTCTTGCATTTTCCGGTGAGGCTGGATCGCGTAAAATACGTCAGAATACAAAGACAGGATTCCAAGCAGTACTTCTAACACACATGACTCTGCAGAGAACGTAGTTAACGTGACGGTCTCGTACGACTTTGGCTGGCAGAAACGAGGAACGGTCGAACGTACGATAGGAAGAGCGCACAAAAATGGATGATTTTCGGGATTTATTTTGTAATAAACCGACAAGTGCTATCGGTTTAAATTCTTTTTTATTGAAAAACACATTCTTTAAAGAGGTAAACAAATTTTTTAAATTAAAAGTTTAGAAAATTAAATACAAAAGATGGCGTTGTGCGGAGCTCCTTGAAAAAATCGTTTCTATTGGCGCAGATGATTCCGATGGTTTGGCTCATGTGAAGCACAAAAATAGAAATTATTCTTAATTAGTAAGATTATGGCTATGGCCGGTACCAGAATTAAGACTAAATAAATGAAAATGGCGAAATTACTGGAGTATGAAAAAAAAATTAGTAAAAATGGCGAGTTTTTAAAATCTTATTTGTCAAATAAAAATATGTAATTTTTTCTTTAAATTCTAATTTTGGTGGGGGCGATAGTCAATTATGTGTAGAATATTGTTGTAAAATTTTTAAAAGATCGGACCAGTACTTTCTTTTTAATATCATCTGCACCAGGTGAAAAAAAGTAGTTTCAAGATAAATCGATTTAAAGTTTGATATTGACTTAAAACTTGTTAAACGCCGACTGGGTTTTTATTCTTTAAAATCCGATCTATATGGAATTGCTCGATAAAATTTTACGTGTGAGTTCTTAAGAGTATGTATTATCGAATAATTCAAACAAAAAAATTCAATTTTTTTAAAGTTTAAAAGTAGAATAGGGCCTTAATTGGCAAAGAACTAAGTATCAAATTTATTTCACTGTTTTGTTGTATTGTCTTTGTTGAATTTTCTATATAATATTATAAATTACTTAACCTAGTTCTATATATGTGGTTTTTAGCAGTATGCTGCACTGTTTGGTACCTGGATTTAAGCGGATTGCGGGAAGACGTATGAAATCACACGGATTCCCAAAAAATAAAGAAATTCGCTGAGTAGGGAAAAGAGGAGACCTCGTTCAATGTGGAAGCTGGTACGTACTTTTAGACTCTTGCAGCTGATTATTATAAAAATTATTTTGATTCGCAAGCCCTGAAAAATATGTTTAGTAAATTTTTATCATTTTTACAAGCTGAAATAGGAATCGTGGCATATATACATAAGCTTATAATACCTTCTTTCTTATACAATAGCCAGAATGTACTCCTTACACTTTGAAAATAGCTGCTATCGCTTGTCAATGCTGCCGTCGGTTATGGGATGCAGCCCAACGAAATTCCGGATCCTTAGATTAGGATCCATCCCAACGATGAATCTGGGAACAATAGAAGATATGGATTATACTGCTGTAATACACCGAACTTCTACTTGCTTACCCCTATCTTTGTACATATCTGTATCAGCTGATTATTTTAGCCTGGACCATCGACGTTGCAAGAGGAGTCAACTTCTGAAGCACGATCTTCGTCCCTCTTCCCATCTGGTCTACAAACATTTCTACTTGAACTATCATCACCTCCACCTAGTTCGTCCACATCACGAAACCTCATTATCCCAAATGAGAACCTGGTAAAAAAATTTACAAATGCGCTTTATTAATTCATGCAATAGATGTATCATAGTTCGAGCTAGTGAAGTATTAGTAATCGGTAGTAATTTTAGTGATCTTAGGATCTTAATAAGCATTATAATTATGTTGGCAAGTTCTAATTCTTTCACAAATGATAAAACTCATGGTCTTATGATGCTGACAAACGTCGCCTTAAAGTCAACAAACAGGTAACATATTTCTGTATTGAATTACAATCCTTTCTCTAGCTTTGGCGTCCCGTGATTATTTGATCTGTTCGATCTGTAGCCAGCCCCCGGTAATCTCCAGTTGTTTCTTCACTTAAAGACTTTATCCTATTTGGTATTGTGTTAAACAGGATCTTATATACTGCGTTGAGCAGCTTTGGATCAACTATTCGCTAGTTTTCCCACTATGGATTATCTCCGTTTTTATACAGGACATATGATTTATATGATCCATTTATTTAGAACTCATTTTCCTGCTCTGATATTGCGAATTATTATTTTATGCTGATATGTTGTAAGTTTGATCTTTCCTCTCGCATAACATCCCACAGGGATGCAGTTCATTCATGGAGATTTGTTGTTTTTTTAATGCTTTAGTAGCTTTAGTAACTTCAACGAACGATGGAGGTTCCATGTCCCCATCATCTTACTAGACGTCATCCAGTGATTTGATTTGCTCCTCTTTTCTGCTCTTTTGTCCATTTAGGTGGTCTGAGTAGAATTCCATCCATCTTTTTATTATCTCTGTATTGTTTATGAGGATAGCTTAATTCTCTGCTTTCCACATGGTGTTTGCTTCTTGACATGAAATCTACCTCGTGCTATTTACAATATTATATAAGCTTCTAGGATCTTCTATTTCTCTTACTCTTTATATTCGGTTGATCTAGTTGTTCTTCAGTTCTGTTTTATCACATTCGTGCGCCTTTTTCTCCTATCTTCTCTTTTCATCGTATTTTAGTCTGTTTCTTAATTACATTCGTTGATGCGCTCTATTCTTTTCCTTTGTGAATTTTTGACACTCCTCATTAAACCATACGTTCCTATTGCTATTGTTTATATACTATAATACATATAATACATCATTTCTGTAACTAGTGATGTGTTGGTATTATTGAGTAGAAATCAAATATGATGTGCAAAATGATACCTGTAGAACTTAAAGGTATACATTTGATCAATAACAAAAGGAGTTGATGAAGTAAAGAACGTAATAAACACATACTTTTTTTTTAATTTTTCAGTGTGATGTCTTGGAGAACCCCTGTGATCCTTCGTTCGATTCTTCAACATCCCAATTCTCTGATCCAAGACCATCGTTGCTGCAGAACAGAGTCTCAGAACTTGAGAAAGAAATATCTATCTAGAAAGGAAAGTATGAAGAGTTATATACAGAGCTGCAAAACATAAAATTTCAGAAACGCGAGGATAAGGACAGCTTCATTTCAGACAGATTGTCAAAAATTTTTACCTCAGTACAGATTAAATGTTTACTAAGAAAAAAAAACTATTAAATTCATTCACTAGTCAGCAGAAGACATTGCTTCTGCAGTTTACTTGCGTTCAATTAGTCCAAAAGCATATAGATATTTGCGTTTCAAATGTAATTTTCCTTTACCGTCCTTTAGTACATTAAAGCGATGGGCTGCCAAATTTAATATTTCACAGGGAATTTTGCTCAATACATTAAGATTTATGCAATTAAAAGGAAAGTCCTGGGGTGTACAAGAGCGAACTGTTCTTTCATTAAATGAAATTAGTATAAGCTACAACCAATGGTGAATATAACGTGCATTACTTTGAATGATGACTTTGACAGCCATAAATAAAAATTATGTCCACTTACAAAATATTTACAGATGTTGTTATACGATCTATCCTTGCTTCTTCATCATGAATTCCATATCACATTGAAAGAATTAATCATTCTATTTAATAATGGGAAGTAAACTGTAAAAATATAAATTAAATCATTGTAAACATATCAAATGAATAAAAATCTTACTTACCATTGTATTCTAGGATTGATCCAGATTAAACAAGGATATAGATGTTATATTGAATTATTATAATTTTTATTAATAACTTTCAGAAACCTGTAAGTTTACACCAAAGAAGATTCAATTCTGAAATACTCTATCACCTGTGAAACAATTTCCAATACAAAAGACAAATGTTACACAAATAAAGAAAACAATATCAAATCATAAATTACCACATGTAATAAGTATATTAATAAACATGAATTATATTAATAAATAATTATATTTCTTTTATTCCTACCATTTAAGAAACTGGGTATCTGCTCTTGTAATTTCTATGCCCTAAAAGATCAAATGTTTGAAATTTTGGCGTAACATGAATAGTTCTTCTCACTTGATTACTGGGTGCTCCAGTTGTATTACGCACAAGCAATTGCTATCAATCATTGCACATCATCACATTGCAACTGATTGCAACAGGCTTAACAGACACTGCACTGAGAATGTTTTCCAATCACAGACACATTGTATATCGACTTTACTCGCCAGTTAAAACTAAATTAACTTTCATGAAACCGAACCTGAGGCGTTCCTCGATTACAATAGAGTGGTTAAACAAGGAGAGTTCTTGATACAGATTCCTGCACCGACACGATACCGGCATCTGGGTTCGCGTCCGTGCTAAATTATGGACGTGGGGCCCCCTAGGTTAGCGACGTTGGCGCCCCCTGTGGGTGGTAAGTTAGGACGATTGGGCCCCCTATGAAAGATTTCTGCTTACCGACGACACCGAAAATTTTTTTGAAGAGGGTGCTGCGCGCGCGCAGGAGTCGACGGCGCCGACCCCTTCATCGGCTGACGTCATCGGAAGGGGGCCCTAGTTTTACGTCA
>JARQTD010003646.1:0-11952 GCA_030142515.1 Cephus sareptanus | reverse complement strand
ACGCGTGAGTGACCCTGGAGTGTCGGTAATTAGCGCGAGTGCCCTGCATCACGAGACGTAGATCCGTCTCGTACCGCCACTAGTGACGGGACATCCCAAATGTAACGTCACAATGTATATGTAATCTACGATTTACAATAATTAACCCATGTTTGTCGAGGATCGGTTACATCTATCGTAATATCTAACTTTTGCTAATGGGGTGCAGGGGTGTTGGGGGGGGGGGACAATGGGGTTCTGTTGCGTCGGACGTAACAATTACACGTCTAGCAAAGTTAATCTCCCGCGCTACGCGTGGAAGTTTATTTTTATTTTTGTTTTGGTTAAGTTCTTGACTGCCGTCCTATACAAGCCCGGTCCTTTGTATTGCCGTTAGGATAAGGAATTGGTGTATGATCTATTTAAATCAAAAGATTCAAAGTTCTCATTGAACTGATTCGAATGTATTGTTACAACCCAATTTACTTAACTGCTAATAATTTGATTGAATAACTAAAATGTCGGAAGGTCTTACAAACTAATTTTATAAGGAAGGTCTCGCAATGCCGTGTTCACACTCTCTCCTGCATACTCACTCTTACGTGTTTACGTGCTTACTCGGCGTGTAACGGTAGACGCCCACGCTGCCTAGGTGTTATCACTTCGTCTAGTCACGACTCGGTGTCCTTCAGTCTTATACTCACTTATACTACACGAGAATATTGTTCCTGGCAGAATCAAAATACTAGTATCTAAACTCACGTTGACTGATACGCTACGCGTGCAACTCTTTGGGCTCCATACGACTTGATTGACTTACAAACGGCGATAGATAACAGTACGTTGAACTTCCGTGAGAACGATAGCTGCCGCGCAATGCAATTTGTGAGGAGCTACTCCAGCCCGAACTATGCGCTCTGGGGGTCGATTGTGTAACTAAAATGTAGTAAAAATGCTAAAAGTGAATAGTTGTTAGCCAATCGTTGTACTTGTCTTTTTTCGACCCTAACACGCGATTGGCTAACAGCTATTCACTTTTCGTATTTTCATTACATTTTATTTACACAATTGACTCCCTGGTGTGTATTTAGAGAATGGATTTGCTCTCACTGATCCATCCTACTTTCCGCAAAAAACAGGTGGACAGACGGGTGCAAATCTTACTAATTCAGCGGTTTTACCCGCTCGCGTAAATTCTGGAATTTTTAGTTCACATGTTTTAGGCATGTTCACGGTGCGATAAGACCGGAACCTAGCTTCCTCACATAATGCCGCAGTCTGCATCTTTTGGCCTCGCGTGATTTCTCCGTCGCATTCTCGTTTTTCACTGATGTTTCCCGTATTCGCGTATGTGTGTGAGAACCAAAGTCCAACAGGCACGGCACGTGACACCCCTAATAAAAAGTATTGAAATCATATTATTGAGGCCAAGTACGTAAGTCACTACATGTTTACCTATTATATAATCTAGCACTGGCCCATCATTTTAATTGTATTTTTTAAATTTAACTATAATATTTTCGCTACTCTTTTACATTACTATTGCTTCCCGTAGTTGATTATGATTTAATGGTCATTTAATAATTATTAAAACTTTAGGTGCGGGATGAGTACAGCTTATCGGTGGTGATATCGACGAGTTCGATGTTGTAAAAGACTGGTGTGATCTTCTGATACCAGTCGATTGTAATTGATAAATATAAATAAAGTAAAAAAATACCTATGTACACAGAGTAGTATGATTCGTATTTCTAACCCTACACTACGATGACGAAATGCTGATGCAACCTCGAACGGTGTACGTCAGCAGATCGCTGCAGCTCCCGACGCAACACCTCTATACCGTTTTTTTCCGTATTATGGATGCGCAGTATTTCGCGATCGGCGAACGAGCGACCAATAATATGTAATTCATTTTTACGATTAAAACGTTTCTATCCTATAAGAAAGTCGTGCCATTTGTTGCTGATTCAGCTGTATCGTATGGTATTGTTTTGAAATTAATATCGCCGCGGCTGTAAGACGTCCGCGGACTAGACGTACCCTGTTTTAATTCGTATCACGACGTCTCGGCAGATAGTCTGATAACTTACACCAATCACCAGCTCTAAGCAAAGAAAAAAAAAAATGTCATCTTTGGGAAATATTCGCGATTGTATTCTCGATTTCGTCAGGACACGCCGCTTGAATACTCCTAGAAACCCGAGATTATTCTCACCGGTGTGGTGTCGCGAGTTAAGATATTTCGATTTTCGCACGCTAACGCGTAGATTAAAAAGTGTGTTTGCCCTTTGTACTCTGCGCGTGCTAGCCTGGGTTCATGAAAGAGGATATTTCAAGAACGATCCGTACATACTCTCGCTAGCCGTAGCGTGTATCAAGAAACACGGAGTGCGCGATAGCCACGTCACCAGGACTATTATAACCGATCATCTGTTCCACGAAGGTATGTATCAGCCGCCTACCAGTAATAGCTCCTACATAAATTGCCTTTTTTAAAAAATATAAATCAATTTTACAAGAATTGACGCGCTTTCATCACGAAGGCGCCTCCGAGGTGGAGGAGCAGTTGCTCTTAGGGTGCCTCGATCGTATAGAGGAAGTTTACTCGGAGCCCAGTACCAGCACGGCGACGGTAATACAATGTGCTAACGGTAAAACATACTTTTTAAAGAAAAAAGAAAGATTACGTCTAATTTACGTTTTATTAAAAAAGTGGCAGGTCCATCGACAGCGCTGGACATACAGCTGATGGAAGAAGAAGAAGAAGAAGAGAACGAAGAATCGCTTCACGATATGTGGGGTACGCGTTAAACAGCATCGAAAACAAAAGGAAAAAAAAAAATCTTCTTCATAGTTTTCTTTACAGATGAGATCACGTCAATAGCATCGGCCGTTAGCGATCACAGTGACTATGGCAATGGTGATGATGACCGCTCCACCATGTACAGCGCTTCTAACGAGCACTATCAATGTAATAATTATAAATTTACAGATACCGTTGAAAACTCATCTGTGTGGAAATTAAAACTAAAAATAGTTGTAGATCCGTTGGAGGCTGCTGGTTACAATGACCACATTCAATTTCGACAACTCATTGCACCGGGTAACCCAGTGCCCCCGCAGGAGTACGACGAAGCGGCAGAACCGGTGTTGTGGGTTCTTAGGAACGGCGTGTACGAGGCATCGGATGCCGACGAAGCGGCCGATGCATTAGCGGAGCTCGATGAGGCCCGGAGCGCCGCGGATACCCTCGAAGAAGGTAACGTAGAAAGAGATATTCTTTAACAATTAAAGTCTTCTTTGTCGAAATAGCTAACTTTAAAAACGTAGGGGATGATGAAAACCTGTTAGACGCTGTATTCTCATACATCGGGTCGATGTTTAATCCTCGTGAGGAATGAGAAGTCAGTATGACTCGAATACTCTTTCTTTTTTGTTTAATAACAAAAAAAAGAATAAGAAACTCTTTTTCCAAACGCTAGATGCGGGGGATATGGACACGCAGTATCAGACTGGCGGGGGACCCCTTCTTCGGTCGCAGGGTGGTGAGGACGAAGACACCGACAACGAGGGAGTCATCGATAACGACGTGTTACCACCAGGGCATAGGTTCACCATACAATTCGAAACAACGCGTCGCATAAATCGGTTTCGATTAGATGGACGCGAAATAACAATGGCTATCAGGCCACCGCCCCAAGATCCTGATACGAATACCGTATCCTGGTTGCAGGGCGCAGTCCGAGATATACACGCGTACCTTACAAGCTCGTGTACCGCGCAAGATTATATAGGTCTGACGATTAAATCAGACAGTTTTGCGTGCGGGACCGCGTGGCTGCCGTACAGACCGGCTCGAGACTTTCTTGAAAACGACGTGTGGGGTGTAATATCATCCATCACACAGAGCGCCCAGGCGTTCCAAATAGACAGATCTTTTGTCATAGAGTCGTGTATAGTCGAAGTACCGCGGGGCACAGGTCGCGTGCAATTAGCGCACGAGTTTGTAAAAAAACACTGTATACTTGTGTTTGAGTTTTGCCGTTAGTTGAGTTGCCGGGATAGGATGATCGTGACTGAGGGTGGAAATTAATTTGACTTCAACACTTTAGTCAAAAAAGTGTGAAAAAAGAAACACTTGTCTTTATTTACGAGAACAAATGATCCAATGAGAACACGTGTGAGTTGAATAAGTGCACTGATTGAGTTTGAGAGAGACCGTGAGCGAGATTATATTAATCACAATACGGAAGCACTGATACACGCCGATGAGTAACTACCAAAAGGGCACGGGCTTGGCGAACCACGTGCTGAGAAGAGTTTAAATTGATGATGTACTCTTTTATTGAAGGTTGCGCACCGTTGCGACAACTTGACTGAATGAGTTATACTTTTGCAATGAGTTTGATTACATGAATGATAATGAGTGCTCAAAGGAAAACTATGATGATTGTAAAAATATTCTACGACTCGCGCGTTGCTGAGACCGTTGAAGACTAAGCGAAAAAAAACATGGCCGTCGCTTGCCAGCACACCGGTTCGAGCGCCTCGTGGTCGATTCTAGATCATTCCACGCGGCCTCGTGCAGCCGGCCAGCGACGTCCGTGAGGTGCTGCCACTGTGAGGAGTGGCGAGAGTTTGAGTGACGCATTGCTGGTGAGGTGACGCGGATTCCTGAACATTCTCCCGCCATCATCACAGGGTGATGATGATTCAGCTGAGGTGATCCGTGGGTCGAGCTGGAAGCGGTGCTAGCTTGGTGATGGGCCGGGTGAGTGTGGTCGTTGCTGTCCTCAGCATGACCACCCTGGTGAGTCCGTCCTTGCCCGGGTGAAGAGTTGTGACTCTGGCCAGCGGCCATTTGCTGGGAGGGAAGCGCCCATCTGTCAAAAGTGCAAGCGTTCCCACCTTGATGTCATGTGAAGTATGTCGCCACTTTGAGGTTGATTGGAGTTGTTGTAGATAATGATTGCTCCATTGTTTCCAAAAGCTTTGGAATCTTTGCTAGATGTGTTGCCGCCTGTCCAGTCGGGCGATGTTGAAATCCATCAGCGATGCTTCGGGTAAGGACGTGAGTGCGCTTCCGGTCAGGAAGTGACCTGGGGTGAGTGCAGACACATTGTCGGGATCGTCGCTGAGAGGTTCGAGAGGTCGTGAGTTTAGAGTCGCTTCCACTTGAGTGAGAAGCGTGGTGAGTTCCTCGAACGTCAGCAAAGTCTCTCCGACTGTGTGTTTGAGATGGTATTTGAGTGATTTCACTGCAGCTTCCCATTTGCCACCCATGTGTGGCGCTGCAGGTGGATTGCAGAATTGCCTGGTGTTTGCTCTCTGATGAGAGCATCGATAGGTTGAGTCGTCCTCCCACTCGGACAACACCTTCGTGATCAAGG
Organism: Cephus sareptanus; assembly: GCA_030142515.1. Classification (NCBI taxonomy): domain Eukaryota; kingdom Metazoa; phylum Arthropoda; class Insecta; order Hymenoptera; family Cephidae; genus Cephus; species Cephus sareptanus. Next base: position 6,580 of record JARQTD010003646.1, on the reverse strand, counting down.
AAGGCAGTTAGACGCGTGAAAGCGTGAGTTTTTCCAAGAGTTGAATTTGATCTCAGAGTTTTGAGCTCGTGAGTGAAGAAAGCCGCTTGAGTGGCCTTTATCCAGAAGAGTTTGGCTGAGTTCATTTCTGTTGATGACATTATCGTCGCTGGAGTGGTAAGTGGCTGCTTCTTCAGTCTCGCGATCACCTTGAAGCAGATTGCGGTTATCCTGATGAGTTTCTGTAGCGAAGAGTATTTGTAGATTAGATCCCAGTGATAGTCAATCTTGGGCGCAGCTACGAAGAGTGCGACTCTAGGACGAGTTTCTGGTACACTGAAATCCTCTGGTATGGTCGGCTGACGCGGCCATGAGTTGTTTGGCTTAATCATCCAGGGTGGTCCCGTCCACCATATTGGATGATCCTTGAGTTGCTGAGTGGTTAGTCCTCTTGATGGGCCGTCGGCTGGGTTTGACGTTCCTGGAACATGCCTCCACTGAGCATGTGATGTGAGTTGTTGGATTAGTGAGACTCGGTTTCTAACGTAATCCTTCCAAAGTGAAGCGGGTGCCTTGATCCACGTGAGTGTAACTTGTGAGTCCGTCCACAAATGAGTTGCTGTGATGGGTAGCTGAAGAGTCCTACGAGTTTGATTAATGAGTTTTGATAGTAGCAGCGCTGCGGTGAGTTCCAACCTCGGGATGGTTAGTTGTTTAAGTGGAGTGACTTTCGTCTTTGCGCAAACAAGAGCTGACTTGGCGCCTGTGGACGGTGAGTGTGTCACGATGTAGATTACCGCTGACATTGCGAGTTGAGATGCATCAGAGAAGCCATGGATTTCGACAGCTGAGTCGTTCCAGGTGTTGAGCCACCTGGGGATGGTAATCTTGGCCAAGTTTTGAAGATCTTCCCTGATGAGTGACCATCTTGATGTTACAGAGGATGGTAATGAGTCGTCCCAGCCGATCTTTTGCAGCCAGAGTTCTTGCAGTAGAACCTTTGCTCTGATCGTCACTGGTGATATGAATCCGAGTGGATCGAATATCTGTGCTACCTCAGATAAGATGAGACGCTTCGTGATTTTTCCTGATTGTGGCTTGAGTTTTGCAGAGAATGAAAATTGATCTGCATGAGGATGCCACTGTAATCCGAGAATGTTGGTTGAGCAATCGTCGAATGAGATGATTGGTGCTGTCTCCTGTGTTGAGTGTACTGCCGTGAGCACGTCTGGATGAGTTGATTGCCATTTTGCGAGGGGAAACCCTCCCGCGTGGCACAAGCTCGTAAGTTGAGTTGCTATTTCGATGAGTTGATCGACTGTGTCGGCCCCGCCGAAGATATCGTCGACGTACCGTCCCTTGAGTAGGGGGGCACTGCTAGAGGAAAGCGATGACCTTCATCTTCGGCCAGCTGAAGCAGTGTTCTGACAGCGAGATATGGAGCTGCCCTGGTGCCGTATGTCACCGTAGTGAGTTGATAGTGTGCCTCGTTGAGTTCGTTGTCAACCCACAGAATTCTCTGTAAGTCCCAGTCGTCCTTGTGCACGTTGATTTGTCGATACATCTTCGTAATGTCAGTTGCGAAAAGGTGTCGGTGATGCCTGATCCAGGTGAGGACGTCCGTGATGTCCAACAAAAGATTTTGACCCGTATGCATGAGGTCGTTGAGTGAATGCCCGGATGAAGTTGGACTTGATCCATTGAACACGACTCTCAGCTTGGTTGTTTTGCTTTCAGGCCTGAGTACTCCGTGGTTCGGTAAGTAATAAGCAACACAGGGCGGTTTTCGCGTTTGAGTATCGCTGGATGAGACCCTCAACCCTCCAGATGTGTTTGAGGCATCTGGTGCTAAGGTCATCCCACCATTGACACTGCAAGCAACGAGTTCACCTGATTGCGATGATGAGTTCTTTGAAAGGCGAACCATGTGTCCAAGTCGTTCGTATTCATCCATAAAGTCTTTATAGAGTTGTTGGTATGATTTGTCCTTCTGGAATTTTCTGAGTGTTCTCCTGAGACAATGGTGAGCTGCTGGGTATGAGTTTCCCAACAGGCTTGTTGATTTTAGTGGTAATCGGACGACGTATCGACCCGTAGAGTCGCGTGAGTGAGTTCTCCTAAAGTGCTCTTCACACTCCTGTTCTTCTGGAGTGAGAGCGCTTGCGGTGTCCGATGGCAATTCCTCTTGAACCCAAAATTTGGTGAGGAGATTCTGCAGCTCAGAATTATCAGGATGAGTGCGAGCATGATACGATGCGCAAGGCGACGAATTGGATGAGTAAATTGGACCGAGGATAAGCAATCCAAAGATTGACAGTTGAGCGATTGGCATTGTTGGAGAGCCCTTGATGAGATTGGGTTTGATGACTTGCCCATAGGTATCTGCACCAATGATTATATCGATGGCGTGAGGGTTTAGATAGTTGGGATCAGCCAACTTTAGTTTTTGTAGTTGAGGCCACACGTGATGTGGTGAGTGAAAGGATGGAAGAATAGATGACACAATGGGAAGGATGTGGGCTTGGATGGTGATTGAGATATTTGCATTGAGTGATTCTAGTGTGAGTGTCACCATACCCCGAGTTTGAGTTGTCCTTTTCACTCCAATTCCGATGATTGGTATGGATGAGTGCTGTCGATCGAGATTGAGTTGAGAGATGAGTGCTTCAGATACGAATGTGAGTTCCGATCCAGGATCGATGAGTAAGCGAGCTTGATGAGTGCGTGGAAGTGAAGAGTGAACCTTGCTAATTGCTGTGGCAAGCAGTGTTGAGTGATAAGTGCGGGGAGCAGCGGATGAGTTCGCGATTGCACCAACTCCCTATTGAGTTGCTGGGTGAGTTGGGGGCTGCGCTTCATTTGTCGCTTGAGTTGCAGCTGGTCGGCTACTGTTGTCGTGAAGCATTGTGTGGTGTCTGTCTCCACATTACTTGCAACCCTTGGTGGATTTACATGAGCTGGCACTGTGACGACCTAGACAATTGAAGCACAGTCGATAATTCGAGGCTATCTTGCGGCGAGCTGGCACATCGAGACCTCGAAATTTAGGGCACGTAACGATGAAGTGACTGGCATTACAACAGTCGCATTGGAAATTTTTCTCTTCTTGAGTTCCACTTGATTGAGTTACACTTTGAGTTGCGGCTTGATGCGCGGTCGCGACCTTCTTCCCTGGTTGAGTTTTCTGTGATGAGTGTGGCATGGAAGCTTTGATTCTTTCGAGAGCTCGAACTCGTGTGTTGATGAATTCTTCGAGCCTCTTGAAAGGAGGGTATTCCAAGGAAGATCCGAGAGGTTTCCCAAGCCTCCCGTGTTGAGTTGTCCAGGTTGCGGGTCAAATGATGCACAAGGATGAGGTCTCCGAGCTGCTCTAGGACCCCCAATGACTCTAAAGCCTTGCAGGCTTCAGAGACAGTGGCGATGAGTTTTTCCAGGCCCTTGGAGGATCGTTTGGTGAGTGCACTCAGTTGACAAGTTTTGTCAAGCTGAGCTTGTATGAGCAAGCGCTTATTCTCGTAACGAGAGTTCAGCGTTTCCCATGATGGAATGAGGGAACTTCCTGCGAGCGGAAAGTTTGCGATGAGTTCAGCTGGGCCTGGTGCCATACAGCTGCGAAGATAGTGTAGGCTCTCGATGTCTGAGATTCTTGAGTTCTTCAGGATGAGTTCTTCAAACATTTCCTTGAACCTAGGCCAGTCTGAGTATTCGCCGCTGAATATCTTGAGTTTAATTTCAGGAAGGTTCAGTTGATCCCGTACGTCAGGTGACAATGTGCAGGCTGGAGCTTGGCGAGCGAGAATTGCGGTCTTCGCACGCGTGAGTGCCCTTTTTGCACGGCGATATACCGTAGCCTCAGCTTGATGGACATTGTTGGAAAAGTACTCATGATTGAGAAAAGTGGCTGGCCAATTTAACTCGAAATGAGTATGAGTAGCTGAGAACTCTGAGTGGAGCGCCATGAGTTGCTCAAGCTCTGAGTCGACCTCGGTGAGTGTGAGTGAAGAGGCGTCATCGGGTAGATCTGCGAGGATGGTCTCGATGCAAGCGATGCAGTTGAGTTGACTCTGATACTTGAGCGTGAGTTCGGTCGAGAGACGCGCAGGTGAGTTTTGGCGGGAAGAGCGCGCACTGCCAGAAGCACTCGTGGTAAGCTGGGCCTTTGCGTTAGACACGTGAGCTAGAGGGGGGTCGACGGCACTCCTCTCGACGATTTCTGGCGTGGTGCGTCCCGAACCTTTACTTGCTATGACGAAATTGGTGCGAATTCACGAAATTCACAGCTTCATAAAATTCCCAGATTCCACAAATTTTACAAAATTTGTTTCAGCACGTTTAGATTGATTGATAGCTTGAGTTGCGAATTTTTAAACCCGTTCGATTTGAAACGCGTGTTGAATTGAATGATTCAAACGATTTTGAAAAAGCGAGAGATGAGTTGAACCACGAAAAGTTTTTTTTTTTTAAGATGAGTGATGATCCTTTCAGATCGAGAGAGTTTCGAGAAAACTTAGATTGTAATATTGCGAGAATGTATAAAGAATCCGCACAGAATGAGTATTCGAGCGCGAGTAATGATTTCGACAATTTTCCCGAAATGTCGCGAGACACTGTGGTTGAGCTGCCAAGTCACTGCACTGCTCGAGACTCGACACCAAAAGACACTGTCGTAATGAGATGCGCACAGCGATTGGCCACGGAACGAGAGAGCGCGACTGTCATTGGCTGCGAGTCGAGTGAGCGCAATAGATAGGCTGTGTAACGAGAGTGAGAGAGAGCACGTCTACCTGCTTACTCGCACACGTATTGCACTGACTCTAGCACAGCAGCGTCACAATAACTTTTCTTAATGAGTTTCACGATGATTTTTACGATGATTTTGTACACACAATTCACTTTAGTGAGTCAGATCAGTCACGATCCGGCTCGAAGGACCAGAATGTTTGAGTTTTGCCGTTAATTGAGTTGCCGGGATAGGATGATCGTGACTGAGGGTGGAAATTAATTTGACTTCAACACTTTAGTGAAAAAAGTGTGAAAAAAACACTTGTCTTTATTTACGAGAACAAATGATCCAATGAGAACACGTGTGAGTTGAATGAGTGCACTGATTGAGTTTGAGAGAGACCGTGAGCGAGATTATATTAATCACAATACGGAAGCACTGATACACGCCGATGAGTAACTACCAAAAGGGCACGGGCTTGGCGAACCACGTGCTGAGAAGAGTTTAAAATGATGATGTACTCTTTTATTGAAGGTTGCGCACCGTTGCGACAACTTGAGTGAATGAGTTATACTTTTGCAATGAGTTTGATTACATGAATTGTAATGAGTGCTCAAAGGAAAACTATGGTGATTGTAAAAATATTCTACGACTCGCGCGTTGCTGCGACCGTTGAAGACTAAGCGAAAAAAAACATGGCCGTCGTTTGCCGGCACACCGGTTCGAGCGCCTCGTGGTCGATTCTAGATTATTCCACGCGGCCTCGTGCGACCGGCTAGTGACGTCCGTGAGGTGCTGCCACTGTGAGGCGTAGCGAGAGTTTGAGTGACGCATTGCTGGTGAGGTGACGCGGATTCCCGAACAACTTGCCATAATAAACACCGATAATCTCTGTCTACCTAGATCGCTCGCTGTGGCGATGGTATACGTTGAACGCGGGGAAGTACGCTCTGAGGAACTGCATGAGAGATGGAACGCTGTACGGCGTCAACGGGGCAAATTTAAAAAACAATGAGCTCTCGAGCTTGTGACAAACGCCTGTGTAGACATACCGTCTGACGGTTGCGGTAATCCGGAAATCGATAAATTTCAAAGGTACCTTGCTGCAGATGGTATAGCCATTGTCGTTTACGAGTTCGACAGTATAGGCAGCGGTGAGAAACCACTGTACGACGGATCGCAGATAGTCGATAATGCGTACGGTTCAGAGAAACCACGGCAAACGCTCCGCATTCTGTATTATAATAATTCGCAGCATTATCAGCCTATTTTAAATATGCGGGATACGGTCGGTAGTCGTGGTTTTTGCATACCCTGTAACAGATCTTACACGCACGAGGCAGAGCATAAGTGCTCCAACAAATGCGCTAGATGCTTCGAAAAACCGCCCTGCGATTCGGCTCTCCCCACATTGTATTGTCGCGAGTGCCATAGGTACTTTTTTGGTCAACGTTGTTTCGATAATCATATAAATACGCTGATTAGTAAACAGAAGGGAAAAGAAAAGAGCGTGTGCCAGACCGTTCGCAGCTGTCCGCAGTGTCTTAGACATCTTCAAAGAACGACTCGCAAGCACTCTTGCGATAAGGTGTATTGCAGCGTCTGCAAGAGTGTTAATGACGTTGGACATTGGTGTTAAGTCAGACCGTTAAAAAAGACTACCGCTGAAAAAAATATTCTGTACATCTTCTACGATTTTGAAACACAGCAGATACCGAAGCTGTCCGGTGACGATGCGGTGCGTATCCACACGCCAAACTTATGCATCGTTTAGCAGGTTTGTACAGCGTGTATAAATGACACAGATCTCGCGAGGGTATGCCCGTCTTGCGGTGTACACGAGTACATCTTCGAAGAGGACCCTGTAAGGCAGTTTGT
>JARQTD010003645.1:0-11962 GCA_030142515.1 Cephus sareptanus | reverse complement strand
AATGTAAAAAAAATATGGAAACACTTATCTGTTTTTTACATGATTATTAGACGTAACCTTGTTGCCCATGAAAACTGTCCACTTTCACACATCACAAGGTAAAATTCGTTGCAAATATTTTGCGTATATTGAGAAACGAAAATTTTTCGAAATATAATAACATGAATTTTTTTGGGTATCTCTAACAACCGCATTCACTATATACTCAATACTCATAATGCGTGACACGTTCATATCTATATGTAGCGCCGAGGTATTAAGTAAAATGGATGCTAGAACTAGCTTTCGCTTGTAGTTGATTTTACTACAATACCAGTCCTAACTTTCAATGAAAGATAGTCAGATAAAAATCGGAAGCGGCGCGTAAAGACTGATTGTTTTTTCTGTACTTGCGTCTGAAATTTAATGTCATAATGTAACTTTATGATATTACTGTGATAACAGTTTTTAACAAAGATTTTTTTCTGTTTCAGATTTTCACTTCAGGATTCCGAGATCGTAGGTATCGTTTTTTTTTCAAATTTAAAATTTTTGCTCCGTCAAATCAAAGAAAACTTGAGCTTCAGCCCCGAGCTTTCTTGCTGGGCATTAAAACATCAGCCCCGAGTTTTCTTGCTGGGCTTTGAAACATTAGCCCCGAGTTTTCTTGCTGGGCATTAAAACATCAGCCCCGAGTTTTCTTGCTGGGCTTTGAAACGCTTGCCCCGAGTTTTCTTGCTGGGCATTGAGCGATTAGAACTTGATCTTTTGATTTCTTTTTACTGGAATCGTTTTTTCTGAAAGTCCTAAAATGTCTCAATCAGAGACTAATTTCGTGGAACTTGACGAATTATTGGATTCTGATATGGATATTTTGTGTAAAGAGGAAATGCTCGAAGACACGCATATAGCCTTTTTCCACACAATGCTGAAAGATAATTATGATTTATTCGTTCAAAATTGCAGTTTGGATGCGATCAAAACAATCAAGTCGGTCCCGACCAACCAAGAAGTTTTGCAAATCATTCATCTCCCGCTTCACTGGGTTGTGTGTCGTTATTACGAAGGTTCGGTGTTTATTTACGATTCATTGAACAACAAGCGACTATCTGAACCTTTGCGGCTTATTTTAGAAAAACTTTTCCCTTTTTTGGATTTGCAAAAGGCTGTGAGGTTCCCAACTGTTCAAGGTCAACAGAATAACGTTGATTGTGGTGTTTTCGCTATTGCGAATGCCGTAACATGTCTATTTGGGGAAAATCCCGAGGAAGTTCATTACGATTGTTCAATCATGAGAGATCATTTGGCAAAGATGTTTAGAACTCGAGCCATTGAGCGTTTCCCTGAAAGTAATGTATGCTCCAGGTCGCAAAATGTACTGTTTTCTCCATATTCTGATCGACAGAAATCGATGCTTTTAAATGATAAAACAACAACAACGAAAATTTCAACTACTTCGAAAATTTCGAACACAGTAGACCGTTCCACTTTGCATGCAGTCTTGCCATCATCATCATGCAAACTTGAAAAATGTATTCCTTTGAATAAAGAAAAATCTACAAAAAACAGATTCGCGCAATTGGAATTCTATAAAGATTGGCAAACAGTCTTACCGTCATCATCACGGAAGCTTAAAGAATGTAGTTTCCTGCAAAAAGAGGTATCGACAAAAAATAGATTCGCGTTATTGGAATCCGATACAGATTTCAACGATATTGAGTTTCTTGAGCAAAACTTGCAGTTCGAAGAAAATGCATTCGCGCCAATGAAAACTGAACAATGTAAGAAAATTCATAAAAAACGTGGCAAATCGATCAATGAAAAAAGTTACACACTCGATTGTAAAAAATCAAGACGATCAGAGAGTCAGAAAAGACAAAAAAGACCTTGAATTGTCAAGTTGAGTTGACGCCAAAAAGAAAGGTGTTAGGAAAAATCATTTCATCAAATGAAGGTAATGTGAAAAGTGAAACTCTTGATGAACGAAAGGTTCATCAAGTTCAAGTTTCAACGAGAGTTGCTCGTCAAGTTTCACGAGAAACTTTTACGAATCGAGGAGACAACCAAACAGTAAGAAAAAAGATTATAACGTGGCAAGGTGTACCAAAATTACTTCTGCTCCATTTGACAGTGGAAGACGAATTAGTAATAACTCGAGGTGAATGGCTCAAAGATACCCACATTTCAGTCTTTACCTCGATACTTCAAAACAAATCGTTGTATCTACCCTATGAAACTATATACGTGCAAAATGAGGGAAGAAAAATTAAACCTGTTCCCATTAACTTAAATCATATTCAAATACTACCGAGTCATAACCATTGGACGTGTTGCTTTTATAATTGTGTTTTGAAAGCGCTGTTTATTTACGATTCACTGAACAGAAAAGCGCTGGATGATAAGCAAACATTGTTTCTTAAGAAACTGTTTCCTAATTACGATTTGAAAAAAGTAATATTCCCAAAGGTACAATTCCAAAGCAATATGAATGATTGTGGAGTCTTTTCAATTGCTTTTGCCGTTTCGCTTGCTTTGAATCTCAAACCAGAGAGTGTAATGTACGAATATCATTCGCTTCGCCCACACTTGCTGAAATTGTTGCAAAGTCATGAGCTCGAACATTTTCCGAGACAAACGTACAGTAAGCTATCAGCAATGGTTAATGCGAATTATAATGTGCGATCCCAAACCAATTCGGTCGATATCACGAAAACTTTGGATGCACAAAATTCGCTGCCTTCCACCGGAAGTGACGCTAATGACGAAAATGTAATTGAGAATGTATTTGGTTCCTCATTCGGCCTTGCATTGCAAAATGTCCAATGCATCTATACTGACATCTCAGAAGAAAGCAGTAGACCGAATTCTTCTTTTTCCAGTGCTTTTCATTTTTCAACGGAGCAAAGTTATAACGAGATACAGGATAACGATGCAATTTACAATTTTACCTCAAAATCAAGTTTGAAAAGAAAGAGAACATACTCTGAAACCTTTGATGAAAATCTTGGCTTCCAAAAAGAACAAGTTTCGTTACCTGTTCGGTTAATCTCTGCTGAAAAAAGAAAAATTCGACAGAAGAGGTATCGAGAGAATATAAAAGCGTCAGGTAAAAAACGGATCTACCAAAAACAGTATCAAGAAAAAAATAGAGCGATATTATCGTAAAAACAAAGAGAAAGGCGTGCTGTCAAACGATTATTAGATGCAAGTGCACGAGAAGATTCGCAAACACGTTTAAAATTATCTCAGAAGATTGTTAAAAAATACAAATTGCGGAAAAATCTTGCAATGAAAAAGAATTCTGAGAACTTTATTGTGAAGCTCTTGGAAAACATGAAAACACTTTCTTCAGCATCTTCCAAACTCGAGGCTGAAAACATCATTAAATGGTATCTTTCAAGTAGAAAACTTGATGTTTGTTTCCTTGAACGAACTTTGAAAAAATGCAAAGATAATGCTGCAATAAATATTGAAAGAGTAAAGCAGCTTTCGACCACTGACCATCAGTCAAAGGTTGAAGCATTGTGTGGATCATCTAAACATCTTTCATCTGCAGAAGCTTTCTTTGCTGGTACCACTTATAAACATGGTGAAAAACCAGCTGTCGAACAATTGATAATTGATGACGCCGGTTGTGTCACTAATATATTATTGTGTCACTAATATGATAGAAAAATATCACGAATTTTTAAATTCTTTGAGCGAATGGACTATGGATAACGTTCATGATCGTGTTGAAAAGGCTCATCGATGCGAAGCACAGCATTCTAACCCATGTAAACTTGGCCATCCTCATAGCTGTTACGCTGATTGTATTTCTTGTCGATCAACGTTTCTTCCTACCTTAATTTTATCTCCTCATTTTCCGAATGTTCGAAAAATTCGAGCATACGTGTACAAGATTCTCGAACTGACAAGAAAAATATCTTTACTCGATAGGCATTTAGAAGAAGGTGACGTCGAAGCGCTACAAAAGCTTCGTGATCATATGAAAGAACATCAAATGACTCAAGAATATGAAGGTTTTGAAATCGATCTTGACGAAGACAAAATTGTAACTTCGTATCAGAAAGCATTTACGAAATTAAACAAAGATATATTGGATGTGCCACTTCATTCATGTTTCTGTTGCGAGAGCCTCGAAACTATCCGAAATATGACTGAAATTGCAAAAATGAGAAAACCTATAAAAAATGCTCTATGGGCGGAAGTAATGAAAAATGCAAAAGAAAGTAATAGAGAATCGACGTATGTTTGCACATATTGTGTAACTAAATTACGAAAAGGCATAATGCTATCTACGTGTGTTTTAAACAGTCTTCAAGTTGACGAGGTTCCCCAAGAAATATCGACTCTTAACGATGTAGAAAAAATGTTGATCCAGAGGACCAAGGCATTTCAAGTAATTGAAAGGAAAGGAACTGTTGGTAAAAAAAATTTACCCCCGAAGCAGAGGATTGAACAAGTCAAAGGTAGAACGTTTCATCTTCCTTTGCCTATAGAAGAAACCTTGAAGAAGATTTGTCCCGAAACAGAACCTATTAATAAAAACCATGAATACTATATAATTGTTCGTAACTTACTGAACACTCGGACAAAAGCCATTTGGGAAAACCGGGTAAACGTTGGTAAAGTTTTCGCTGCTCTCACAAAGTTGAAAAGCGTTAATCCTGAGTATGAAAAAATTATGCTTCCCGCTGAAGCGAATGATTTACTGAGGGACTTGCAACCATTGGAGTATGAAGTTGAAGAAGACGAGAAAATTGATGCCGATGTCGATAATGGTATTGACTGTCAAGAAGAAGCGATGGAAGTAGATGAGCAAGTTGAGAACAATAAAGAAAATTCGATGAAAGATAATGTCGCATTTCTAACTCAAAAGTTTAGATCTGATGAGTTCTACGAGCCTTACACTATTTATCCATTGAATGAAAAACGAATGAATGATACTGCTGTGAATTTGTATCACATGAAGAAAATATTGGAAGCACCCATAAGTTATACGGAAAAGAAACTTGATTACTATGTTTCCCGGATTTATATCCTACTGGAAAACATGGTATGCATGACGAAAATCGCAAAGAAAAGCTTACCGATGCTCAATTCATCAAAAGCAAATTGAGAAGTTTACACCCTCAATTTCGATTGAATTCACAGTACCTCTTCTTTTTGTTGAATGACAGTACGAATCGTAAAATCAAGCAAGGTATTTACAGTGCCATGAATGTGCCGAATCGCAACGAAAAATTGACGGCTGGTAATTTTTTGAGCTTGTTAAACCAGCAGGAACTCGATAAATTCATGAATACCATTTTTGCGCGTATTCGTAACACTATACAATATTGGCGAATACCCAGAATCGATCTTCAATATATGGTTGATCATTACGGGCCCGCTACGTTCTTCTTGACTTTGAGTCCAGCAGAATGGTTATGGGGTGATTTAATCAAGTACATTCGCAAAGTTAATTCACCCATGCTGGACAAGACTCCCGAAGCAGAATTGATAGCTAAAGATACAGTATCGGTATCGCGTTTCATGGACAACAAATTTCATGCTATGTTGGATTTCATATGCTCGGAAGATGCTCCTCTGGTAAAAGTAGTTCATTACTTCTGGCGACGGGAATACCAAGGTCGTGGTACCCAACATTATCACACGCTGCTGTGGATAGAAAACGCACCTATACTTGGTGAATCAACTCCCGAGGAAGTTTCAGAATTTATTTTGAAACATATCACTTGTAGAACTCCTGACAAAAAAATTTCTCCTCAGCTTCATGACAGAGTTACTACTCATCAAAAACACACACACAATAGTTATTGCATGAGAACGAATAAAAATAAAAATGGACGGTTCTTTAAAGTTTGTCGTTTCGGTTTTTCGAGACTTGAAACCGAAAAACTCATCACAAGAGACATCATTACATCCGTAGCAGGGCGAAAAACTTTGAAAAAGAATAGCCGATTCTATGACTTGCCGAGAACGAAAGAAAAAGGTTGTATAAATGATTATAATCCGATAATCTTAACAGCTTGGGAAGGTAACATGAACATTCAATATATTGGTGAAAAAAACGAGAATAGCCACTAATTACGTTACGAAAAGAGTCACTTGGTCGATGCTTTGAAAGGAATCGATTCGAACAAACCACTCAACAGTAGATTATGGGCCGTAACGTTACGTAGCCTGAGCCATCGAGAGTGCGGAGCATTAGAAGCCGCTGACACTTTATTAGGAATTTCATTGTATGGAACCGATCCTCATACAACGATCAGATGGATTGACGTGAACGAAATCCGAAGTAAAAAATTGAAAAAGAAGACAGATATCGAACAACTTGATGAAAATTCTGTAGACATTTTTCATCCCAACTTGGTAGATGATCACTATCCAAACAGACCAGACGAGCTGGGCGATTGTTGTTTGTACGATTTCACAAAATGGTACGACGTAGTCACTTACAGACTCAAAAATGAAAATGCCGAGTGTTGTCGAATGACCAATGGTCGCTACGTGAGAAAACGAAAACATGGATATCTAATCAATCACTTTAAATTTAACGTAGAAACCTATCCAGAAAAATAGTTTTACTCGTTACTCCTTCTTTTCCAACCATGGAGAAATTCCTCCGAATTGAAGAATGGATGTGAAACTTATGCGGAGTCGTATCACAAAATAGCTTTGGAACTTGAAAATGCTCAGGCCTATCATGAAAAACTGGAAGAAATTAAGAAAGCTAAAAGTGAAGCTGAAGAATTGATCAAGCAACAGATCGAAATCAATGAAAGGGATGATTTGGAGAATGATAACAAATCTGTTGAAGGTGATCCTGATTAGATTCATGCTGCTATGGATGAATTTAAACAAATCGATGATCAACTTCCTGAAAAAGATGTTGCAGAGTATGAATCCGAAATGAACGTCGATCAAAAAAGAATTTTCAATCGAGTCATTGAGACACTCAAAGGTGAAACACCTGATGCTACGAGTTTGAGGTTATACGTCAGAGGAGAAGGTGGAACTGGAAAGAGTTTCCTCATCAGTGCGATAAGATGTTGGGTGAAAAAAGTTTTGGCGAAACGGGTAGCGGTGACAGCTCCCACTGGCATAGCAGCATTCTCTATAAACGGACTTACTATTCATAAAATGTTCTCGCTGCCGGTAGAACACGGAAATGTGCCGAAGTACCGATCACTGTCCGATGCAGTTTTGCAAAAATTGCGTCAAGATCTGGAAGATGTTGAATTGATCATCATAGACGAAATTTCTATGGTTTCAAACGTACAGCTAATGTACATTCATAAAAGATTGTCCGAAATTTACAACACTGAAGATATCCAAGATGGTTGGTTTGGGAAGAAACATATTCTTTTATTTGGTGATTTATTGCAATTCGCCCCAGTTAAGGGCCAGCCTCCATTTAAATCTTTATCATCTAAAGAAATCCAAACGCTCATTGGCTGTGTTGGAAATATTAATTTATGGAAAAATCTCTTTGTGTATGATGAACTCACTATTAATATGCGTCAGAAAGGAGATACAACTTATAGAGATATATTGAAAAGAATCCGTGTCGGTTATACAACTAATGATGACCGAAACAAACTGTCGTCGAGAAAAATTCCTTTTAGGGAATTGACGGTTGAAGGAAAATTAAACGAATTGTGTGATTACGTTTCCCACCTTCCGTCGGAAGCCATTTGTATATTTCCGACTCGTAACATGTGTAATATCCTGAATACGAAAATGTTAAGACGTATTGTTAGAGAGGAAACAATCAAATTACTGGCGCATGACTCAATTGATTGTAAACCGTATCTCAGGCAAAAAGTTGACAAAGCGCTAAAACTCGACGATGAAGATATGTCCAGATCGGGAGGACTTCCTAGAATAATATCTGTGAAGATTGCAGCAAAAATCATGATTACCAAGAATATTGATAACACTCTGGGGCTAGTGAATGATTCCATAGCCACGATCAAGTCTGTTTCACGCAACATTGACAATCCGGCTGATATCGAGACTGTTACCATTGTTTTAGCGTCCTCGAATAAAGAATGCGTCATCGAACGATACGCTTTGAAATTTGAAGTTATGGATAAAGCTTACGTCATTCGAAAGCAATTTCCCATGAGCTTGAGTTACGCAATTACTATTCACAAATCGCAAGGTCTCAGTTTGAAACAAGCAGTAATAGACGCCGGTAATAGGATGTTTGCCGATGGACAAACTTATGTTGCCTTTTCCCGAGTTACAACTCTCGAAGGTTTGCATATTGCCAATTTCAACCCAGCATGGGTAAATGCAAATGGAGAAGCAATAAATGAATATAATCGATTACGAAAGAAATATCGATCAGATTTGCCCGAGTTCGAATTACATCTTGACAGTAAAACTAAAATCATCGATGATGTTTGGTTTTCATACGATGAGCCTGTGAAGGTCCAAGAAGCTCAATCGAACGATGTATTTTCTAACGTTACGATAAATGTACGGGGTCTGACAAATGACGATGGAGTCTCATGTTATGCCAATTCCGTTTTGCAATGTATTTTCCACTGCCGGTCAATGAAAGGTTATTTGATGAAATTGCCGACAGGTCATGTTGTGCGAGAAGCTCTACGTGCGTATTCTTTCAAAAACGAAAAAGTTTATGTATTCGGAATCAGACACTTAGCTCGTGTTCGGTATGTGGTGCGGGAACAGCAAGATGTACACGAATTTATTGGTGATTTTTTAAATGTAGTACCAGAATTAATACAACTGGTCGAGTTCAAAGTCAAGGACTTGAAGACATGCGTCACATGTAACATCTCAACTTCTCAAGAAGTTACTTGCACGACTGTCATTCTCCCAGTGAAAATAGCAGAGTCCAAAACCGTGAATCTCCAAGAGTTATTCGATGAGGTCTTCAACAAGCGAGAAAAACTGCGTGCAAGTTGTACTGATGGATGTAGCGGAGAATATAAGTTTCAGCGAATGAACGTAGAATCTGTTCCATTGATTTTGGTCGTTCAACTTATGATATATTGATGCAATGCTTTCCGCATTTTGGAAAAAAATAAAAAATGTGCAATCAAGGGCATTCCAAGTGCTGTTGTCAAATTTGGCGGTAGCTCTTACAAAGTTATAAGTGCTATTTTCCACACGGGATTGAAGGAAATATTTCAGGGTCATTATTATTGCTTTTTGAGGCAGTCTAAAGGATGGGTAAAACTTAGTGATAATGTAGTCGAGAAAAAATCTTGGCCTCATAACGCCAAAGAGGTTTATATGTTATTTTTAGAGAGACAGAAATAATTTCATTGATGTAGTGATGCAGTTGGGAGAAACTGATAAATTACTTCACTAACAATAAAACATGAAAATTAGTGTCAAAGTAAATTTCTATAATGACCTGATTATTAAAAATATTTTATATGTAAGTTTATTCAGTGGTGGTTGACAGTATAGTTTAACAAAAAATATCCAGATCCACCAAAAAAACATTTCCAATGTAAAATTTTGAGAAGGCCCTTTCTTTGAAAAAGTAACAAAAAAAACCAAATCTTTTGCATACGCTTTGTGGGGGCCTGTCGATTTTATTATGGTGATTTTTGCAGAAATTTTTTCAGAGTAACGTTTTGTGCGAGGCTTCTTTTATTCAGCGTTTATGTCGCTAGTTGAGTACCGTCAAAATCATTTCTGTCAAATTGCAACAGGATCGTTCATAGTTTTTTTTTTTGTCGATTGGGACTCGAGTATTTCCAGTCACTCACCTGCCTGCTTTTCCTGACAAACATCAAGGTTCGGTTACTTTAATTTTCGAGAAAAAATCACGTAAAACAGTAAAAATTCAAGTTTGGAATTTTTTAAAGTCTGGCGTGGATAAATTCATTAATACGGAAAACTTGTGTTAACAGACTCTACCAATTCTTAGTTGTCAGGGTGTGTAATGAGCGGAGTGGGAGGATATTCACAACAGTACTGCCCGAAGTATTCGGCACACACACTGTATTTATTGAAACCTTTATTACAGATGACTTAGGTAAAATCACTATTAGAGATCGGCCGTAGCCCAGGTAAACGTAATACCGTGTTTCCTCCCTAGGAAACCGGTCAAGAGTCCGTATTGCGTATCTGACTGAGTTTTACCGCGGTTTTTCGTCCACCACGTGCCGTTCGTTACGCGCGTTCGTCCGTACTACTGGCGGAAGCCCCCCTCTCTCGCCACGCTTCCGTCTTCCAGACTTCTCTAGCCGCGCATGCGCGGTGTGTAGCCCGCGTGAATTGCACCGGGTATTTTAGGCGGTTAACACTTGGCTTTTTACAATTCAATTTGCTTGATTTCACTCGAAATATGTATGGAGTAATATTTCTAAATAGAAGCAAGGGGAGAATGGGGTGGTGCTTCTTGAATTTATAAATTTTAAAGAAATGAATATTATGGTTTCAATTTCATGAGGTATCGTGAGGTATTACTCTGCTTAAGACGTTAGAACCTTGTATAATTCAATTCATTATGTGTAATAAAGAAATATTTTTATATAGAAGCGAGGGACGGCATGAGGTGGTGCTTCTTAAATTTCTAAATTTTATAGAAATGACTATCATTGTTCGAATTTCGTGAGTTATCGAATTTTGCTTGAGACATGAGAACCTTGTATAATTCAATTTTTTCTGTGTAATTGACAAATATTTCCATATAGAAGCAAGAGGAGGCATGGGATGGTGCTTCGTATATGCATAAATTTGATAGAAATGACTATTATATTTATAATTTTATGAATTATCAAACTTCGCTTTCGACATTAAAACCTTAAATTTATTTTGTGTAACGTGATATATGCATTTGGAGTTGTATATATTAATTATACAAACAATAAGAGTAACGGGATGACGTTCCTTGATTACATACTAAAACTTCATAAAATTTAAAAAAAAATTAATGAAATAAAAAAGATGATTTTTTATTTAACTTGTCCGAGTCTTAAAAGCAGGCAGGTGAGTGACTGGAAATACTCGAGTCCCAATCGACAAAAAAAAAACCATGAACGATCCTGTTGCAATTTGACAGAAATGATTTTGACGGTACTCAACGAGCGACATAAACGCTGAATAAAAGAAGCCTCGCACAAAACGTTACTCTGAAAAAATTTCTGCAAAAATCGCCATAATAAAATCGATAGGCCCTCACAGAGCGTATGCGAAAGATTTGGTTTTTTTTGTTACTTTTTCAAAGAAAGGGCCTTCTCAAAATTTTACATTGGAAATGTTTTTTTGGTGGATAGCTTCTGATCGTTTGAGCTTTATCGTTGCGAGATCTTTCGGTATATTCTTTCTATTACATCTTACTGTTCCTATGACATTAGTTTTTATGGATTGTAATTTTTGAAACAGGTTTGGCGAAGAATACCACTTATCCAAAAACAAGGTGTGTCCAAAATTAGATATTGGTGTGCACATAAACATGGTAACATTTTCGGAAGCACTGGTGATTGAATTTTTCACTGTATCTTGACCTGTGTATATTTTAAATTTGATACAATATCTTGATTTAGACTCACATAATTTATAAAACGTTACTCCAAAACGTGCTCTCTTTGACGAATTGAACTGTTTATATGACATTCGACCGGTATATTTCATAAGAGATTCGTCTAATGACACATATTCTTCGGGAGTGTAAATACTCGTAAATCTTTCATTAAGATCTTTATCTACAACTTCATTATTGGAAAAATGTAAAAAATGGGAGAATTGCATAAATCTCCGTAACTGCATTGTGTTTCGAAAAATGGGAGTTTCAATAATACCTCTTACTGATGTTGTAAACCATAATATAGATTTGGAAATGCACCTACGTCAGAAGCGACGGAATAGCCATGCTGCGACGCGGCAGATTCTACTCGCTAATATTATGAAAACAAAGGAGACACATCACCGACACCATGGCGAAATATAGAAACAATCCTTTGGTTATTGTATCTCTAAAAATTCC
>JARQTD010003644.1:0-12077 GCA_030142515.1 Cephus sareptanus | reverse complement strand
TTATTGCCTCCATTTTCTTGCAATAATAGTTCTTTATGTCTTTTTTGTGTTACTTTCAACACTTATGCGCCGCGGCGGCATGACGTCTTAACTATAGAAAACTTGTATAGATTTTTTCTACTTCTGTGATATCATAAGCCTGTAATGATAAAATAAGTAAATATGGATAAGTCAGCGTATGAGATCATAGAACATGAGTATGACGTGGTAGTAGTAGGTGCAGGTGGAGCAGGGCTCAGAGCAACGCTTGGGATGGCTGCAACTAATTTTTCAGTTGCCTGCATTTCTAAAATTTTCCCTACACGAAGTCATACAGTTGCAGCACAAGGCGGAATTAGTGCAGCTTTAGGTAATATCGGTGAAGACGATTGGCGCTGGCATGCATATGACACAATAAAAGGTTCAGACTGGCTTGGTGATCAAGATGCAATAGAATATATGTGTAAAAACGCTGCTAAAGCTGTTATTGAACTTGAAAATTTTGGCGTACCTTTTTCTCGTACAGAAGATGGAAAAATATACCAGCGTTCCTTTGGTGGAATGACAACTCACTTTGGTAAAGGAAAATCAGCGCAGCGCACTTGTGCGGCAGCAGATAAGACTGGGCACGCAATCCTTCACACTCTATATCAGCAGTGTCTTAAATTCAACGCTGAATTTTTTGTTGAATACTTTGTGATTGATTTAATTATGGATAGCGAAACATGCTGCGGAGTTCTTGCTTGGTCGCTATGCGACGGCACATTACATAGATTTCGTGCGCATAGAGTGGTGTTAGCAACAGGTGGATATGGACGTGTTTATTTCTCTGCAACAAGTGCGCATACCTGCACAGGTGATGGTAATGGCATGGTAGTAAGGGCTGGATTACCACTTGAAGATATGGAATTTGTACAATTTCATCCAACAGGAATATATGGCTCAGGGTGCTTGATGACAGAAGGATGCCGTGGTGAAGGGGGGTACCTCGTTAATTCTCAGGGCGAGAAGTTTATGGAACGTTACGCACCAAAAGCAAAAGATTTAGCTTCCCGTGATGTGGTAAGTCGCGCAATAACAATTGAAATTAGAGAGGGAAGGGGAGTTGGACCGAAAAAAGATTACATGTATTTAACTATAGCGCATCTTGATCCGGAAGTAATAAAACTCAGATTGCCGGGCATTAGCGAAACCGCAAGAACTTTTGCTGGAGTTGATGTCACTAAAGATCCAATACCGGTCATTCCGACTGTTCACTATAACATGGGTGGCATTCCAACCAATTATTATGGAGAAGTGATCACGCTGAAGCAAGGTAAGGAAGAAGTGGTAGATGGACTATTTGCAATTGGAGAAGCTGCGTGTGTCTCTGTGCACGGTGCAAATCGACTTGGCTCTAACTCGCTTCTTGATCTTGTGGTTTTTGGTAGAGCTGCAGCGCTCAGAGCAAAAGAGAAGCTAAAATCCGGTACACCACATAAAAAATTGCATTCAGACTGCACAGACTGGATAGTAGATAGGTTTAATAAAATGCGATTTGCTTCCGGTGGGCTAAAAGTAGCAAAAATACGCGGTGAAATGCAGAACACTATGCAAAAATACGCATCAGTTTTCCGTGTTGCTGAAGTTTTAGAAGAAGGCAAAAAAGCTATAAAAAAGGTAGCAAAAATGATGCCTGATATTTCACTTGAGGATCGCAGTATGATGTGGAACAGTGATTTAGTTGAAGCGCTGGAGCTTGCTAACATGATCCCACAAGCGGTTATTACCATGGAATGCGCAGCTAATCGCGAGGAAAGCAGAGGTGCCCATGCTCGTGAAGACTTTCCTGAACGTGATGACAAAAACTGGATGAAGCACACTATAGCGTGGCTTGAAGAAAAGAAAGGGCAAATTAACGTAAAAATTGATTATAAAAAAGTGGCTGAAAAAACTCTGAGCGGTGAGATTGATTTCATAGCGCCAGAGAAGAGGGTTTACTAGTTACACTATCCCTACACAATTTTTCAACGAGTTCATTATTGATATGGCACTCATTTTAGTGTCTGGAGGACTCTCAGTATGCTCTGATTGATTTGGTGACTCTTGTACTGCTTGATTTTTAGTCTCATTCCTTAAATTCTGTTGATCATTATTAACAAGGTTCTTCGAAGCTTGATTCTGCTCTGTTGTTGAATTAGAGCGGTTTTTGTCGTTAAATGTGTCCTGTGCTTTGTTGGTTGATTTTTCAAAAAGTTTCTTAATACCACTAAATCCTAAAGTTAAAGTAAGGCATATAACTCCAGCAGTAGCTATGATAGGAATGGCTGCTCCAATTGCCATTTGACCCTGAAAGAAAGCAAATGTTACCATTGCAATAACAGTAATCGTTATCGTGATTGCTAACAGTTCGCGGGTCCTTTTTGCTGGATCTATGAATCCTGCTACAGCAGATACTCCTTTTTTTATACCAGAACCTGCTTCTTTAATGCCAGACTTGCATTTTTTTGAAGCAGTTTTACAGTGGTATTTTTCTTCAAGCTTCTCTTTTAGTTCTTTAGCTTTCTCCTGTGCTTTCTGTGGAGTCCCTGAATAATCTTTTAGATCTCGTAAAGTTAAATAGTACTTTTTAGTATGGAATTCTGGATCTTTTAACCACAAAGAACCAGAATCACCGTTTTGTAATAATGCTGCACAAAACTTTGTTGTATTATCATAATTAGTTGCTAAATCAAAAATTGTTTCTTGCGATAGGTATTCGATACTTCCTTTTTTTGCTTTTTTCTTTAATGCCAATTCTAGGGGTGTGCTCCCTTCTCCATTCTTAGCATTTATAGCTTCACCTAATTTATCTTTAGATATTGTTCCATTTTCCACTAAACCTAAAATCAATTCCAAACATGCAACTTTTTGTTCTCCTTTGAATGAAGCAATATAGTGCAGAGCATTTTTTTCATCTTTATCTTGCACAGTAATATCTGCACCATTTTTTAGCAATAGTTCTAGGGTTTCATACCTTTTAGTTTTTTCAAAATTTTTACCTGTACATGATTGTTTCCCGCTCTTTTTTTCTATATACTGAAGTAATCGGTGAAGAGGTGTTTGCTGTTTGTTTCGAGTATTTACCAGTTCTTTGTTTTTTTCTAGTATAAGCTGAGTAAAGTTACACTTTGCTTCTTTCTTTAATGTCACAGCACAGTGTAAGACCGTATCACCATCTGCATTTTTAGTAGTAATATCATCACCTCTCTGTAGCAAATCATTAAATCTATCTATATTTTTATCTGAAACTGCTTTATGTAATGGGTAACCACCGTCGGTAATTTTCGCGATTTTAATTACTACCGAGTTTTCTGTCTTTTGGTCTAACTTAGACTTCTTTACTGACTCTGCTAATTTTTCTAAGAAATTACGGTAGTATGTCTTTTGCTCTTCTTTTAAGTTTTGTAATTTTTTTGTAGATAATCCTAAATTATCAGAGCTGGCCCCATGCTCTAACAATTTTGTAAGAAACTTAAGTGTGTTATCGTTACTTCGAATTGTATTAGACTCATGTTTTTCTTTTGTCACCTTGTTAATTAGTGCTACCTGAAAAGGGGTCTGATTTTCACTATTAATGAGTTGTGCTAGATCTTCCTTGGTGACCGTTTTTATTAGGGTACCTAGAAACTTGCATTTCTGTTTCTTTTCCAATGACACGATAAGGTGTAAAATATTATTTCCTTTCTCATCTTTTATGCTGCTAATATCCGTACAATCTTTTAGATATTTTCTAAATTTCCTGTTATTTCCATTTTTGATCGCTTTTAGTAGTAGAGCATTGTTATTTGTTATTTCGTTGCTTATTTCTACTTCATGATCATCTTCAACATCACTGCCGTAGCCACTCTCTGTTTCGCTGTCCCTACGGTTGTGGGTAAAACAATATCTGCTATTGTCAGTAATTTTAGAAATTACTTGCTTTTTTGTTTCATTTGATATTTTTTTCGATCGTTCTATTGCTTTATCTAGCACTGGAAGGAAGCATTGGACATAATACCTATAATATTTTTCTTGTTCTCTAAGTGATTCTTCTAATTTAGTTAATACTTCAGGACTAGCATCTTTTTCAAATAACCTTTTACACTTCTTGAGGGTTCCATCTTGACCTCTTGGTTTTTCACGCTTGTGTTCTTCTTTTTTTACCTTTCTCTCTATAATGCCATACAATTGCTCGTCTTTTCTATCCTGCTCTTGCTTTTTATTTTTATCTATGCATTCACCTAATTTATCTGCATTAGTAGTTAGTGCAGTTATATCTATACCCATACTAAAACCTCAATATTAAAAGCTATTTAAGTTGTCAGCACTAAACTAACAACCAAGAAGTTTGACTTTTAAATTGAGCTAAACGTTGTATATGTATAGGTGGAAAGGCAGAAAATTAATTTCTGTGAGAAAATTTGCCGTCATAGTTAAACCTCACTTGAACAGTTGTCTACTATTTTAACCATTTTGTCTTAAAAAATAATAAATATAGCTAAACTGCGAAACGTGCTATTGGCTAAAATAGGATAAGAAACTATAGCTGCAAATATCCAAATTGATGTTTTTATCAGTCTTCCAGACTTGGTTTTTCTTTTAGTTTTTTAAGTCTTTCTTTATTTAGTATGGAGCTTATCTCTTCTACACTTTTATCAATATCATCATTGATTATTACATAACCATATTTACCACGTTTGCTTATCTCTTTTTGAGCTTCGGCTAATCTGCGCTCTATTTCGCTTGCATCATCACTATTACGCATTTGCAAACGCAACCTAAGCTCTTCCATTGAAGGGGGAAGTATAAAAACACTCACAACTTTTTTTCTCATGAGCTTGAATAAGTGAAATGCTCCTTGCCAGTCTATGCTGAGTAAAACGCTTATTCCATTGCTTAAGTTTTGCTCTATAAAATTTCTTGGTATACCATAAAAATTCTCAAAAACTTTGGCGTATTCAAGCATTTGGCCAGCTTTGCATAACTCGTGAAATTTTTCTTCGGTAACGAAAAAATAGTCTTTTCCATTTATTTCGCCGGGGCGAGGCTTGCGTGTAGTCATAGAAACAGACCTAACTAAATTAGTTGATTGCTCAAGTAATTTTGCTGATATAGTAGTTTTTCCAGCTCCAGAAGGGGAGGATAGAACCAATAATACGCCCTCACTTTTTACGGTCATTTTTCTTTGCATTTTTTAACATGGTGCTTTTTGGATCAGAGTTTAAAAAGCTAGAACCTTCTAAATTAGAATTTGATAAGTTGGTGCCAATGAGAGAAGAGTTATCAAAGACAGTATAGCGCAAATCGGTCTTTTCAAAATTTGCCTTATTCAAATTAACGTTTACAAACTTTGCTCTACTCAATGTTGAATTAGAAAAATCGGCATTTTCTAAATTCATATTCTTAAATTCAAAGTAAGAATAATTTACATTAAATTTTTCACCCTGTGATATTTTCTCTTGCAAATCTCCAATTGAAGTTATAGCATTTTCTAACCCTGCAAGTTTTTTCTGTCCTTGATTGTCAATCAAAATCGAATTATCAAACTTGCAATCTGTTAAATGAACATCAGCAACTGAACTTTTATATATGCTTGAAGAGTGAAAAGACATATCACTAATTGTTGAATTACTCAAATTGCTAAGAAAAAAACTAGTTTTCCTAAAGGCATTAGCGTGAAGCAAAGAAGACCTGAAATCGCTTTCAATAAAATTTGAATTAGTTACTTTTAAATTGGACCAACTCGAATTATCAGCTAATAAATTAAAGAATGTTGAATTTTCTATTTCACTGGAATCAATATTATGGCGAGAAAGTGTACTGTTATAAACTTGAGAGTCTTGGATTTTTATCTTATACATTGAAGTTGTAGAAAGGTCTGAATCTTCTATCTTCACATAGGTGAATAGTGAATGGTCAAAAAATGAGCCATTCATGTTAGAATTTGCAACTTTAGTATTATGAAACTTTCCGTGACGAATGTCAGCATTAGAGACATTAACTTGATGCAGTTCACTAAAACTAAAATCAATATTGGATAAATCAGCATCATGAAGATTTGCTTCAGAAACATATGCATGTTTTATCTTGGAACCATTTAGTATAGATTGAACAAAACTTGAATTATCGTCATTCACATAGGAAATTTGTGTGTTGCTTAAATCAGTTTCGTCGAAGTTACTGTTAATTATGATAGAAGAATTAAGGCAAGCATCGGAAAGATTGCTACCTGTAAAGTCTGATTCTTTTAACTCTGCACCATATATGTTAGCATTTTTTAATGAAGAAAATTGTATCTTTAATTTATATGCATCCACTCCAAAGAAACTTGCATTATCAAGGTTGTTTTTCTGCATAACAGTATCGTTTATTTCACTATCACTAAAATTTACGTGGCTAACATTCGAGTTTGATAAGTTGGAGAAATTCATTTTCACATTCGAGAAATTAGTATGCAAACCAATTAAGTTGTGCATACTTACTTTTTTGAGATCGGAACTGATAAAATCAGCATAACTAACATTAGACTGATCAAATACGATATCTGTTAAGTTTGCAGAAACAAATTTTGTAAAACTCAAATTTGTACCTTTTATTTTAATGCCATGTAAATTAGCATTGGAAAAATTAGCACCACGTAAATCAACATCAATGAAAGACACATCGGATAAATCGGTGTTAGAAAAATCGGCATCAATCAGACTTACTCCATCAAAAACAGATTTACTTAGGTACAGTTGGTTAAAATTAGCTCCATTTAAGTTAGAACCAAAACCTTTCTTAAAATCTTCTGGCACGCCCTCTTTGTGGCACTGCACCAAAAATTCAGCAAAGTCTTTTTTACTGTAAGATACGTATTTTGCATCACGCAAAGCGTTTAAAAAATCACTAATCTGATTTTTTTCATCATTTGTTTCGTTTCCATAACATAAATGACCAACTAAAATTAATATCAAAAATCTAATCATCTTGCTTATCGCACTGTATTTCTTTCGTTTTCACAGCCCAATCGTACATTGCTGAGCTTTCTTTATTGTCTATTTTTCTATCCTCCAAAAGATGTGGCATCATTTCGGCAATCGCATTTATTATATTAATCTGCTTTTTTTCGATTGCTATATCAATTGGGGATTGAAAATTATTGTTAACTACTCTAAGATCAGCACCTTGTAATAAGAGAAAGCGCACTATGTCTACCTCACCTTGTTTAACTGAATAAATGAGAGGAGTATCACCCAATTTATTTCTAAACTTTAGTATCTCTTGAATTGTTAATCCAATTTTTTCTAGCTTACTTATTACTCCTCTTAAGCAAGTTAAGTTGTTCTTCTTAATGCAGTAAAAAAATTGCTTACTGTAATCATCAATAAACACAGTTGTAGGAAGATGCTCATTAAGGCTATCATATTGTCGTTTATATATTGACTTGCTTTGTATGTCTTTATGACCCCATTCTTTTATTGGTTCTCTGTTTAGCTTTGTCCATTTTTGTAAACTTTTCTTTTCACTTTGCTCTTCTTCATCTTTTTTAGTTATAGGTTTTACTCTATTGCGGTCCTTGGAATTACTGTTTGTTTCTTTCACTTTTTTTTCTTCAGACTGATTCTCTACTTTTTCTTTTTTTCCCTCTAATAATTGACTCGCATCACTTTTTGAAAGTTCATTATCTTTTATATCAATCTTCTGATCAGCTTGTAGATTTTTTTGCGGGTTAGCTGTATTCTCATTTAAATCAGCACTTAAAGGCAAAGGCTCTGGTTTCAAATCTTTATTCACTTCTTTATTGGCCACATTTGGTAAATTTTGAGCAAATTTGTCTGTGCTTCCTTCTAGCTGGTCATTTGGCAAATCTTTATCAATCCTTTCACCTTCACTTATAGTTTTTTCAACCACGAAAGCTTTGTTCTCGTTGTGTTGCAGTTTCTCTTTATCGGTAGTGCCGTCTAATCTTTTGCTCTCAGCTTCTTGTGTTTGTTTAGCATCGACGTTGCTTTTCAACTCATCTTTTTGATTTGTGCTATCTTGCTTCCTTACACCTACATTTTCGTTTTTATGAACTGATTCAATTTTCTTTTCTTCAAGCTGCTCTACGGCAAACAGGATGGGTGATCCGAATACGACAGCTAATAATATAAAATATAAAATATTCTTCATAAATATCCCAAGCATAAGCTTAATTAAAATGATACTATAATCAAATGATTAATCTACAGTAAAAAATGCCTTAGGATTTAATTTATAAAAAAACAATAGATTTTTTGTATCTGTTCAGGGGCATCGCAAATATTGAAGCAAAGTGGTCAGTGCTTACTGTACGAACATTGTGATTTGAGAGCAATCTCCGCTAGGGAGGATGTCATCCCAGTGCCCAGACACTGGGATCCAGAAAACTTAACTTTAAATAAGTGGCTGCATAATAAACTACACATTAAACCTAAAGTGCATTATATCACCATCTTGCACGATGTAATCTCTGCCTTCAAAGCGAATTTTTCCTGCGTCTTTGCAAGCTGATTCACTTCCATACTTTATGTAGTCTGCAAAGCTTATGGTTTCTGCTTTTATAAAGCCTTTCTCAAAATCAGTGTGGATTACACCTGCTGCTTTATCGGCTGTTGACCCTATTTTTACTGGCCATGCCCGTGCTTCTTTGGGGCCCACAGTAAAGAAAGTTATCATACTCAGCACTTCATACATAATACGCGCTACTCCATCAAGGCCTGATTCTTGTAAGCCAAATTCTGATAAAAAACTCTGTTTTTCCTCTTCACTATCAAGATTTGCAATATCTGCTTCGAGTTTTGCTGAAATGCAATAAAATTTGCTTTTATTTTCCTCTGCCATTCTCTCTACCTTTTTAGATAATTCATTGCCAGTTATAACATTTGTATCTTCAACATTGCAAACGTACATAACGGGCTTTGTTGTCAGCAATTGAAGCAACTTCATCTCATCTTCATTGATATTCTCCAAACTTCTTGCAGGTTTACCTAATTTTAAAGTAGCTAATACCTCTTGCATTAATTCAAGTTGTCTCTTTAGCTCTTTATCACCTTGCTTTGCTTTCTTTTCCAATTGAGGAAGCCTTTTTTCTATGCTATCAATATCAGCTAGGATTAATTCCATTTCTACCACTTCAGCATCTGATATTGGATCTATTTTACTGTGTATATGGCTGATATCGTCATCCGTAAAGCACCTGAGCAGATGAACGATGGCATCAACTTCTCTGATATGGCTTAAAAATTTATTGCCGAGCCCTTCGCCTTTACTCGCACCCTTTACCAGACCTGCAATATCTACAACTTCTAATTGGTTGTAGATTACCTTCTCTGAGCCTGCAATTGCTGCGATTTGTTTCAAACGTTGATCTTTTATCGAAATCTTGCCTATATTTGGCTCGATTGTGCAAAAAGGATAATTTGCAGCTTCGGCTGCACTTGACTCTGTAAGCGCATTAAATAAGGTTGATTTTCCTATGTTTGGTAACCCAACTATACCGCAGTTAAAACTCATATTTGCTATGTAAAATTATAACTATTGCATAATTTAAAAATTTCTGCTATACTTAATTAGTCGCTTATTGACAATTTTGTTGGTATAGTAATATATAGCTTAAATTAAGGTAAAACTATGACTACAGCTAAGAAACGGAAACTACCAAGTGACTTTCATGATGTTGAGGTTGGAATAAAAAGGCCCAGGATCTCAGGGCAAGAAATAACTCTTTTAAATAGTAACCCTTACCCTGACAATTTCTATGTAGGACAAGCAATTGGTAATGGAAGCTGTTTTTTTGACTCGTTCAGGCAAAGTCTAGAACAACAGACAGGAGAGCAAGTTACTGTCGAAAAATTAAGAAATGATTGTAGGGAATTTGCGCAAAAGAATCCACCAAAGTGGTTTACAAATGCAATTGTCAATAGTCATGATAACAATGGCCAGCACCGTAGTGAAACTGTAGATGATTATACAGCAGACATTATGCGTAACAGTAGGTGGGGTGATCCTGACGTTGAAGGCAGAATACTTTGTGAAAAGTATAAGGTAAAGCTGCATGTTATAGAGAACCAGACTGTTGATAACCAAGATCTGTCTTTGCATGAATTAATAGAAAATTCAGGTTCAAAAAGTGCAGGTGAATACAATAAAGTTGATTATGATGATAGTAGTATTGTGCATATAATAAACAAAGGCGGATTGCATTTCGAACCATTGCTTGATAGAAATAAAAGTTTAGCAAAACAACTGCAAGAGGAAACCAAACTTAAACAAGAGCAAGAACAAGAAGATTTCCTATTAGCAAAAAAACTGCAGCTAGACGAGATCTTAGAATATTGTAACCTTTCAAAGGATATCTCTGAGAGAGCAGAGGTTGAAAAGGGATTTGATAAGTTATTGGCAGAAAATGCTGATGGAAAAATTGGTGATGTTGTAGGGCAGTGCGTTAGTGATATAAAGCAGCGCATAGAGCGCTCTGAGAAGCAAAACCCTTCAAGCTCACCAAGATGTAGTATGGAGGAATCAAGAACAGAAAAAACATTTCATCAACAACAAATATCACAATTGGAAGTGTAAAATAAATCTTCATAACTCTGTATATTTTTATATAGGGCTTTTGCAAGCATTTCATATAATATGAACTTGCAGTACGTACTAACCTAAATGCAAGTTGACCATGAGACTAGTTTAATTATTGATGCCATAGAGGAATTTGGTGGTGAGGCTAGGCTTGTCGGCGGATGTGTGAGAGACTCAATTTTGCAGCGTGATGTCCACGACATCGATTTAGCTACTAATTTGCTTCCCAATCAAACGATTAAAGCGCTAAAACTCCGTAATATAAAAACTATTCCAACTGGCTTAAAACATGGAACTATCACTGCGGTTCTAAATCAAAGATCTTTTGAGATCACAACACTAAGGCATGATGTGAAATGTGATGGTAGGCATGCAAAAGTAGAATTTACCAATAATTGGCAAGCGGATGCTTCAAGGCGCGACTTTACATTTAATGCTCTGTATGCAGATAAGCATGGCCATATATATGACTACTTTGGTGGTATAGAGGACTTAAAAGCGCGAAGGTTAAACTTTATAGGCAACGCTGAAGATAGAATTAAAGAAGACTATCTACGTATTTTAAGAGCATTTCGTTTTCATGCAAAAATATGTGTCGGAGATTTGAGTGATGAAATACTAAACGTATGCAAAAAGCATTCGCATATGATTCAAAACCTCTCTG
Organism: Cephus sareptanus; assembly: GCA_030142515.1. Lineage (NCBI taxonomy): Eukaryota > Metazoa > Arthropoda > Insecta > Hymenoptera > Cephidae > Cephus > Cephus sareptanus. Next base: position 853 of record JARQTD010003644.1, on the reverse strand, counting down.
GAGAGAGAATAAGAGATGAAATACTTAAATTGCTGGAGTGCAATGATCCTTTTCCAACACTTAAGAGCATGCAAGAATCTGATGTTTTGCAAAAGATTATCCCAAAAGAAGTAAAATGCGAAATTCTGTCTTCGCCACTTCTTTTGGGCACTGATGCACTAGTAAAATTAGCGTTACTCCTTAGGACTACTAAAAAAAATGACAGGCTAAGTCTTGGAGAATATGTAAGCAAATTTTTACGTCTTTCGAACAAGCAAAAGAAAAAGCTGCTATTTTTACTATCCAACGATATCAAAACAGAACTCTCAGAAAAAGAGCAAAAAAAATACATATCTTTATTTGGTAGAGAATTATATTGTGATTTAGTGAAAATTTGTGGTGTTGAGTCTGGAGAAAATGTTGATGAATACATTTCATTTGCTAACACATTCAATATTCCAAAATTTCCTTTATCTGGCGATGATTTAATAAGTATAGGTCACCAGCCAGGAAAAAGTTTAGGTAGAAACTTGGAATTGCTAAAACAACATTGGGAAGATAGCTCCTACACTTTAACAAAAGAGGAGCTGGTGCTTTATGCTAAGAGCCTATTCTAACTGCTTTCTGACTGTTCAATGAATGTATGCTTGCAATATTAGGGGAACTCATAGAGGAATTAGGTATATGTTCTTTTTTAGCTTTTTCTGTTAATTGATATTCGTTTACTCCTCCTTGAGTTTGATTACACATTCCCTGATCTGGAGATAAAAATTTATCTCTTATGCTTAATGCCAGTTGTATAGCTCTTTCCATAAAAGTCCGGATGTGATAGGATAAGGGTAGATGATGATAAGGAGGTTGAATGCCAGCAGCA
>JARQTD010003643.1:0-12115 GCA_030142515.1 Cephus sareptanus | reverse complement strand
AATAGCAGTGTCATCGGCATATGAAACTAGGTAAGAATCATTTAATAGATCATTAATATACAGGAGGAAAAGTAGTGGCCCTAAAATTGTTCCCTGTGGAACACCAGTTGTGACATTACGATACTCACTTCTAACTTTGTTTATTCTTACTTTTTGTTTACGGTTCGAGAGGTAGCTTTTGAAGAGATCAAGCGATCCACCTCTAATTCCGTACCTTTCTAATTTTTGTAGTAAAATTTCGTGATCAACTGTATCAAACGCCTTGGCTAGATCTAAGAATGTAACAATTGTAGGTTTACTTTTATCAAGATTATTATAAATTATGTTGGTGACGTAATTTAACGCATCTTTAGTACCATGGTTTTTTACGAATCCAAATTGATTTTTTGACAAGATATTATATTTGGTTATAAAGTCATATAATCTACTATGTATAATTTTTTCAAATACTTTAGCTATGTTCGATATCAACGAGATCGGTCTGTAATTGTTAATTACATGTTTAATGCCTGCTTTTAAAATAGGTACAATCTCTGCCTTTTTCAGGTCATCCGGCCAAATGGATTTCTCAATACATAGGTTAAAAATATGAGTTAATGGTTCAAGAATATAGTCAGATATAATTTTTAGAGTTTTTACATTAATACCATCGACACCACCAGCTTTCTCTGTCATTTTATTTATAATAATCCTGATTTCTTCAGTATAAGTCGGGCGAATGAAGATCGAGTCATTGTTTTCAAGAATATTCGAATTGTTTGGATCTTTAGGTGCTTTGATTTTCTTACTTAAATTCTGTCCGATTTCACAGAAAAATTCATTAAATTTATTTGCTATTTCTATTGGATTAGTGATTTTATTATTATCTTCATCTAGAATGAAGTCTATCTCATCATTTTTATTCGCATTTTTCCCTAATTTAGTATTAATTAATTTCCAAAGTTGTTTCGTATTGTTACTATACTTTAGGAAGTTATTGCGCTCATGTCTATATTTTGTTTCTTTTATTAGTTTGTCCAGAGTTTTACAGTACTTTTTGTATTGTATTTTAAGTTGTTCGTTTTCAGGTTCATTTTTCCATAATTTATATAGTTTTTCTTTTTTCCTACAGGATGCCAGTATGGCACTAGTAATCCATTGTTTTCTAGGCTTATGATTTTTATTTTTATTATTATCCTGTTTATAACGAGCAGACTCAGAACAACTGGTAATCGTACTAATAAAAGAATTAATTGCTTTGTTAGGATCATCTTCTCTGATTACATGGTCCCAGTTTATTTCCTGTACCAATTTTTTAAATTTTCTATGATTGATTTTATGAGGGTTTATTTGATTCTCTTTTGTAGGGAGTTCTCTATCAATTGTCATAAAAAGGGGTAAGTGATCAGTAAAAGTGTTCTCAATTTTGTAAGTTTTATATTTAAAAGACTCATTTTTTGTGAAAAAGTTATCGATGCAAGTTCCCTCATTAGGATTTATATCAGACGGTCTGGTGATGCCAATGAAGCCTGGTATGTAATTACGTTCTAAGAGATTAAATAAAAATTCTTGATTAAGTACTTCATTCTCATTTAAGTCGATATTAAAATCTCCTATGATTAGGTGATTTTTACATCTCATTTTCATATTTAGGTAGTTTTTTAAATTTAGTATAAATTCAGTTTTCGTTATGTCATGTGATCTGTATAAGGCAGAGATCGTAATATTCATGTTATCTAATTTTATCGTAGAACATAATATGCTTAATCTACCCAGTACCAGTGTTTCAGTAGTTTCATTAATATTTTCTAACATATATACAACTACCCCGTCCGATTTGTTTAATTTACTATTATTATAAAACATTTTGTAACGTGGTAGTTTGTAGACTAGCGGGCATGTTAAGTTCCACGTCTCAGTACATACAATAACAGATGGTTTTACTAGCAAGCTCTCAATAAGATATTCTAATTTTTGTAGGTTGGCATTAAGGCTTCTAATATTCACGCTTAATATTAGGTTGTCATTAATTTTTAGATTATTATTGAGAGCTTGTGTATCACAGCAATTTGTTTCATTAATAATTATATTAGATATATCAATATCGTTATTCATAAAATTTTATTTTTAGATTGATACTAGTCTACTGTGTTGTCGTTTGTTGATGACGCCAGTGATTCTCTGTTTTTGCTGAATAATCTGAGCGTCGGCAAATTAGATTCCTTGAGGCGCTGCTTTTTTCCGTAGTTCCCTACGTTACCAAAGTACCTTGGTACATTCGGGTTAACTTCGTACTTTGTAGTGGCAATTGCTTTTCTTATTTTGACTTTTAAAATTTCGCACTGTTCACCGTCGACTGTAAGATGATCTGTTTTGTATTTAGTACCGTATGTCTCGTTGCTGTAACTGCAATTTACACATTTGTACTTATTCACTTTATCACAATCCGTTGTTTTATGTTTTTCTGCACACTTTAGGCAAATAACATTGTTGGGACATTTCTTTGCACTATGTCCAAATCTGGCACAATTAGTACAAGGTTTTGCACTAATCACATCATACACTCTGCAGCATAGATGTGCGACAAAAATTCTGTCTTTGTTCTCCTTAATTTGTTTATGCATTTCTGGAGTGATTTCCATTAACACTGTTAGCGAGTTGGTTTTCTCATTTCTATAGGAATGCATTACTTTACCTTTTTTATCAAAGTTAGAAAAATTTCTATAATTTATGTCTTTTTCTATTTGTTGGACTTCTGAAATAATTCCAGTTATTCCAACTATTTTTATGATTGGGTTCTTTGCTTTCTCTTTTTCAATGTTGTATAGGTGGCTAAGCTTAGCATTTAGAATTTTTTCTGCTGCCTTGGCACTTTCTGAATTCATACAGTTTATGATCAAAGTATCTTTTTTCCCTTTGATAATCTTTTTTGTTTGGATTCCTTTATCTTTCACTATTTGTTTTATTATATTTTCTTCCATGTTAGATGTGTCTCCTTCTTCTTTTCTCTTGATGATAATACTTGGTACTTTTTTGGTCTCATAATTCAGATTAGAGGTGACGTTGGCATACGTTCTTTTATTTATTTTAGGCGCTTCTTTTTCTTTTTCCCAAAGTTCATTGAGTAATTTATTCTTATCTTGTAGTTCTGTATTAAGTTCTCTTAAATCTGAGTTTTGTTGTCTGAGTAAATTATTTTCTTCTTTGATTGAGGCAATTACTGTGGAATCTCCTATGATTGATGTGTCATCTAAATCCATTCTCGAAACATTTATCTTTTCATGTAACAATCCTTCATATTTCTTCTTTAGACTGTTAAATTCTGTAACCAAGATGTTGTAGTCTGTATTTTGTTTGCATATTAGTTCATTTTTTCTTTCAATATCTTTCTTGAAATAGGTTATCAGAACACGTGTGTCTTCGGCTGTTGAGGTTAGATTTACATCCTCGTGGTCACTGCATATAACAATTGCACTATTCACGTACCGTCCTCCTTTTTTTTTGTTAAAATCACTTTTATGAAAAACACTGTCACATAATAAGCAAAAGACTGTAGTACATTTTTGTTTATTATGACACTTAAATGTAATATCCGGCGGGATCGCCTCCAAAGGCAACCCGTCTTCCTCCGCCATGAGAATTGACGATTTAATTCAATTTTTTTATTTTCCACATGTTATTTGTATTTTAGTTTTTACTCGACTAGCTGATCTTACTTCTTTTTGTCGCGTTAACTACATTGTAATATTTGTGGTGTCAACGAAGGCCTGACACCCATTTTTACTTTTTAAAAGTTTTTTTGGGGGATCATCCTTTACATTACAAATTTCATTTACGTTGCTTGATTTTACGGAGTGACCGCGCAATAAAAATAACATCGGGGAAAAATAGTATTGCTTTTAAGAGACAGTGTTTTGAAAAACTTTTAAAATTAGAATCAGGTATATGTTCCTATCTAATGCTCGCTGATGATTATTATACTACTACGATACGTACTCGTAATAGTTTTTTGAATGAGATTATAGGGGCTTTTGAAAGCGGTAAAATTTCGAATATCACGCCTAGCACTGTAGCGGATCTTCTTCGTTCGCATTGCATATTTAATCATATCTCCACAGAATTAGTAGCATTAGCGATACACGACTTAGTAAATAGTTTACTCGAGCGTTTAGATTGTAGTTTTACCTGGGATGATTGTATGCCTTAAATTAAAGCATAGAGAAATTGTATGAAGAGTAAATAAAAACAGATTATATAACATAAATTATTGACTTTATTCCATTATCCATATTCTTCAAAGTATTTAACTCCCCAATCTTCAAAAGGTCCTGTTGCAGAATGTATTTTCATTGCGAATAAGAAATGCAAATCAAAAATATCAAATGCCCAGGGATCGTTTGTACATCCTTCGTACCACAACCACCCTTTCCCTTTTTTCGATTCTTCGTATACGCACATCACGCACCATTTTCTAATATTCTTTTCCTGTGTCGAGAGGACCATGTTTATTGCATCTTGCGGTTCTCCTCATGATGAAAGTTTATCTTTATTCACTCTGCAGACAGTTTTACAAAGCGTTTACAAACCTAATTTATTTTATGACCCATATCTTAAAGACAATCCTAAATTTTACTTAGGTAACTACCCTTACTATTGTGGGTTAAAACTCTTTGTCTACGAAACACGTGGTCGTCTAGGAGCGTTAGATTGTCTGGCTGAAATGTGAAGGCTCCATAAATCCTAGTCGTTCGTTGCAGTTCTTCTCCAAGATTTCAGAAAATTTTTCGTTGTGCAAAAATGTCTCAGCGACTGGACTTTTTTTTAATCAAGATGTAGGTTTGTCTTTTAATTTTCCTTTTTACTTTCCGACATATCGTTTTGTCTGATAGTTTTACTACTACCGCTTAGTTTTCGTATGGTAAAATTTCCTTCGAATTTTGAAACCAGAAATCGCCTAAGTCATAAAATCTTTCGTCTAAAATGTTAAACCCCCCATGATGTTCTTCTCCAAAGTTTCAGAAAATTTTCGTTGCACAAAAAAAAGGTGTCATCGAGTGGACCGCACCTTTTTTTTTATCAAGATGTAGGTTTGTCTTTCGATTTTCCTTTTTACTTTCCGACATATCGCTTTATCTGATAGTTTTACTGCTACCGTTTAGTTTTCGTACAGAAAAATTTCTACTTCCCATTTTTGAAATGAAAAATTTCAGTCGTAAAACTTTTGGGGCGTCGAGTTTGAAACGAAAAAATTTCATTTGCTAAACTTTTGGGGCGTCGAATTTGAAACGAAAAATTTTTAACCATACTACTTTTGGGACTCACCCCCACCCCTACTTAACCATGCCCCCAGGTCTCGCTATAACGGATCTATTACTACTTACGAGTTACTCGAGAGACGATGGGTCATTTCAGTTCCGTTGCCTCTTTCTCCGTCTTCGCTTGTCCATTTACTTTGTTTACATCCCACATGGCGCTGACAACGCAACTTACTTCGCTAAAGTAAGTGTGCTAGTCCATGGCACGCAATAGCACGGAACACGCAATCAAAATATGGAAATCGGAAAGGTTCAGTGGTGGAGGTAACTAATCAATAACGTTCCGAAAAATTCGAACTATTTAAATGTCACTGTTGGTCACTAAACGGTTTGTTAAATGTTACCCAAAGTGAATACACAGTTTGAGGTTAATTTTGTCCATGTTGTTAGTAATTTGAATTAGAATAAAATATATTGACAATAATTTGTTTATAACTGGAATAAAGTTAAATGTGGCAATTACGGATGGATGGTGGATACAAACAAAATTTTGAGATATTATTTTTCCACATTCGATTCTGGAAATCAAATATTTAGCATGGATAAAGCCGGATAAGAATATTAATAAATATTTCTCTGCAAATTTAATAATATTACGTATACAGGGTGTTCCGAGATTACCTGACCAACGGCGTATGGCGGTATTCAGGAGACTGATCACGAAAATAACCTCCCTTTTCTCCGGAAGGGCATAGTTTTTAAATGGGAGCAGGTCAAAGTTGACCAATCAGAGGGAGGCGTCAAGAGAAATGTAGGATCCTATGAACTCTGTTTTCTTCCCTCGCTTTTGTTTCTCGGTGGCTTTGGGCAGGATGACGTCAGCCGAAGACATGCCTATTGCATATCACTCGCTAAAAACAGAAGTTCTCAGTTGAACAGTCAAGCACTAACTGAAAACTGCAATGTCCTACGATAATGCCATTTAACTTACAGAGATATCTCTGTGACATTTTACGTAGATCATCCTGATCTCGCATTTCTTCCATTGATCTCCAGCGATTCGTGCTACATCTCGTTGACGAATCGCAATAAAATTCTAATGGAATTGACGACTTTTCATAATTTATAAAATATATTCCTTAAGAGTTTATATTCCCTGTAAGATATAATATAGATCTCTCGTAGTAGGTAAATCCGAAATCTATCTCCCGTTGAATTACACGTGGAAGTTGAATCAATTTTTTTCTATCTCAAGGTGAAGCATGTATAATCCTCCATCGGACGTAGCACGAATCGCTGGAGAACAATGGAAGAAAAGCAAGATCAGGGTAACCTACGTAAGACGTCACAGAGATATATGTGTAAGTCATATGGCATTATCATAGGACATTGCAGTTTTCAGTTAATGCTTGACTGTTCAACTGAGAACTTCTGTTCTCAGCGAGTGACATCCAATAGGCATGTCTTCGGCTGATGTCATCTTGCCCAAAGACACCGAGAAACAAAAGCGAGGGAAGAAAACTCAGAGTTCATAGGTGCCTATGTTTCTCTTGACGCCTCGCTTTGATTCGTCAAATTTGACCTGCTCCTATTTAAAAACTATGACCTTCTAGAGAAAAGGAAGGTCATTTTCGTAATCAGTGGTGCCTCCCGAACACCACCATACCCCGTTGGTCAGGTAATTTCGGAACACCCTGTATATTAAAATCGTATTCACTTATCTTTCGGATGCTGTAGTAAGTGATATCACCAAAAAAAAAACACTTACATGTAAAAAACTACGCCAAGTGCAGGAGTGCTGTCAATTCCTCTAACAAGAAGTATTGAAATCATATTATTGAGGCCAAGTACTGTGACGTTACATTTGGGATGTCCCGTCACTAATGGCGGGATCCCTTCTTTTATTGTACGAGACGGATTTACGTCTCGGGATACAAGGCACTCGCGCTGATTACCGACGCTCCAGGGTCACTCACGCGTCCAAAATTAGATTAATTAATTACCCTTTTTGTTTGAATCATGGGCACACGCGACACGGCGAACCAACGGCTTTCCCGGAATACGGGAGCTACAGCCTCGAAGCCGGAGGAAGGGGGAAACATCGAGGACGTTGCCAGTTGGAGGGGCCCCATGGTCGCCAGGAGAACGGATGCTACGGGAAAGGAAGAACGAAGCTTCAGGGGAATCGGGAAGGAGCCCGATACTACGGACCTCCAACGGTCGCCACCACCACCCAACGAGGGAGCAACCAACTACTCGCCATTCGCCGTATTACCGTCAACGCGAGTGCCACGCCTTAAGCTATTCCTTATATTTTCAGTATATTAATTGTAGTATTAAGTGAGTCCCCTCCCGAGGTCTGGGAGATCTTCCCGGTGAAAACCGAGGTGAGCCCTTACGTTACCTCTAATAATTAACCTCATAACGAGCCAGCATCGTTCATAAATTCAGTAGAATAGTACCCGGAATCGGTAACGATTCCGGTGACAGGTTTCAACGATTCCCGTCCGGTAATTGTCTATCGGTTGACGAGTACCGTATGCTGGGACTTCGTTCCTCGAAGATCTTCGACTATATTTTTTTTGTATTTATCATTATTGCGAATTTATTTATTCTATCCTACGTATCTCATTGTCTTCTGCTAAAGTGACTACCCTGGAGTGTCCCTCACGGCCGAATCCGCTGACTACCGCTTCTCGGTAGACGGTGTATTGAATTGTATTCTATTATCTTAATTTTGTGTATTTATGTAATCTTTCGTTAATTCTATCTGTGTAACTTTTTCTTTTATTGTGTGTGCGCATTCTACGGCGGCCGTTGGCCGACCGTTTGTATGGCTAGTCTATTCTCCTCGTAGAGTACCTTCGCCCGAGTAAATCGGTTACCGCCAACGCGTAAATTTGTCTAGCCAGAACGCAGCTTGTCGTCGTTTACTACGTCTCCTAGCGTTCGCCCGTTTACGTATTGGCCACCTATATGGGGATCGAATTTCTTAGCGAAAATTGGTAATTGTTCAGGCCTTCTGCCGCCCAGGTCGCGTTGAGGTGACCGAACATTGTTTCTTACCGTATTTAGTGGGATTGTGTTCGGACGTTCATTGTTTAATATTTGGCTGGTAGCGCCCAGGCTACCGTAACATATTGTATTCTCCCGTTTACGGGAATTCATTATTAATATACTTTCTCCTTATTTTGTTATTGTTACCAAATTTCTCGCTTTATTTTATTCGTGTACGAAACCTTCCCGCGTGTGTGTGAATTTCCAGGATCCGCCCCTCTACCATTCCCGTGGGCTGAGTAGCCAGGATATCGCGGAGGATTACCCTGCGGTGTTGCGACATCGTCGGATGTCTGGCGCCCAGTTCCCGTGATTTTTCGCGATTTTTAGATTATCTCGATTCTACCGATTTCTTTCCCGGACACCGTCCGTGATCCTCCGGTCAATTGTGGACCTTGTTGTTTAATATTTCTCTAGTATTTATCGAAACAAATAACGGTCACAGTACATAAGTCACTATATGTTTGCCTATTATATGATCTAGCACTAGCCCTTCATCTTAATTATATTTAAAAAATTTCTTATAATGTTTTCGCTACTCTTTTACATTACTACTCCTTCTCGTAGCTGATTATGATTTAATGGTCATTTAATAACTTATAAAACTTTAGGTGATTCCTTATCGAGTACTACTTCGCGGGTCCGTGCTAGGAATTCCAAAGTACTTACTTTGAACGTACTAATAGAATCCTAAAACTATATGTTTATTATTAAGCTTTTACCGTGATTATTATTAAGGAGTTATCGTTAATAAGCTCTATATAGAAAGTTGACATTGGTTTTGAGTTTAATGACTGGCATAATGAACGTAAATTTATATCAAGAAATGCACGGACCCGCCAAGTAGTACTCGATAAGGAATCAGCTACAGTTTTATTAATTATTAAATAACCATTAAATCATAATCAACTACGGGAAGTAGTAGTAATGTAAAAAAGTAGTGAAAACATTATACGAAATTTTGAAAATACAATTAAAATGATCGGCCAGTGCTAGATCATATAATAGGCAAACATGTAGTGACTTATGTCTTGGCCTCAATAATATGATTTCAATACTTTTTGTTAAAGGAATTCACAGCACTCCTGTACTTGGCGTAGTTTTTTACACGTAAGTATTTTTTTGGGGGATATCATAAGTTTTTCTTGTTCAACGGGATATAGAAGCTCTAAGCATTAAAATATAAATTTTTACAGATATAAAATGTAAATGCATTGTGATGTTTCTAATCAGAAAAATATGTTGCGTTATCGAAAATGTTTAATGGCATATAAATTTAACTTGTAAGTCCATTTTTTTAGAAATGCATAAAGATATATACAAATTTTTAAAGAAAATGTAATCTTGAAGGCATATAATCGTCGTTAGTGGTATCCAGCTGGTTGAAGCCGTATGGTAAACGTAAGAGAGGAGAGTGTGTTGGATTATTTACATACCTTAGGCCGTGCGAACAATAGATATGGTTTGAGCGAAACACCAAAGCGTCCCTCGTTGCACACTTTTTTGAATACCCTCGACTTTCACGTCCGATACCTAGATACAGGAAACTATACACAAAAACACCTAGACACCCTGAATTTTCGCGTCCCACACCTAGATAAGAGAAACTATGGAGCGGAACACCTGAACACCTTGGACTTCCACGTCCGACACCTAGATCCAGAAAACTACAGAGCGTAACACCTGGACACCCTGGACTTCCACGCCTGATATCTAGATACAGGAAACTAAAAAGAGGAACACTTGGACATCCTATGTCTCTAAAAACTGTCACCTAAATTATGAAGAACTATGTCGAAGCACACACACACGTACATCCATACACATACGCTCCACATGAACGTTGTTAAAGACTTAATAATTCTATACTATTGTGAAAGCAGCCTTATATTAACTGGAAATTCAGTGTGAACGATAGCTTCACGTACAAAGTATATTTGATTGTATTGGGTATTCGAAAATTACCACCACCATCCAGAGTACACTGAGCGGCATTAATGGTGTCACAGAGAGAAGTTAGAGGAACAGTAGCGAAGCGAGAGTGGGTGCGGCCAGCAGCCTAGAAGCAAGCCAAGTCGGAGCGTAGAGAGGGTAGCCTTTTCCCTTCGCTCGGGACTCCATTTATGTCACGAGTCGGTACAAATAGGTAGAGAAGGCAAAGCAGTCAGCGCCATCTTTCGTGCAAAAAAGTAGATGGACGTGTGAAGACAGGTGATGCCCAGTTACGCACAAACCCAATTGGACACAAATGCGAACTTCTGTCTTCTGAGCGATGTTCCATCATTAATTCAATGATATTGTAAGTTATCTTTATCTGGCGGAATCTTTTAAAACAATACTCTCTTCATTTACGGTATACTTATCCACTAAACTACCCAGTCTTCGAAATTTGAACATTCCACCCTATCCTAATCTTACCTAACCGAATGTAACGTAAACTAATGTTAAACTACATACAATATACTATAATAAGTCATCGTTCGTACCTAATTCTATTCCATCTATTTAAAACTGGACAGAATTTGCAGTAAAATGTCATTTATGTCCAATTGGTCTGTGCGCCAGTGGGTCTCCCTCCCCCCCCCCCTGCCCCGCGAAGATGACGATGACGACGACGGCCCTGAAATAAAATCATCTCGTTCGCCATGTGAATACGCCCTGATCTCGTACACTAATCGTATTGAACTTGGTGGCAATCGATTCAGAACCCTTGTTTCCTATAGTGAATGTATCGATAACTTTTTCTCACATATAGCCGTTCATAAGATATTTGAGTCAAAACACAAATACGAGAGATGCTTCGAGTAAAGAGTCTCGACGGGCCGTGCGCTGCGCAAATATCATAAAATTGAAAAAGAAAATAGAGTTTGCAATAATGTTCAACAAGGTGATGATTTATTAACATCCCGAAGATCAGGAGTTTCTATTCGCGAACATGAGATAACAAATGAAGCAAGTAATGATTGTAATGATGTACACCAAGCTAGTCGCTATTAATAAGTCTTGTTCAATAAAGGCCGGCATTGTATAATCATCGTTCATCGGCACTTCAGAGAACAAAATTGACCTAACCTAACCTAACATTATTGCAATGAAATTTTTATTTTCATATGAACATTCCTTATGCCAACTTCAGTTTTAGGAATATATTTAGGAGACGATGCTGAAAAAAGATAAAAATATTTAAGACAGTGTTACGCCAAAGACCAAAGGAAAGTAAATATGATAACAAAAGAGTGGAGCAGCTGGTGCATCAAAAAATGAAGAAACGAAACCATCCTTTCATTTTTACAAACTTATGCGTTTTCTTAATGACATATTGGAATATAAAGAGTATGTAAGTTGATAAGTTTTGAATTCATTGTTATTTTCGTTCTAGAACTATCACTTCATAATAATTTTCCAAAAAGAACTCGCCGCCATAGACAATTAGTTCATCGTCAACATCAAAGAGTAATTCACCAGTTTCGTATTATAATAAAAACTATATGAACATTGAAGATGAGAGTTTTTCCTTATCGCCTTCTGTAACTGAATGTAAGCCTTTATCAATGTTTCATATTGCTAGTCCACCTAGATCTCTATCAACGCCTCTTGGTAATGTACCTACGTGTTCCTTACGTCTTGGTACTTACCGAGACCTCTATCTATGCGTCCTGCTACTGTATCCAGGGCTTCAACAACGTCTAATGAATTTACTGCTCTGATTCCCCCATCAAGAAGTTCGTGTATGAAATACTTGATATCTTGTGACGTATACCGTTCATCGGCGTCGCCTACAAATAATCCGTGGCTGCTCCCAACGTGCTGGAATCAAAGAAAAA
>JARQTD010003642.1:0-12160 GCA_030142515.1 Cephus sareptanus | reverse complement strand
CGAATCCCAAAGTACCTGACTCCCGAAAACCCTTTCCGGCAGTCAAATCCGTGAATCCAGTATTTGGGCTCACAACAGTGTGCTTCTAGTCGGATCTGCGGTAACTTCATCCAGCATTTCATCCTAATGCCTGAGATTTCGTAGACGTTGAGGTCTTCCGGTGTCGTGACGATCACGCACGACGAGTGCGTTCATATTCTGACAATGATCTTCTAATCGGCGGAATACATTCGCGTTGGGTCGACAACGTTTCGGGTAGAGCCTGGCATATTCACGGGCTGCTGCACCAGCTTGTTCATAACATGAGCCGAGGACCATTAGCATGTCTCAGTATTCATGGGGGGTGTAAGGGACCGCCATGATCGCCGTAAGACGATTTAAATCAATAAAAAGTGAAAAACGAAACGATTTAAAGTGAAAAAGTGAAACGATTTAAATCAATAAACAATGAAAAACGAGGAATACGAAAAACTTGAAACTAATCGAATACAGAATAAATATACACTGGTTAAAAAATAAATGTTAAGAACTGATAAAAATGTAAGCTCTAGAAATTTGGGATACATTGCCTTATGATATTCGCGATCAAAGAAGTGAAGGAGTCGAAGCAATGACATAAATAACTTGAAATTGCACCATATGAAACAACTGAAAAATAATGCATTCATTGGCCAACCAAGCTCCTCATCGGTATCTCTTGCCGCTTTTTTATCGCCCTCCTCATTGCGAGGCCATTATTACTAACAGAGTAACTCTTTTAATTTTATTATTTAATATATTAATAGTATTTAATTCCACAATTAAATAATTACATCGAAACGATGCATATTAATTTCAAAATAACATTACGTTACGAGGCTTTAATTCGCGCTGTACCAAGGTTCATATTATTGGTCTGCCGCCCATAGCATTTATTTCTCGACGGCATCGATGAAGTTAAAGCCAACTAAGGATGCCCACTAGATACTGCACCAAGCGAAGCACCAGAGAATGGGACTGGAGTAAAACAAATGCTACCGACGTTCCATGGACAAAACACCTGATCTTACAATACGTCAAATTGAAATAATGGACTAGGAGAGAAATGCAAAAACACGTAACGCCTTATTTCGAACGGAGAATATTCACACCAATTTCCAGCCTTTTGCGACTTCCGGTGGCAAACATACACAACACTGGCCGACCCCGGATCTTGTAAAAAATACGTCAAATTGAAAAAATAGACTAGGAGAGAAATGCAAAAACACGTGTCCCTTTTTTTCGTCCCAAGAATGAGTATACCTATTTGCAGCCATTTGCGACTTCTGTTATAAAAGTTAGAAAGCACTTATCGACTCTGGATTTCGTCGAAATCGTCGATTTCGAAATCTACGTCAAGGAACACGACGTCTCCAAAATCTACGGCGAGAAACACGAAGACTCCAAAATCTACGGCGAGGAACACGAAGACTCCAAAATCTACGTCCAACAACACGAAGCCTCCAAAATCTACGTCCAGGAACACGAAGACTCTAAAATCTACATCGAAGATCGTAGAAATCTACAGCAGGATTACTTTGACTTCCAACTTGTAATAAAAAATAGCATTGGAATATGTTTTACCCACCGAGTACGGGTTTACGTCTGACTGAATGTGAATCGTGAGTTCGGCATGAAGTTGCTGCACGAAGCTAAGGCTTTCCGTCTGTGTCGGAAATCTGTCAAAAAATGACAAAATTTCGAACATAAATGTGGGGATCTTTTCCGAGGTGAGCATGAAATGACGGACTGCAACTTTAACAATTACAAGAACGTTTATTATACAAACGAACGCCGTTGCTTAGAGTCTAAATCAAAACCAAACTGTCGTTCCCCTTCTCTGCTACTCAGCTGCAGTCACGTGACCCCACTGCCATCGCCAGGCCCGTGGCAAGCCAGGCTCGGGGGCCCACTCCTACATTCGGCCATCCTGCTACTCTTCGGTCCCCGAAGAGTCGTCGTAGAGGAACGGCTTCATATAATCAGCCGCGGTGTTCGTCATCTTCGGGCCTTCGCCCTCTCCAACGCGAATGACTTCGTAGCGATTCCTACCATTGACCTGTGAGACTTTATATGGTCCGAGAAACTTCTTTTTGATCTTTAATCCTGGACCAAACTGCGTCCTTTTGATAGCGACCAGATCGCTAGACTTGTATTGCGTAGCCCGTTTGCATTGTCGTACGTTCGTCGGTTCTCTTCTTGGATCTTGGTCAAATTAGCTTTGGCTAGTCTGTGTAGCTCTTCGCGATCATTGTCAAATAGTTCAGCTGCCTCTTGCTCTATAGTCTGCATAATTTGGGGATCTTCTTCTTGTCGCATTTTTACTCCAAATATCACATCGAACGGGGTCATTCCGACACTTCGTTGATACGAGCTGTTCAAACATCTCTGCACTTGGTCAACGTAGCGGTACCATTTATCGGGATGATCCAGAGCTAGCTTCGTTAGTATTGGTATGATGATTCTGTTGATTCTTTCAACTTGACCGTTTCCTCTGGGTACTCCGGTGGTGATTTTGACGTGTTCGATTCCCTCTGATTCACAATAATCCTTGAATTCACTTGATGTAAAGGCAGTGCCTCTATCGCTGACAATACGTTGTGGATTGCCAAACACTACCTGTTGCGACGTCAACTTGGCTATAGCCTCCTTCGCGTTCGTCGTTTTTGTGGGATAAAGCCACACAAACTTTGAAAATCCGTCATCAACTACCATCAGATGTTTATACAGTTTCGACGTCAAAGTCATGGGGCCGAGATGATCGACATGATTCGTTGACAACGGCACCTCCCCTTTCGGTATCGGCATAAGATCTCCTTCTTTCTTCCCTTTCTTCTTTTCCGCGAGAATACACGGCACACAGCAACTGATGAATTTTTCAATCTTTTCCTTCAGCTTTGGAATGTAGAAATCTTCCTGGATGTTCTCTGTCATTTTCTTAACACCAAAGTGTGCATTTTCATGAGCTCGACGTATGATGTCCGTGTGCATAGAATTAGGGAGAGCAATCACAATCTTGTCGGCAACCTTCTTCATCAACAATCCGTTCTCCATAAGGTAATCTTCATATGGTTCCTTCTGAAGTATCTGCTTAATTACTCGCAATCTTTCATCCTCGTCTTAATGCTTTTGAATTCTTTGACCGTATCGTCCGTCCGTCCGTAACCGTATCGTCTACAGTCAACACAGGATAGCGGCTAAGCGCATCGACGTAACGAAGGCGTGTTCCTGCGCGGTGCTCCACTTCGTACTTGAAATCTTCTAGGAACAGTGCCCATCTTGCAACTTTAGCTGTTAGGTCATGCTTGTCCAACGTCTTTCGAAATGCACCACAATCCGTGACGATTTTGAATCTGATGCCTTGAAGGTAGATCTGAAACTTCTTCAGCGCGTTAATGATGACCAGTACTTCTAGCTCGTAAGAGTGAAGCTTCTTCTCGGCATCCGACGTTTTGCGACTCATGTAATGGACTGGGTGAAAATCGTCGTCTGCAGTGTCCTTTTGCAATAGGATAGCCCCATATCCCATCTTGCGTCTGTATGAAGCTCTGTTATCGCATTTGGTTTATAGATTCGTAATACTGGCTCACTCGTCAACACTTTCTTCAGATCGTTGAATAATTTCTCTTGCTCTATCCCAAAGACAAACTTCTGGTTGCCCTGAAGAAGGTCAGATAAGGGACGAGCGATGATCGCGTAGTCCAAAATAAATTTGCGAAAGTAGCCCGTCAGGCCAAGAAAACTCTGAATATCTTTTCGACATGTTGGCGTCGGGAATTTCTGTACTGTCTTAATCTTTTCATTGGAAGGACGAACAAAGCCACTTTCGATGATATGTCCAAGGAACTCGACCTCTTTTTCCAGGAACGCGCACTTCTTCTAGTTTATCGACAATCCTTTTTCGGCTGCTACCGCGAGGGTCTCGCAAAGCCTGTCGAATGCTTCTTTTTCGTCTTTACCAGGTATGATGAGATCGTCCATGTAAGTGATGACAACACCTCTTCTACTCAGATCACGAAACACTTCATCCACGAATCTCAAAAATGTCGTAGGGCTGTTACGCAGACCAAACGGAGTCTTCGTAAACTCGTATTGCCCATCACGTGTAACAAATGACGTGTACTTTTGACTTCTTTCTTCAACTGGTACACGGAAGAAGCCGTTCTTCAAATCAAGTGCCGAGAAAACTCGTGCCATGGCCAAAGCATCGATGCAATCTTCGATCAGTGGCATCGGGAATTGATCGCGAATGATCTTCTTGTTGAGCCGACGATAGTCGACACAAACGCGACGAGATCCATCCTTTTTCGTGACAATAACGACAGCACTTGAATATGGGCTTCGGTTGGGCCTCACAGTATCATCATTCAACCATTCGTCAACTTGCTTTTGTAAAATCGGCATCTCTTCCACTGACAACCATCGTGGTTTTGCTCGCACGGGTTCTTGATCCTTCAGTACAATTTTCATCTTGACGTCAGTCACCACCTGTTGGGTCGGTGTGTAATTGTCTATCAGTCTTCCGATTTTTTCCTTGTGAGGGCCTTGACCATTGATCGCACATGGTTCAATGTAGTTGATCGTCAATAATTTACTTGCCGCCCATACCGCAGCATCTTCGTCTACGCGACTATCCTGTTGCGCACTTTTTCCATCTTCAATTCTGCGCTCCAAACTTTCGTCACTAACTATCGTGAGCAACTTTCGAATTGTCGCTTGTCCTCCGATTATACGAATGTCCATTTGTCTTTGCACATCTTTTCCCAACAGCATCTTCCCGTCCATTGCGTTTATCGGAATGACATACACTTCATTGGTGTAAACTTCACTATGAATCGTCAATTCGGCCTTGAAGACACTGGCCGCCTTGTTTCGTGCGTTTCCAAACCCTTTGAATATCCATGTTATCGGGTGCAGGGCTCGACTACCAATCTTACAATACTCGTCTTCTCGCAGAAGAGTCTTGAAGCAGCCTGTATCTGATATCGCCAGTACATCCACCTCGTTAATTCGAACTGTGACTACATCATCGTCAGCTGCCACCCGATTAACCTTGTCCTCTCGTCTGTCAGGTTTTACTGAATATTCACATTTCGTTAAAATATGCCCAAATTGGTCACATCGGAAACATTTTGGACCTTTGTCCTTGTGGGGACATTCTTTCACTTCATGGTCTGGTGATCTGCATGCAAAACATCGAGCTTTCTTCGTCGTCAATTGTTTCGCATCCTTTTTTTCTTTTGCATCTTTTTTATCTTCACTCCATTCAGCCCTTGAATCTACTTTACCTGTTGGCTTCTTTTGACCTGACTTTTCACGCATACGATCGTAAAGTTCCAGATTTTTCTTCACCTCGTTGATCGTTCGCGAGTTGTACAAAATCTGTTTGTTTGTTTCATCATCCGGAATTCCATCAATAATGTATTGGATGAGAACCTCATCTTCTACGTAATCTTGATTTGCAATGGTTGGCATCGCATAGACATATTGACGCGGAGTCTCATTGGTTTGTCGTTTTCGTTTCTGCAACTGCGTATGAATAACGACGCTGTTGACCTCTACTTCAAATTCTCTGACGAGGCAATCTTTAAAAACCCTCCACGTTATCAGACCTCGCTGTAGAGCGATGAATTGTTTCGCCGATCCGCGAAGCATCTTCTTTCCGTAGATTACTTTCTGCAGGTCGCTCCATCCCAGCAGGACGCTCGTATCTTCGAACTCGTCTATCCACTTGTGGATTGTCATTTTATCATCACCAGTAAACACAGGAATACTTCCTTCGACATCCTTAATAGTAAACGTACTTCCCATGTGATTGGCCTGCGCTGTTCCTCGTTCGCTAGGTGTATCACGCCGACGATCTGCCAACACTCGCGCTTCATCTTGAGGTTCGTCACTTTCACTATCTGATTGCCGAGTCCTTCGTCCTATTGGATCCTGTAGCAGCGAACCGCGTGTTCTTAACTGTCGACGACTGGTGTTTTCCAGTGGTTGTTTATCACAGTGTTGCCTGGAAATTCGAAACCTGCTTGCTGGTTGCTGTATGTTAACTTTGTCACCATTGTCATTGTTCGGGTTCTCGTCGCCTGATAAATCAAGTTCTAAGTCTTTGTCACGATCTTCTTTCGCTTTTCGCAATCGATCTTGCAGCACTTTCTTTTTCCCCATTACCGATAAATTCATCTTTTTCAGTTCTTCCCGAAGCTGCTGCACCGTCATTTTCTCGATCGGTATCTCCGATACTTGAGAATCTACGTTACCGACGTTTTGTCTATTTCCGGTTTCCTGCGTGTTGTCACCCCCGAGATTAGGTAATTGACCGCCGTTTTCGCTCGTCGCACTAAAGTAACCTGCGCCATCTTGATAGCCTTCTCTATCGTTCTCGGCGACTCTCTGTTTTCTGTCTTTGCGTGGTGGTGGTGTCGTACCCATTCTTTCACACTTGACAACCTTACGCGCCACTCAAAATATACGCGACAACTTTTATGTTTTTACTTTTCAGCTGGCTCGATATGATCGACCCACACTATTTCAAT
The DNA here is from genome assembly GCA_030142515.1 of Cephus sareptanus. NCBI lineage: Eukaryota > Metazoa > Arthropoda > Insecta > Hymenoptera > Cephidae > Cephus > Cephus sareptanus. The sequence goes on along the minus strand of JARQTD010003642.1, from coordinate 5,606 downwards.
ACCGTTCTCTCACGTATTGTCTGCAACCTTCACTATGACACTGTCTCTCACACAACTTACGACGCACTCGACGAACGACGCGACTTTCTTCGTACAACTGCCCCTTCACGCGACTGTATTTTCTATGCGATTTCCGACGCACAACGACGTACAACGCAACTTTCTTCGTACAACTGTCTTTCCACAGGACTGTATTTTCTATGGGACTTCCGACGCACAACGACGAACAACGCAACTTTCTTCGTACAATTGTATTTCCACACGATTGTATTTTATATGTACACAACGAACTGTAATGAACGCTGTGTCGCGGGTTTATCGACACACACACGACTTCGACAGAATTATGCTACGCGCGACAACTTTTGCGGTGCACAACGTTTTGCACGCTCAATCAAAATCCGCACAACGTTTTGACGACTTCAACTTTTTTGATCCGCTCGCTAGATGTGTCGCGACACGTAATGGCTAACGCATTCGTGCTTGCTTGCGACTCGACACTGCGATTGTTTCAATCGTAGAACTTTTCAACTTCACCGTATTTCATACTCTGTTATCAGCCTCGATCCCGGACGAGCCCCCAACTGTGGGGATCGTTTCCGAGGTGAGTGTGAAATGACAGACTGCAACTTTAACAATTACAAGAACGTTTATTATACAAACGGACGCCCTTGCTTAGAGTCTAAATCAGAACCAAACTGTCGTTCCCCCTCCCTGCTGCTCAGCTGCAGTCACGTGACCCCACTGCTATCGCCAGGCCCGTGGCAAGCCAGGCTCGGGGGCCCACTCCTACATAAATATCTCTCTTATTATGTATGGAATCCGTATCCATTTTTTTTCATCTGTATTATTTTTTCTTGCTCTACGACTTTTGCATTTAACTTTTTTTCTATATTATTTGAAATGGTAAAGCTAATTTTTTTCATTTGCGAACGGAAGTTAAACGAACAATAATAATATGCCCATTCGATGCGCAATCAAAAATGATTTAATAGTCGTTATATCAGATTTTCGAAATTGTTTATCGTTTCATCGCAAATCTCAAACGTGCATCTTAGCTGATACACTCTGTACATTTAAAAAAAGTAATTGATTCAATCGATATTCATTTATCGGGACATAACGCAGAGAAAACTTTGACATTCGATGCATAGTGCGAACCCGCTCACACATCGATTGTATGGGAAAATATTCTGCAACGTTTACTCCAAAAATCCATGGTGGAAATTAATCGGACAATGACGAACGCAATTCTTAATATCTTTAAATTTTAAGAACGACGTATTGTTATGTCCGTCGCTCAAAAGACTGATAATTATTGCGAAAGACTGCGAAGCAACCGCGCGCGCGCGCGTGTGTGTGTGTGTGTGACAATCAGCCACTGCGAATCAATATGGGAAATTCAGCCGAAGTTCCCGTTCAAAATTTATTGTAATTTACTGTAAAAATTTATCTGAATAATAAGGTACGCAATTCATAGTAAATGTCTTTATTTTCTTGATCATTAGCATCAGTATGCCGATAACGAGTAATGCGCATTCGTTGCCTGAATGCCAACTGAAAATGAAAAGCCCGCCTGACCATATTCTTCAAATTGATTCATCGATTGATCTTGTTATTCGTATTAATGTTGTAGAAATATCCGAACTCGACACATCACACGTGCTCGGCTTAGGGCCTTAACAGTCACCTGTTTGACGCTTGCTTCTGTGTGTACACCAAGCGAATTCTCAGGCGATTATGACTTAACTGACCGTACTGAAGTGAAGTTCAATAAAGTTTTACATTGTTCACGGCGACACGACGCCTTCGCTAAAGCTGCTCTGTGATTGGTCGGCTTTGAACGCTTTTATCTCTGAAAATAAATATTGTACGACAATAAGGAAAGTGGTTCATTACTCGGGAGATCACCACGCACAATGCTATGTAAACCGTTTGCGTTCATTTTGAAACACCCTGTATATATTGTAACAAAAATGTTACTATAAACTCCTCCCCGCCATTTAGCTCGAGCGCATCACTGGCTCCGAGCACGAATATTGCGTACACTATTGAGAATTATTGTTTATTGCGTATATTTAGTGTTTTAGGTCTATTCTATTTAGCATAAGATCCCTTCTCTCCACCCTTCTTCCTCCTGTCCTCGTCCCCTAAGGCACTGGCTCGCAGACGTCGAGGACCACCACCGCGGATCTACTACGAGGACAACAGTCATCCCTGAACGGATCGCGAAAAGGGCTACGTTGCCGAGGCAACGGAATGCATGGGGAGAGAACAGCTGATTGAGTCTCGTGAGAACAATGCCCGTCCAGCTCGTCACCATCACCATGTGTATGCAGCCCCGGTGCAGTCCCGTCACACGGAAAGTACAGAGGCCCGTGTGACAGGGGTGGAGCCCTCTTCCTCCAGCCCCTCGGACGTGCCCGGGAGGATTTTTAACAGGCCTGGAGGCCGCCATCTAGCCCGGCGGGCGACAGCGAGCCCGCGCGCCGGCGATGCTAGCGCCATGCCACCCGCCTGCGAGGCCCTGGAAGACCCGACAGGCCAGCAACACGGGAAACGACCAATGCCCTGCCATGCCGGAACTGCCGACCAATGCTAGAGCGCGTAGCCCTCTCGGTCCAGCGGTCCAACTAATCCCCGAGGCCCGAGTCTTTTGCGGATGTGGAATTGCGAGTGAGAGTGTGAATAGTGAGCAAATTGCGGAGTGTGCATTGCGTGAATACCATTGCGTATGATTGAGTCCCTTTTCTTTTTCCATTCCCTACCCCCTTGTGCTATTTGCGCTTTTCTTATTAGTAGATCCTTTCTGGACGTACAGATCCGTCCCACGTGGACCGGCATTTTTGCGTAGTTTCGTTCTTTTTATTTCACACGGGCCCTCTGCCCACAAGTTCGAGGCTCGTGGTGTATTGTGTGCGCTCTAGTTTAGTATCTTGTGCCGTTTTTAGGAAATTCTCCATGCCCTTTCTTCCCCGCCCGTTTCGAATATTGTAAAGCCGAGGTATTTGTAAGTAGCTATTTTCGCGTTCGGGAACCCTCCACCCCGAGATCCCCTCACCTCTCTCCCGTGCCAGCCGTGCCTTTTGAGATTCGTGTAAACATTCGAGGACCTTCTGAGGTCACTCGACGGTACTACGCCGAATAAGTAGCTGGTGCCCAAGTTGTTATTTTCGAGATATCTAGTGCCGGTGAGCTCTCCCTGCCCCTCCTGTTCCCTTTGGCCATAGCGTATCTCCCCTGTCCACCGGTCCCCTCTTCCGTCGAGCCCATTGAAAGCCCTCCGACACCACGTGCTCCCGAGTGAGCACCCGCGTGTATTGTTTTGGTTGCGTGTTTAGTCCAGCGTTGCGTCTTTCGAGTTATTATATTGCGAAAATCATAGTTTCTTTTCGATTATCTTTTCTTGTCTGTGTTTTGCTTTGCTTTTACTTTCTGTTGCTTTTGTACACTGGCATTTGCTTTATTAATTATATTTTGTTATTCTTACACCGTGTCCACTTTCTTTTCGCGTTCTCTTTGCTTTTAGTTTCTTGCGATAGCTGGTTTGAGCTGACCCTGGGTATAACAACCTACCCAGCACGTCACAGTATATATTGTATATTGCAAGAAACATCAATCGTATTATTTTCTTAAGAGAATAATACTTAAGCATGGCTGTTCTGGGCCTCTGTGGTGCTTCGTACGAAGGAGAGGTACTCGTGGTTATACAGGGAGAGTAGCTCCACCAATAATTGGTAAAGCGCCGGCGATCACAGGCCTTTCTTCTCCAGAACTAGCCGAAGATCGCCCAATATGTTGTCTCTGGAGGCGTCAACTCCGCGGCGGTCGAGTTCCGCAATCAGTGTATTTCTGCAGTTGTTAATGCTGTCGGTGATCTCGCGTAGTCCGTTTATTTGGACGGTCACGCAGCACAAGACCCTCTGCAGATTGAGGTAGGACACCCGCTTCATCACGACGATGGGAGTAGTTATAAGCCACTCCTGGTCGTCACAACAAACCCCCAACACTGTCCCCATGAATCATAGAGCGCACAGCGCTCTGTCCCCCCACATCGCACTACGGCGTCACCCCTTCACCACAGATGGCCCTAAATGTGACGTCTCCCCACCACACGGATCTGGTCCTAAGGCTCGAAACCGCCCCAATAGCAGCGGTGCTGCATGTCCCCAGGGGTCTATTACGGTCGGTAATTATGCATTGACCCCCGGTCGGTAACATTTTTTAATTATCCTGAGGAGAAAGGTTGTAGCATGGTAAAATAGATTACGTTTTTTTTTTTTTTTTTTTCGTAAGAAACGGCGTATATTATAAAGGCATCGCACGTATTGCTTTTTTCGATACTTTTAGCTATCGCTGGGTGGATATCCAACCCCCTAATATTTTGCTCGGGGAGAATTCTTCGCATACAGCGTAGCTGTTGGAATGTTGGTACCCTTTTTTTTGGATCATTTGGCGAACGATGCGCAAATACGCCCGGCGTGAGGGTACCATTGTCTTAGTAGCGTAAACTGCTACATGTATCTCTTATGCTTCTCTTATTAACTATGTAAAAACTTAGGGCTATGGTGGAGAAACAGACGGTTACCTGTGAGCCGTTTTCGCAGCATCTTGTCATTACCTTGGTGACAAGCGCAGAAGTAAAAATATAAAAAAAGTCACAGTTAAAGTGAATTGTCGAGTGGAAGTCGTTTCAACGACAGTGGTAGGTGAAAGAGAAGGAAAAAATAATTTCTTATTTTCAATTTCTACCAACATTTTTGCATATAGTGTTTACCCTGTTTCTATGACAATTCGAGAAAAAAAAGTCCGCATATACCAGAAAAGAGCGCATATCCGAGAGTATTTAAAAAAAAATGGTATGCATGAGTGTTAAACTTGTACTCGTTTTTATTTGATTTTTAAAAAGCTGCATATATTTGACACCCCTTATTCTTATTTGTAGCCGCTACAAGTCACCACCAGCATCATCGCCGCTAACATCACCACCATCGCCCATAACAGACAGCCGTACATTATTGGACCGGTAAGTGTAATAATTTTAAGACTACTCGGTTTTCTATTTGCTTTAAACAGAATTATTTTTAAAAAACTGAAATATTACAGATTATGGCACCGAGGAGCGTTGATACATCGACCAAGGGGGTGGAGGGGCCATTTGAGGGACCGTTACTGGACGGTATCCCACCACCCCTAAATGACATCTTCGCCCACTTCCATGAAGGGCGGTGTTATTACGGATGCTTGTATGTACGGGGCATAGAAGAAGAGCTGTGTTACGGGTGCATGCGTGCGCAGCCGCTCGAGGCTCAAGCAGCATACACCATGCATATCCTGCATTATCTGATTATCGATTTGACGACCGAGCTAGGTGTCGGGGTGTGCGTACGCTGCGCTCAGAGTGGGATGCACATGTATGCATCCGTGGACTGCATCGGATTCATCAGACACTTCGAAAATAATCGGGATCTGCTAATAAGGCAGGACGCTGAGGAGGTGGTGCCTGTGCCCTTAGAAATATACAACGGCTATTATTATTATTATTATTATTATTATTATTATTATTATTATTATTATTATTATTATTATTATTATTATTATTATTA
>JARQTD010003641.1:0-12214 GCA_030142515.1 Cephus sareptanus | reverse complement strand
TGGAAGCGGCGCACACAGCGCCACCCGAATGAGCACCACTACCGACCCCTATGGCATAGCGCCCATCGTCAGTTCGCACATAATTATATTTCCGCGAGTTGGAAATCCAGGGACGCCTGGTGCACCCTCGCGCCAGAACGACTGATATTCTTCGTAGGACCCGATATGTATGAATTGTCCACAAGATATTATGGAAATTATTAATTGTCGCGATGACATATTCTAAGAATCTAACTGACTTGTGTGAGCGACGTAACTTCGTGCGAATTGTGGTACCGTAGTTTTGTTGTTTTTTTTTCGTAAGTTTTAACTGCGCGTGTAACGGACACGCGGAGGGACAATATCTCACCTCGAATTAGACCACGGCACGAAGGTCCGTCGACCGGCAGGGTTCACTGTTTAGAACCTTTTGTTTGATATTATTTTTGGATTAGAATTTTTGTACGTTATTCGAATTGTTTCGTGTCGTCCGCCCGTCAGGCATTTATATCTTTTGATTTTGTAACGCGTAGAATGCGTACAGGTCCTTGACGGTCGGCTCTCGTATTTTGGTAGACGCGGATTAGCCGTGTTACTATTTTGAATTGAATTCGTACGGTACGCGAAGTACCCGTTAATATTTTTTTTATTGTACATTTGTTTTGTCGTTTCGATCTATCTTGAATTATTCTCTTTTTTTTGTAACTCCTGAATTGGGTATTGTACAAAGTCGTCGCGCTTCGCGCCGCCGATTTTCTTTAATAAACCGAACCATTTATTTAAATCGAAGTGTCCGAATGATTTTGTGTGTAGCGTGATCGTCTGACCCATCCGACCTATTGTTCCGAACCCCGACGCCACCGCGTAGCTGAGTTAGCCAACGTAGGCACGCGAAGACCAACTGTAGAAACTGATACGTGGTTCCCGTTTTGGAACCTGGCGCCCAACAATACCTTAGGTATTTCGAGAGTAAAATTTGTTAGCCCCTGGGTTGCCTGGAACGCGTAGGAATCGCGTAAAGTTGTGCGCCGGTCGGTCTTGCATTTTCCGGTGAGGTCGATCGCGTAAAAATACGTCAAAATGTATATCGTTGTTCATGCACAACCCCTGCGCCGCTAGACGGTTATAAACAATAGCTGAATAGTTAACAATGAAAAGTAGTACTGGTACATCTAGGGATACTGCAGCTATGGAATATTGAAATAAAAATTAGTCAGAGTACGTCGCTAATTGTATTTTCTTAGCTGATTAATATTTTATTAAGAAATTGTTAATTAAAAGACCAAATTCCTTAGTTGCAAGAATATCGAATTTGCATTGGCTCCCGGAGCAGCGGTAGGGATGCGAGAGCGAACCGAGCGCTGATTGGCTGCGGCCATAGCACTGCCAGTGCCTATAAAAAGGGGACGCAAGATCGTTCGAGGTTCCCACTTCTAGTTCGTACGCCCGAAGGCTACGTTCAATTGCGCGCGTATCGCGGATAGCTGTTATTGTATACTCGATCGAACTTGCCGTCGGTGACTCCTGACGGAGAGAGTTGTAAGCATGTGCGGGTTGAAATTAAAATTCATTTAAATCCAAGTAAAGCACTGTGGTTTTGAAGTACCTATCGCCGAATCCTGGGGGGTCGAAAGTTATAGAACTCCACCAGCAGCAGGAAGCGACACACCGTACCTCATCGGGGAAGAAACGAGAGTCACTTGTGGCAGTTATTTGGGAAGTTCCTTCCTTTTTAGCAGGTGAAAAAAGGTGGCGACCGAGACATCGGTTTTGCCGTTCTTCGGGTCGTGAAGTCGCAAGACAGGACGAGCACGGATCAAGGAAGGGACCGCCCTCCGTGGTGAAGCTGGATTGCAAGTTTAGAGGTGCCAGACTAAGGGTCAAGGATAAATCCTCGAAGAACCATTCCGGTCACAACCTAACCTTGTAACCGGTGACGATGATCCCCAATTTCCAGATATTGCCATTTCCAGCACGGAAATGTTGGTACCTGATAGGACCAATCGTGCTCTTATACGTAGCATAAGATTCCTTCGATTATAAGTTTATCTGGAAAAACATACCGTTTGGAAGCCAGGCCGAGCCAGCTGATGAGACGACGAAGTCAAAAAGTCAATGGAACATGCGAGGGTGGACTTCCAGCAAAACGGTATAATAAGTTATATTAATTATATAAATTAAAAATTTATTATAATTGTTTGGGATAATTAATGTAGCTTCATGTTTATTTGTTGTAAGAGACAGTATACAATACTTTAAAAATACAGTATTAATGTTCTATTGTAACTTCATACTTGAAATTAAAGCAGATCAGCTGTTCAAGGAAATATCATAGACAGAGCTTAAAGAGCGATAGAGTATTCCTTAATATTTAATGTGACGTCTTGGACATAGCAACGATACGGAAGCGGTTGCTAGAGTCTTTAAGGACTTTACGGAGCACGAAACGTGATGAGTAGCATCGAGCATGCCCCGTTCTGTAATTTATAACGGCTTACGTTAAAAATACATAACAACGATACGGAAGCGGTTGCTAGGGTCGCTAAGGATTTCACGGAGCACGAAACGTGATGAGTAGCATCGAGCATGCCCAGTCATCACCTGTCATTATGGCGAACATAGACGAGATCATTATCAATATCGTTAGAGAAATGAAATTTCTCTACGATAAAAGTCATCGTGACTTTAAAAATGAAGTAATGATTTACTTATCTGTATGAATAAACGCATACACATTTTTTTAAATATTTATATATTGACAGATCATGACAAGTGACAGGTAATGACATTTGACAATGACGTTCCGTGCTCCGTGAAATCCTTAACGACCCTAGCAACCGCTTCCGTATCGTTGCTATGTCCAAGACGTCACCAAAACCGTAGAGACTTAGTAAATGCTCGGTTTTAAAAACGATTTTCTCCTTCTTGATTGGAGGATCCAATGGAATTAGGTTAATATCAATTGAAGATCTTATTGTTTATTTCTTATGTGTTACGTGTTATTATATTGCATTGTAGAATGTTCAGCTATGTTCTAGAGAGATGAAATATTCATTCATTGAAAGAAATATTGAATTTAATAATATAATTCCAATATTCAGTATGATCAATGGTAGCTATCAAATCTATATTGTTGTTAACAATGGTATTTTGTATAAGTAGCTAACGTATACGTCTCATGCATATTTACATTTAAAGGGGGGGGGGGGGGGTAAGGTTTTAAAGGCGAAATAAAGGCATATTTACATGATTTTTTTTGAGATGAATAATGTTGGGTTATTTATATCATATACACGTTATAGTATAACATCTGAAGTATCTTTGAAAAAATTTTCAATTAAAAATATCAATAAATAAGTCCGTGACAGCGAATGTGCGGAGGCGCCTCGAAAAAAAGTTGTTATGCGGTGAACTTCATAACTCGTTACCGTATCATCTGAAACAAAAAAGTCGAAATGCGTTTAAAAGGTGATATGTTTCCCTAGGTAGTCAGAGGGAGTTTTCTTTCGATTTTTTAGTTTTGGCAGTATTTTGAAGTGAAAATCGCGATTTTCGCTAGAAAATTCCGTTGAATTTGTTATTATAAAATGGAAAAAAATGGTAAAAAAAACTCCCTCTGACTGCCTGTTGATTTATATGTAAAAATAGTGTACAAAATTTCAAAAGGATCGGTCAAGTAGGTTTTGAGTTATGATGTTCACGGACTTCAAAAATGTTTGCGAGAAAATCGATTTAAAGTTTTTTATACTCGAAAATCCAAAATTAAGCATCAATAAAAGGGTATAATTTTTTATATTTACACAGAATCATCAATGCCAGCTCCGTACAGTGAAACACGTTCATTCAGGATGTCCAATGTATCTTTTTGCTCTTGCCTACGTTGGATTCTACCCTCTTTACTTGTACGTGCAGCTTGTTCGTCCGCTCTGGTTATTCGTAGTTCGTCAGATGCGCGCGCCCATTGGTGAGCACTTGGGACTGTACAGATGCCCATTTCACTCAAGAAGGATAACAGAGCAAAAGATCCTTCATTGAAAGTGCATGCTGCTGCATTTGCTGCAATTCCAACAACGATTGCAGACAAATAAGTTGATTGAGACTCTCGTTGTTATTCTGCGTAAAACCTCCAAGACACCGCTGCAAAAGTGCATCCTTGCTCAAATCTTCGTAGATTGGCTTTATGGCTTCTGTAACATCTGTAGGAAGGGCACTGTAGCTGTGTTTGAATGAATCCAGAGTATTTGCAGCTGCCGCTTTTTGCCATTCACACCAAGAATCTTCACCGCTCGGGCATTTGTCGTGCTGCGGTTTCTCTTCTGTCGAGCAGTAATGATAGTATGTCGCCCAAATCGCATTTTTCATTTTTTTTACACACTCGTGATTGCGTCGGATAGCCAGTCCATAATATACGGTCAATTTGTCGATCATTTTTGCAGTGAGTTTAACTTTTCCAGAGAGACTTTTCCTTTTTATTTTTTTCCCTGTTTCAGTTTCACTATCGACCACAGTTGTTTTTACTAGTTGACGTAAACGAGTGCCCATTCTTTTCTGCACATGTCCTATGCACTCTTTCTTATTTATCGTGAAATCTTCACTATACGGTTTAGCATTTACCACACCACTATAGGTTTTCGAGTCGCCATCTCCTATATAATTTCGCTTGAAACAATGTATCTTCGTTAGTTTTGGTCCGATTTACTTGAAATGTTGACACATTACTCTCGACATGTTGTACATTCAGAAAAAAATGCAAAAAAAGTTTTAAAACCTTACCCCCCCCCCTTAATTAAAGTAAAATTTAATTATTTTTAGTAGTTTCGAAGATATAAAGATTGTCTTTGTCCTTATGTTTTACCATTGGGAATTTTCCATGACCGTTGGCGAATTCTCGGAAGAGCCAGTCAATTCCTGGAAATAGTGGGGGAAGTTTTTGAATATCTACGAAACTATAGTATTTACAACCTTTATTTGTTTATCAAATGATTACATAAACGTTAAAATTAACTATTGTTTAGTTTGAGTTAATTGCGTTTGTTTATAACTATGATTATAAAGTTTGTACGTTAAATGTTAAATTATCGAATAGTTATAAACAGTTAAATATGTGTTTGATATTATTAAGTATTTTATAATACTCTTATCTATGTTCATGCACAATCGCAACGCCGCTCGACAAGTACAAATAATAGTTGAATAGCAAAAGATGAAAATTGTTGTAAAACATCATATAATGCTATAATAAAGGAATTTCAGGATGAAACTTGGTAGAAATATGTCGTTAGCCATATTATCTTGAATGATTAACATTAGAATTAATAATTCTTAATTTAAACAACAAATTCCTTTGTTAAAAGAAATAGAGCATTCTTATTGGCTGCCGGAGCCTTGGTAGGGATACGCAAGCGCTCTGAATGCCGATTGGCTGCCGGTAAGGCGGAAGGGATGTTTCGCCGATGCAGGCCCTGCGCCTATAAAAAAGAGCATGCGAGAACGCTCGAGGTTCCCACTATTAGTTTGCATGCTGAGAGGCTACGATCTTTAGCGCGCGTATCGCGGATCCGGATATTTGTAAATTCGTTCGAGCTATCTACTGTTGACCCCATAGGGGAGTGCTGTAAGTGTGCGGAGGTTGAAAATAAAATTCTTATAATTCCGAGTTAATTCTGAGTTATTTAGCTGCGGTTTAGAAGTACCCTTCACTGAAGCCTGGGGGATTGAAAAGTGTTAGAATCCCACTAGAAGTTGGATGTGACGCACCGAGCCTCGACGTAGAAGAAACGAGAATCCCTCAATATCGGATTTGGGAAATTTCCTTCCTGTTTATAAGGATAAAACAGGTGGCGACTGTTCAATCGGTTTGTCATTCTTCGGAACGAGAGATCTTCGATCATCCGAACACGGCTCAAGGACCGCCCTCCGTGGGGAAGCTGGATTCTGCGTTGAGAGGTACCAGAGGCCAAGGACCAAGGATTAAACCCTCGGACAACCAATCCGGTCACAACCTAACCTAATTTACTTTAATGGTCCATGCTATATTGATATACGACGATACGGTATTCGCTAGTGGGGTAGAAATCTGCGCGTAAGTGGGCCGTGGGCATCTGGGTCGACGAAGATTTCAATCCGTACGCAAGTGGGTCCATGGGCATCTGGGTCGACGGAAATTTGAGCCTGTGCGCAAGTGGGCCGTGGGCAAGTGGGTCCGTGGGCATCTGGGTCGACTGAAATTTCAGCCTGTCCGCAAGTGGGCCGTGGGCAACTGGGTCCGTGGATGTTACGAGATCCGTCCGCAAGTGGGCCGTGGGCATCAGGGTCGACGAAGATTTGAATCCGTGCGCAAGTGATCCGTGGGCAACTGGGTCCGTAGGCAAGTGGTCTGTGCGCATCTGGGACCCTCCTGGGGAAGGAAACCGAGCCGGCCAAAACAATAACATTGTCTAGACAAGATTACGACACGTCGAAGATAATCGGTGTGGGAACCAAAACAAGTCGTGACGGGCAGCTTAAGAGCTTGACTAGCAAAAGTAAACACCAGCAGCGAAAAATGAACGGCAGCGCGTGGCATGGGATAAGATAGTGCAGCCGGAGCCTATGCAGCACGTTGGGAGCGGCCGCGTATTATTTGCAGGCGACGCCGGTGGACGGCATACATCACAAACTCTATCGATTTTTCTGCAACTGTCTAAAACATTCTATTATAATTTGTTCTAGAATTATATATTTTGATTAGAATATACTACACCAACTTAAGCGCAACGGTATATAATAAAATAGAGAACTATAAAATAACCGGCATATTATATTCTAAAAGAATCGCAGATAACAATGATACGAATATGAAATGTAAAAAAAAGTACTCACACATAGCCTATTCACTACACGCATGACCCATATCATATAGTCTATTCTTTTTGGCGAATCGGAAATTTCGGAGTCGGGAAGACAATGTGTGTCTCCATGTCGTCAAATAGCGTTATTCATCGATTCCAGGTGAGGATTTGTAGATTTAGCGCCAGCGATTAATTCAGCAACTTCTCTCAAATGAATGAGATGGTGAAAATCTTCGATTGGTATTGCTGATGAACGGATGTCACAAAAGAGCCCTGACGCCTGTGTAGGATATACAAATTACCGTTAGGACATACTTTTAACTAATTATTTATAAGCGCACGAAAAATACCTGTGTCTTGTCCAGCGGTTGTTAGGCGAAAGGGACGAGTCTGCTTAACGCTGTGACACTCAAGCGATTTGATTATAATTTCAATAAGGGGGGGGGGGCGATATTAGCGTACTCTCCCGGTTTGTGGAGAATTAAAAAGGGATTCCCGGTCGGTATTATAGCTAGTGATTATAGTTCCGTTACATTTTTTCCCCTCATATTGTGCAATCGCTAGCATGCACAATATGGTAGTAATATAAATATACGTAGATACATCAGAACGGCAATTTATAATAGTGTCAAGTATACAATAATAACTCGATTACTTCGAGATTCACTTAAATCATGTCGGTAATTAACATTATGCCTCTTACACAGAATACAAGATTTACAATAATTTCTGTAATGTATCACAACGGTTTATACATAGTCATTAATTCTCGGAATATTATAATTTATCGGTGTTAATATAAACTAACACTTAGTCATTCTTTTATTCGTCTTAACATAACTATTTACATATATTTATTATCTATTACACCTTTTGGTGATATAATTTTAAATTAGGCATGTTATAAGTTCCTTTAATAATAGTGGGGTCAGTTTGTTCGGCTAATACAAAAGCATTTTTTCCGATGATCTTAGTTATGACGTATGGTCGTTCATATAAATGAAAGAACTTTTTCGTAACCGCATTTGTATAACTTGAGAGGTGTGGGAATCGAAGTAGGACGAGATCACCTACTGCTAATTTAATTCGAGAAGTTGATGCTTGATTCTTTTTTCGTGCTTTTTATTGTTTTTGTAAATGTTCATTCGCTAACACTAGCTGAGTATCTCGTGAGACTTCTATTCCTGCTGGGAACTTAATATAATTTGAAATTATATTTGGAACTTTAATACCGTAATGTAGTTCAATTGGTATACAACCCGTACTCGTATGCGTAGAGATATTCAATAATTGCTCTACTTTTGATACGTAGTGAGCCCAACGCGTATGCTGATCCGAACATAGAGTACGAAAGAGCCTGCCTAATTCCTGCATTATTCTTTCTGTAGGGTTGAACTGAGGGGGTCTAATCGATGAAAATAAAATCGAAATTCCTTCGGATTGTAAAGTTTTTCGCCAAAGACCAGAAGTAAATTGAGTCCCGTGGTCCGCTAATATTCGCTTAGGTTTCCCAGTGGCCGGAATATAATAATTTAAAGTTTTGTTAAGGGCAATACGGGTAGTAGCCTTTTTAAGAGCTGTAACGCATTTCCGCGTCTACGTTCTATCTCTGACCCTAAAGTGGCATTCCGCGGATCCCTTGGGCGCCAGGTGCATCCTTGCACCAGCCCGACTCGTTGGGCCTTTAATTTCTAATCCGCGGCACGTTAACTCTGTTGACGGTGGACGGTTCGAATCTGCAACCGCCAGGACACGTGGCGAGGTCCACGGCCCCCCACTCCTCGTGCCAAGATGCACCGGCGGATGCGCTTCATCCCCGGCCGGCGCGCTGCATGGCTTCGGGGCGGTCGCCTAAAACTGCACTTACCGAATCTTCCGGTGAACCGTACCTTTCTTCCTCGTCGCTCGGGTGGTGGTGGTTGGCAATTTTCCTCCGGCTTCTCTTTCTCTCAATCCTACTTGGTCCACACCACAGTCTGTTCCGGATCGCCGTCCGGGAAAAAGCCATGTTGCCCACGAACCTCGGTCGTCATAGGCATTCTCTTGGCGGTTTCCGTCGGCGACGCGGCTCTCCGTGCGCCTATGCTTTTATGTAACTGGCCGTCCCACGGATGCCACGTTACAACTCCCCCCCCCCTTATCCGGGACGTATCTTTCACTAGGGGAGGATGCGTTCTGCCTTATTGCATCATTCCTGCGTGGCGGTTTCCCTCAGGTGCCGGTCCCCCGCAGTGTCTTGCTCGTCGCCTCGGCTTCCCTCAGGTGCCGTTTAGTCTTCTCTTACTGCGTTCGTGGGCCCGGCAAGGTCTTCTCACCGAGCCAGACTTTGTTGCTCTGCTTCTCTCTAGCCGGCCAGGGGTCGGCCAGAATACGCACGGTCTTATGGCCCCCGGACTTGCTTACTAATTTTTAAGACGTCCGGAACCCTTTCCGGCCGGCCGTCTTTTTTGCGCCGCACCTTGGTGGGAAGGCTCTATCACGTCAACGGCCACTACCGTCCGCGGTTCTTCCACCATCCGTCGGCCTATCAGCCCTGCCGGTTGCTGTTTTTGCACCCCTTGTGCTTGGCACACCGTGCAGGCGTATACCCCGCGAACTGCGTCGCGATACCTTTTCTTTCGATCCTAGCTCGTACGTCATGCAAGACTCCTTTCCGGTGTACTATCTCGTAATCAACCGTGAGATCTTCAGTGCCCGATGCGTCAACCTGCCCTTCGGGTCCTTCAGGTTGTGGAGCCCTCTTCAACTGTGGTGGTAGGTGATTGCGGTGGAACGGTCTCTCACTCGATGTGCCCGCACCTTTCCGTTCGCCCCCGCCACTGTCGATCTTTCTGTTCGGCCACCGTGTACTCTTCTTCGCGTCCCCTAAGGTCCGTCTGGCGCCGGCAATCACGTGCCCGCCATCGGTGGACGCCTGTTCCACGGCTCCGGGTCTTCCCGCACTCGCGTTCGTCTGTCATATGAACGGGCGGGTAAACTCTGGATGCGCGAGCGTCGGCGCAGTCCTCAGGGCCTCTTCCATGGCTTCAAACGCCCAGGCCTGCTCCCTTGTCGGCTCTGTTCAACCATGCCGTGAGCGATGCCGACCTCTCCGCGAATCCGTCTCTGAAGCGGCGGTGCCATGAGACCATCCCTAAGAACCTGCGCAGCTGTTTCAAATTTCTTGGCGCTGGGTATTCCAGAATAGACGTCATTTTCTCCGGATTCGTTTCCTGGCTCTCCCTATTCTCCAGGAACCCCAACTCGCCCCTGTGAACAACCAAACTCGCATTTCTTAGGGTTAATGGCCAAACCTGCCTCCTTAACTCTCTTCAGAATTTTGTCCAAGGGAGTCCTCACTATGGAACTATCCCCTCCACCTGACGGCCTCTCGATCACTCCCCCCCCTAGCATTTCGTTCACCTCCCTTGTTCCTTGCCTCTAGCACCCGAGGGGAAATCCTGTGGTGCTGTTGCTTTCGGGGAGGATGTCATCGCACGTCTACCCTGTGCCCTGTCAGGTCCGTCAATCCTAAGGTGGCTGTCCGTTGGAGCGTCTTACCGAGCATCTCTTCGAACCTGGCTTTCTGTGCCACTGTCAGCTACGGTAGACCTGCGTGCTCCGTCATTCCGGGCTCCCTGACGTCCTCTTCCTCCACCGAGGTCGGTACACCGAAGCCCTCGGCGAGGTGATACGCCTGATCCGTATAGTTCATTCTACGTTCCAAATTCTTTCTCTTTCGAGCAGTCCCTCCCTCCAATGTCCTCGTGCTTCCTTAAGATACTAGCCAGGGCGCTATCCCATCGGCTCTTCCATTGCACGTTAATCTGATGGACGGTCACGTCTGTCAATCCTAGGGCAGGCCCGCCAGGGGAGAGCGCCCTATCGAGCATACCCTTCATTCTGGCTCCCTGCTCAGCTGTCAGCTCCGATAGGCCTGCACACTCCTCCCCTCCGGACTCCCCGCCGTCCTGTTCCTCCGCCGAGGCCGGTACACCTCAGCCCTCGGCGAGGCGGTACGTATGGTCTGCGGAGTTGATCCTTGCTCCAAACTCCCTCAGAATCCATCCCCAGGATACATTCGTGCCCCGTCCCGTGACTAGCCGGAATTCTACTTTCCCGGCCGCTCCATCGAAGGTGGCGGCAGCTTTAGCCCGCACAATCCTTGGAGGGACTCTCCGTTGGCCCCGATTACCTCCCCGCCCTTCGGCCTTTGGGAAGGCTCGTGCCCTAATACTTCCGCCGGATTCCACCTCGACAGGCTCTCCGGTCGGGTTCGTTCCTCTCCTCTCTGAGGTGATAGGGCGTCCGGCCCTTGCCGGTCACCCTCCTTTGGCGCGTGTCACCGGGTCCTCCCCGGTGCCCTACCGCCCTGGTCGCCGATGTCACTCTTCGACGTCCTCGTCGAAATTCGCTTCCGGTCCGTGTCTCTGTGAGAGATCCTCTCTCTCCTCCGAGGCCGAGGGCCCGTCCGGCCTCTTGCCGGTTGTCCCTCCACCAGCCCTCTGGTATCAGTGTTCAACTGCAGAACGGAACTTTCGCCATCCCTCCACTGGAATACGCGCGCTGTCCCAGCGGGGAGATAGCACTGGTCCCTAAGCGGGTGATTCCCTCTTCTATCTAGGGTACCCGCACCTCGGATGAATTTGGCATAACGTAGCGCGACCCGCCGTCTCTGCCCTTTGGCTCTGCCGAAACGCTCGAACGGACCTCGTTTCTCGTCCCTGACGTCTTCGATCCGGCTGGCCTTCCCTCCGGCTGCTTGTTCCCGCAACCGGGCTCTCCCGTATTACCTGCGACTCCTTCGCCTACGGGGTAACGTTGCCCTCGGGTCTCCCCGAAATCATCATTTCCACGAGGGGAGATTTTCCAATCTAATCATACCACTCTCGAAATCTCTCGATTACCATGGTGGCTCTTGATCGATACACAGCAACGATCAGCTGTTTTCACTTAGTTCGAGAACCTTGACCTACTCCGCTCTTTAATCTAGTCGGCTGTTTGTTGTGTCTCTTACACGTCTTGACAACAGCCGATTTACCGCGCACCCAACTCGTTTACCTAGTCCATCGTGTCCTCTAGCTCAACAGCAATCAACAATCAAAACATGGCCTGCTGGTATATCTTCCTCGCATGGCCCCACGTTGGGCGCCATTTTGTAACGCATTTCCTAGCCTACGTTCTATCTCTGACCCCAACGTGGCATTCCGCGGATTCCTTGGGCGCCAGATGCATCCTTGCACCAGCCCGACTCGTCGGGCCTTTAATTTCTAATCCGCGGCACGTCAACTCTGTTGACGGTGGACGGTTCGAATCTGCAACCGCCAGGACACGTGGCGAGGTCCGCGGCCCCCCACTCCTCGTGCCAAGATGCACCGGCGGATGCGCTTCATCCCCGGCCGGCGCGCTGCATGGCTTCGGGGCGG
>JARQTD010003640.1:0-12298 GCA_030142515.1 Cephus sareptanus | reverse complement strand
TTGGCCATGGGTATAAGTGGCTGTGTATATGTATGGTTAACGAATATCGTATATAGGAGGGCTGAGACGTAACAGTATATTTACAGTGAAGCAATTAGGAAAAGATAAGGAGCATTTAACACTAAACGTATCATCGAGCGATCATTTGACCGTTTTAAAGCCAAAAATACGTTTATAAAATAGTGTTAAGAAGCAATTTTTTTAGGCATTATAAACATAAATTTTCATTTTTCCCCGCTAACTTCCTGGTGGCGTTCAGATGACGGTTTGGACATAATCGGTACAGCAGTAGCGGAAAGATCGGTAACTGCACCCTGCCAAGTATATTTACAAACGCTTACTACTTCCGACGGACGATCGCATATTGTCGGTAAAGTAGTAACGGGAAGTCCGTTCAACTCCACTTTACCGACTGCTATTTACAAGCAATGTAAAACGTCGGGATGATGGTCATAATAGCCTGTTCAGGGTCTGACCTTTCGGAAATTCAGCCGGGATCGGCCAGTTACTTGCATCCTATGTCGCTGATGTCCTATGAGACTTGATTGTACAGAACGTATTGTTACCCGACGGTTGATAGAAATTCAAATCTCCAATTGTTAAATATAAAACTGTAAATCATTAAGAAAACTGATATACCCGAACTTCTACATACGATGTAGTGCATTCGACCACGAACAAGGTATTTACGTTATTGTTGAGCGAGGATAGGCCTTGGCTTATTGTCGTCGGATACGCAGGACGGCTAAAAACTCAAGAATGAACTAGTAGCGATAGCGGGACGAGAGTCCCCGTACGCTATGCTGAACGCCTAACGTACAAATCAGATTTTCGGTAAATTAATTCTCTGTAAACGATTAGTACAGATCGATAGATCCAGAGGAAATATAGCAGGGCAAGTTCTAAAAGGTTAATAAAACATAGTACTTAATGCACGAAAACGGATAACTATAGCGAAAGCGGGACGATTCCCGTTCCGCGACGCAAATTTACAAAATCCAGCAATTAATTTTATTGTTACGTCCCGAATGTGCGCGAAGGAGACGTAACTCTGTTTTGTTTTTTCGGGGACGCGCTTTGTTCCGTACGGGCTCTCGGTCCTTCGATTAGGGTATAAGGTTACGAAATAAACACGAGATAGACTTCTAGTGCAATTTATATTAATTTTGTTTATTCATTCATGCTCTCTCCCATAACACACTGACTGTCGCGTTTACTTACAGATTAACTTAGCGGTTGATTACGAACAGGATTCCATAACACTAGCTTGATTCGCAGCTCTGAACTCTGTCGGCACAATACACTCGGGGTTCTTAAAAGCGACGATACTTGTTCGCGGTGTACCTAGCATCCTGAATCTCTTGTTTCACTCGCGAGTTTAAGACGGGGGCTACTCAGGCTATGCGCCATAAGAGCGTTTTACTATGTTTACTCGTTAGAGTGCAAAAGCGATACCAGCTGGGCCTCCTTGCATCGGCGCATCCCATGGGGCCCGTCCGGACCTACCGAGAGGAACTTAAATACTGAGGTGACGTTTCGCGAAATTTCTTCGCGATCAAAGCCCAGCAGTCGGTGCCTTTCTTCACTTTCTCCTTTCTGGTCCTATGTCATATATGATTTTACTACAGAATTTTACAGCAATTGAATTTTTCTCTGACTCGCGGTCTGACATACAGTCTATGCAATATTTTTTAAATTCTTTTTGTAATTCATTGAAATCAAATTTGGCTCTTGTCGTATTTAATCATTTTTTTTGAATGACGAGCTAAATGCCTTATAGTGTTGTTTTCAACTGATTTCCGCCAGCCCTGATATTCATCAAGCCCTCTCCCAGCCTTGAGGCTCGAATTCGCAGGGAGTGCGTATTCGTTTAAATGCATAAGCTTAGGCCTGCAGCCTCTCAGGCAACTGTCTATCTCACACCAATACCAAATTCTAATTATGCCCGAAGCTGACAAGATTTAGCTGATCTTTAAGTACAAGCCAGGGACCCTGTAGTAGTGCCGACTCAGTGATGCTGTTTGTATGGACCCGAGGGGGTCCAGACGAAGTTGTGACGGGGTTTGGTGAATGATGGGGTAAGGATGATGATGATGATTCACAAAATTCGTAGAATAGTATCACCAGGTATCCTTCAGTTGTTTAGAACTTTGAGATCGATAAATTTTCTTGTCACACTAGACAACCTGAAAAGATATCCACCTGGCGCGACCCTGGGTCATTGGCTGCCAGGGCTCTAGAGTTGTAAATTTTAATTCGTTGAGCGCCAGTTAGTTTTAAGAACTAACAAACTTTCTTCAAAATAATTGTCGGCTAGCTGAGCCATGAGACGATCGCAAGGTGGGTGATTGGACGACCCAAGGGAAAGAAATTGCAAAGCCAAAGACACAGTATTCGAAAATAGATAATATCCAATAATCCAATTATTTCAGGTTCACAATATTTCAATTTCAATAGTTCCAAGTTCACGCAAATTTCAGTGTAGAAGAGACAGGCAAATTACGAAGGCGAGACTCCTCGAGGGCTGACTTCCTCGCTGTTCAATTGACGAAATAGAAGTAAGTTAGCATTAGGCGGTGCCTACTTTACCGGCACACTTGTTGCTTGACCACGTGGTCCGTTGCCGGCGCTCGGACTGACAAATCAATATTCCGGCGCGTGCGCGTTCAGCCCTCCAGTGTCTTTGTCAAACTACCGGGCCAACCATAGGTTGTCTCTTTGTCGCTCTCGCGCGATACCTTATATGAGTAAGCAATAGACCCGCTAGTTCAACGATTATTATTGACATATAATAAATTAAATTGCAGGTAATATAAGTACCTTGCGCTACCATAAATAACACAAATGACGTAAATCCTATTTCGACAATTATTATACCTTACTCGTAAGTTCGTCCCTACGAGCGCTCGAGGAGTTTCAGGCGAGCGTTGACGTCGAGGGGAAAGATAAAATTATTTTCCTGTCACAACTTATTTGAATGGCCAGTTCTTGATACTGTTACGTCCGAACCAGAATGGAGGCCTAGTCTCTGGTGCCTTTACCGGACCGTAATATACTATTAATTGAGTCAATGCTTGCGCACTTTACTCGGGGATTGGGCTATGCCTCTAATTACCGTGGGAAGAACTAATAGAATTGGATATGTGATAAAATTGAATCTAAAGATACTAAAACAAATGAAAACCAACCGTCACCAACTGAATAATTGAAAACTTAGGAAGTTCTAACATCTACAATGGTTCAACAGAATTAAAGAGTTCCTTCGCCAAATATAATAACTTGATTCTGATGATTATAATGTTGAGGATGTCAGCGGTGCAGAAGAGATTGGATTTATAATAGCAGATATATGAAAGTGAATTTAGACGAACAAAATGAACACAATTTATAATAAAATAATTCACTAAGAAGCAAACTCAACAACAATAATACTTTGCATACAAGCGGAAAATACTAACTGCTGAGACTATGCTAGTCAACGGATTAAATCGAAACTGAACTATAAAGTTAGCTGACGGATCTGCAGAGAATGAATTAAAACTGTGCTAGTCGATGGATCGACGGAGAATGAGTAAAACTGATCGACTAGGTTCTTCAATGGATCGGCGGGGAATGAGTAAAAGAAGAATAAAAGAGTTCCCTTCACCAAATATAATAATTTTATTGTGTTTACCTTGATTCCGATGATTATCATGATGATCGATGACGATAGTGGTACGAAAAGGGATTGGACTTAAAATAGGAAAAATGTGAAAGCGAATTTGGATAAACCAAATGAACACAATTTATTATAATGCAGCGTACTAGGGAAAATAAAACTGAACAACAGTTATACTTGGCGTAACTGAACAACTAGGTTGGCTCTCATTCTAACGATCTTTTAACTTGTCAATCTCTTCTCGTGGTGTAAAGAAATTTTCATCTTAATTTTGTATTTCAGTAAGCATGTCCACCAACAGTCCTCGAAAAGCTTGAGTCTCAGCCTCTCTTTTATTTCTTTTTTTTTTTTACTGTAAACATAAATAATTGGATATTTGACGAATTTCTTACTAATAAAAAATGTATAATAGGGTTATAGAACCTACCATTTTTAGACTCAATTTCATCCTCGTACAGTCTTTTCACGCCTCGTTGTGGTTGATACTCGAATTCTGATGTCGTTGATTTTATTTCAATAGCTGTGAGTAAATTTATGGCGTCAGTACAAGATTTATTAGACAGAAAAGTAGAAGTACTCGAGAGGGCAGGGGTAACACTTGGGGATACCACTTACCGCGATTTCTGATAATTCGCACGTGATTCTCTCTCAATATTTCATGACACAGTTCTGTAGCTGCCGGGTAGTCGCCACAGGCGCAGTGCGACTATACTTGACGGCAACGCCAAGCACGGCGGAATTGATTCACTCACGAAATAACGAAAGCCGAGGAAAGACTGAGAAGCCACTTTGGGCATTTCCTCGAAGTGTGCCGGCGACACGTCCATGTCCACCGTGTATCCGTTTTGGCTCTTTTCTCATCGAAATCTCTTAAAATTCTATCGAGTGCGCTCAGCAGCTCCATTGCGAAATCTTCGAGTGCGCCATCGATGCCGATTACTTTATCAAGAAAATCTCCGCGTGTACTCTCTGGCCTCTTTTGACGCGGCGAAGCGACAATTCGAAATTCTCAGCCGTCACGGCCAATTCGCCTGATAACTCGAGGTTCGCCTCTCAGAAAGATTCGCTTTGCCGATATTCATTCCAATCCTCGTCAGGAGATTTCCGGTGAACTTGACGTGACAGCAGCAGCTTGCCGGAAACCGGAACACGTCCGGCGAAACCGAACCGTTCGCCATTAAGGCCATCAGCTGACGATAGATGTACTTTTGCTTGCAGCTCGTCTTGTAGCCGTTGGGTGAGCTCTCGAAGATTTTGCATTCGCTGCCTTCGTTCCTGAGGGAAAGAGAAAACATTTGAAATCCTTTTTCCTTTTCTTCCTTATGGCAAACTACTGATGCTTCTAGTCGAACTTACTGGCACTTTTCGATTCGCACTCCCTGCGTGACGTTCCCGTGATTGACTATGTAGCGCCACTGTTTATCCCTGTTTTCCGCCGATTTCGGAATGATCACTTGTTCCTGCGGGTTTGATGAAAATTTCTTTACAAGATTCTTACTGACAGTTTTAAATCCGAGGTATATGGTATTGACTTCTGTGACGCAATACTTACAGTCGAGACGCAGAGCTGCGTTTCCTCCAAGGGGGAGTCGTCTATCCGCTGTATAATATTCACGACCTGGTAAAATAAAATTGATTAGGCATCTGCGCGAGGAAGTAACACAATCCGCTGTCAAAGAGATTCACTTTTATTTGGTGCCTGGTCGATATCAAGTAATGTCATTTCTATACGTATCAACGTGTTCAGATCTAAAGGATCAATCGGTATTCCATACGGGCTCGAAATAAAAGAAACTATATATATTGCTCGTATACGAAATATATGGGTTTGATATTATGTATGGATCTTTGTCACAGTTTCATGGACGTCATATAAATATTTTAATACGGTAATAAAAGAACCGGCACGACGACCGCCAAGACTCCTGCTTCCGAGCTGAACCGTCCTACGTGATTTATCCTAGGTCATGGAAACGGAGGAAAAGTTAGTTACGTCATGAATGAAATTTCTTTAATCGCTCGGTAATTCTTTCGTACACGTAAGCACGTGCGTCCTACTCTCAACTACAGCTCTGAAAAGTTCTGCGAATTAAGAAAGTCTATCTCGCTGTCCAATTGTTCGGTCTAGGAATGAAAATGGAATGAAATTACGCGAAATCATCATTCCTTATAAGACGGACTTCAAAGAACGATCAGCTTACCTCATCGACTCCCGTGAAGTATTTAAGACTTTCCTGCGTCCTGATGGCCGATTTAATATAGTTTTCCGGATAATCCGGAGAGTGCTCGCAGTAGGTGGCACCCCTGCAAACGGATGCTGGACCCGGAACGAATCTGTGGACTTGAGATTCGTTGTCCTCGGACGGGAAGACGATCTTCTCGTCGGCCTGCGTAGAGTCGATTCGAGTTGGAACTGAAAATATGGAGAATGTTAATTTTTAATTGATTTTATTAATATTCCTAATAATGATATCCGCGGATTGTATTCCCTTCTGACACTCGAACGCGTCTTTTCCTCAATTTGGGAAATTTCTAGTTCACTCACCATTGCGGGCACCGAGCGTCGCTTGATTTTCCAGTCGGTCTTCTGCGCTGTAAGCTGTTTCCTCCGGAAGACGATTGTCACTGGTGTACCCGATGCTGTGCGGGAAGCTTCCAGTCATTTGTACTACCTGAAACAAATATCGTAGCATTTCAGTAGTCTGGTTATAGGACACAAGATCGATTCAGCATCCACTGCCGTACGATAATTTCGGTAATAATTCGGAATGAGGGTATTCTGTTGTTATTCGCGGATCGGCAAGCAGCCAGTCAACTGGTCAGTCGCCACTACGAATGCCTGCCGAAACCGTAAATGAGTAATGGCGAGGGGCGCTTTGCGCAATGCATTCGCAACACCAGTGCGCACGGAGTCGCACGTGGACGCGGAGTCTCCTAGATAATTCCAGCGAAGTCTCGGATAAATATTTGAACACGCGTGCACGTTTACTGAGCGAAATAAGTTATCCTATTTAGATTTCTCCGCTTTCTTGAGTTCAGGCTGTGCTGATTCGGGTTGGACGGTCATCGGCGCTCGGTGGGCCTGATTGACGCGTTGCGCGCGCATGCGCGTCAGAGTACACAGTATTTTCCTGACGACATCACTCGCGTCGCCGGTCCTGACTCGGGGCGAGTCCTCATATCGCGAATACTAGGCACCATCTCTTCTAGTATCCTCCCGTAGCTCAATTTACATTGCCATTGCTTTTCTCATCGGCATTTTATTTTTTCCCCCTACGACTTCCTGCTGTTCCATCCTCGTTCGTCACACGATTCACGTCCTCCTTTAGCTTCTATTATTGCGTTACAGTCCCCACTCGATTCTTCTGTTAATCTCTGTGCTCTCTGTATGAGCTCTTTCGTATACAGTCAAGATTCTCCACTTTATTCCCCGTACGATCAGTGTCCTTTCCTGGGCCCCTTTTACTGTGCTCTCGCTGTCAGCCCTTTTTCCTTCTTCCACGTGCTTCTACCCTACGTCTAAGTAATTAATATTTACACCTCCCGTCTATGTACTTAATCCTCTTAGCTTCTCTGTTCTCTGTGCCTGGTCCCGTAAATTCCTTTTAAATTCCTTTTAAAAACGTCCGCAAATACAAAAGAATTTTAGTGCAACCCTCCAGTGCCCCCGAGGGACCCTTCGTTGCCCTGCGGGGCACCGACCCCTATCTACTAGTACCTGTGCCAACGTTTGGCTCCATAATCCCGTTAAATTTAGCAAATTGTACAATGAAATTTTTATGAGCGTTTCATCAAAGGGATGTACAAACGGAATATATTATTTTTGAAAAATCGATTTATTCAACCCCACCGAAGCTGCGTTACTATTTAAGCGACTTTTGCAGAGGAACACTTAAACATTTGAATGGAGATATTTTTTATTTCTATAGGAGCTACTGCGCGTTTCGGCGACGAAAAAAAAAAAAAAAAAAACCAATCACTAATTAATGACACTCTCGATTATGTACAACGACCGAAGGCTTACTTGGAATTCTAGGAATTATTGGAACAATATTTGAAATTCGGAGATCCGTAAGCAGCATATCGGTGGAGTCACCTGTGTGTGAAATATGTATAATGCCCAGGATTGACTTACCAGCAGAAGAGTCAGTACGGTTCTGAACGGGGGTGGTCCCAAGACGTTGTCAGACCTTGGCATCATTGTTTTCTAGCCTTGAGCTGTCAGTCCTTATCGCGCACTAAAACGATTCAATTCTACGCGCGGATTCGCCTCGAATCGAGATACACGTGTACCGCGATTTATCGAATTAAATCGAACGAATGACGACACGTAAACTTCGGTACCCTCGTCTCGACGAGCGTCGATCGATTACGTACCCGTTAGCTGCACGTTTCACGAAGTGTTGCACCTGACTGACCTGAAGTCAGCTGCCATTCGCGTTATTTATACTAATGACAGTGCGCCTCCATAAAGATGACCCGCTACTCGGGAGTGGGGGGTGTGCCAGGTCAACTAGCGCGTCATAGTATTTCTAGACGTCATTGCGAGAGCTCATTTACTTAGGTCGCGTTTTCAAAGACAAACTTGCTCTGCTAGTAAACACAGCAAATCAGCTGCGCGACGTTCTGCAGCCTGTGACGCAACGGCGAAGGGTCATTCGAGCAGCGGTTCACTCGATCTGATTTTACAAACAATCGCGATGATCCCCCCCTTACCCTTGTGTATTTATGCATCGTTGGAAATGAAGAAAACATGGACAGCACATACGTGTGGGGCGCTCGATGCACGGTGTCGTTGATTTTATTTCAATAGCTGCGAGTTAATTTATGGCGTTAGTACAGGCTTCACTAGACAGAGAAGTAGGAGAAACAAGAGGATATCGATCACCGCGATTTATGATAATTGACATGGGACTCTAACGATCCTCATCACGAGTTCTCAATATTTCGTGACAGTTCTATAGTTGTCTGCTGGTCCATACAATTCTCTTCTTGATTTGATGGCGGGGGGGGGGGGGGTTAAGTATTGCTTTGGGTGTGAGGAATGTTGACCAGGTTTCCAGCCAAAGAAAAAACACGGTTTTACGACGTTTCGGCCCGGTTTTGGGCCCTCTTCAGGTAATATATTCTACAATGTACATAAAAAATGTCTGAACAAAAATATTTGAGATTTGTAAAATTGAGAAAAGTATAAAGTTATTGTTAGAGCAAAGAATAATGAGTGCTAAATGTATTATAAAAATAAAGAGATATGTCACTATTGCTACTTACAAGCACATTGAGGAGGTGTCTTCCTTCTTATAACAACTCAAGTCTTTCGTTTTAGAGATTGAGTATTAAGTGAGTAAAAAGATAAAAAATAACCAGTGTCCATAAATATAAAATATAAAATCAAATCTCTTTTTTAGGTGCATCATAGACCACATGCACCATATATAAAACCAATGCAAGTATTGCAATGTTAAGTATTGCACCGGATTAAGATACCATGGGATGGGGGTATACGATAGGATAGGTTAGGTTAGAGCGAGGGTAGGACCGAACACGGTAAGGATAGGTAGAGAGGATAGGTAAGGGTAGAGTGAGTGTAGGTGGTCCGAACAACACAGTAAGAGGATAGGGAGAGGATAGGTTGGGTTAGAGCGAGCGTAGGACCGCCGAACACAGTAAGAATAGGTGGTAAAGGATAGGGAGAGGATAGGTCACGGTAAGGGTACACCTGGGATATAGGTCTGATCGGACAGGACAGGGAACGACGTGGGACAGGAGGGGGTAGGGCAGACCGGTGGGTCGTGCTGATGGGATGGGGTAGGTCACGCGGTACGGTGGTACATGGGATAGGGTTATGTTATTCACATTGACTGTCGAAAGTTTGGTTAATAAAAACGATAGTTATAGTTATATAACGATAGTTTTTTAATTAGCAGTGAATTGCATATTAATCGCGAAGAAAAGAGAAGGCCTGTTCAAAGAAATGTTAATGTAATAGAGTGGACGACAACACGCATAAAAAATAAAGCCAAAAATATGGAAAGACACCGAACGTAATTATTAAATAACTATATTAATTACACTTAGTCTATACCTGTAATTAATATTTCATTGAAACTGTTGCTAGGCGGAACTTTGCCAAGCGAGAGAAATTTCAAATGTTAATATTTTCAATTGAAAATGACTTGATTGAACGTCCCAAAGGGTATAACGTTTGGCAAAAATACGTACGCGGGGGTACGTGGCTGCACGAAGGTTAAACACTGCAGTTGAGCAGTGCAGTCGAGAACGGTTCCTCCGGGGCGACTGCAAAAACCCCTGAAGTATCGGGTAGACGCGCGGAGACAGCGCACGAGCACAGCTCTGTAACGGTCAAAGTTTAAATTAACACAACCGGGATGTGTTCAAAGATGCGTCACGCCAATCACGTGTCAGCGACTGACCAATCGAATAAGAACGAAACGCGTTGTGTTGTACGTTGCTTGCAACCAAACGCAAAGAGAAACGGACCACTCTGGTCCCTCGTCGCGCGAAACCCTCGCTGATCCACAAACCGAAGCAGGGTTACGCATTCCCGTGAGAACTTTCAATTCTTTTCTAAAAGCAGCCGCTGATTCCGAACACGAATCGCAGACCGACAGAACTTATCTTCATCTTGGAATCCCACGAAACCAAGTCCCACAGAACTTATCTTCTCACGGGAGACGCGAGTGGACGGACCATCCGGGAAAAGGGAAGAGCACGTGGCGGGGGACGGCAAAGGCCAAAGGGGGGAATCTTCGGAAAATTTTCACCGTGTACACGCGAAAGGAACATTAGGATAGGTCAAGAATATGTTCGGTTAGTTTACGATGTACGGATACGCACTGGAATATAGGCTGGATGATCGGAACTTTGCCAAGTGGGAGAAATTTCAAATGTTAATATTCTTAATTGAAAATGACTGGATTGAACGTGCCAAAGGGCATAATGTTTGGCAACACATGATTCGACGAAAGGTAACGTTGTCGACTGATCGATTTATATTCAATATACGATTAAATAGAAATACTTTACATTATTTAAAAACATAATTTTATTTTCAAAACTGGGATCGTAGGACAAACTTGTCATTGAACAATCATTTTCCGAAATCTATACTTCCCTGCATTGCGAACAGTTTCACGTACCTGAGGAGATAGAAATCAGATTGGGTAACTCTCCGAAATATAAAATAAAGTTAATTAAATCTTGTGTATCTTTTCAAAATTAAATTTCTCGCTCGCCAATGGTCCCCCATGGTGATGTCCTCGTGGATGGTCCTAGAGCCAGTGCCCTACGGGAATGGTGGAGGGAGGGGATCATAACTCTGAATACAGAGAAACACACTAAATACACTTTCTGTCCTCGCCCCATGTCGGCTTTTAGTATTCTAACTCTACACCAATTTTATTTCCTGCCACCCGGTTGGTTGGCTGCTCGCTCCTAGCTGTTATTCCCGTTGGGTCGTTCGCGTCCTTTGCCTAGCGAATAGAAATTCGACGTCTGAGGTCCGAGAATGAACGGGATATTAAAACACTAGCCTTTATGTGAGTCGGGTCGGAATCACTAATAATGATTAATTACTTAAAAGTTATCTATGTTTCGGAACACCATATATTTGTATAAATAGAATTGATTAATACGCACCAATTGTATGAAATTATTGGAGGCATCCCAAAGAAATGCCTCAATCCAAAAATGTCTTCGTCACCTCAATCCAGTTCCTCGAAGAGGAGCCAGCCGTTATGCTCGCTCCTCCGAGCTCTTCGCTGGCTCCTCTTCGCTAACATATCTTTAATGCAAATGTATCCATTGAGCTGTAATAATGAAACGATACCTTAAATAATAAAACTTGTTTGAAATAGTTGGTGTATTAAGAGAAACCTGGAAGACACTCACGACCAACGTCACTTTCTGTCCTCGCCCCATGTTGCCTTTCATATTCTAACTCTGAGTCGGGTCGGAATCCTTAATAATAATCAATTACTTGAAAGTTATCTATATTTTTGGAACACCATATATATATATATATAAGTAGAATTGATTAATACGCACCATTTAAAAGATGTCATCGGAGGCATTTGGAAAAGATTTCTGAGGGAGAATATGTCTTCTCCCCCCCAGTCCTCTTCCTCGAAGAGGACCCCACCCATTGAAGGCCCTTCTTTCCTTTCGCTCATTCCGTTTTTTAATCATGTCTCTTATACATATATATCCATGAATCTGTAATAATAATGAAACAACACCTTATATAATAAAACTTCTTTGAAATATTTAGTTAGTGTATTAAGAGAAACTTAGAAGACACTACACTCACGATTAACTTTACTTCGCATCGCACCATGCTTGCTTGCTTGCGGCGACGTTTTGTATCTAACTCTGAGTCGAACGGATGAGTCGAGTCGAGTCCGGATGAATCGCTCCAGCTTGCCCCCACTTGTAACTCCTAGAAACTAGGATCTAAATGGACGCGTGAACAGTCCACTTGACCATTGCATATATTGCAATAAACATCCTGGCTTTAAGAGTGCTAGAAAACAGTAAACAACTGTAATGTTATTTGTAGGGTTGTATCTCCACGTACCTCCATATACAAGCACTTATATACTTTCTTTCTATTATATAAGC
>JARQTD010003639.1:0-12359 GCA_030142515.1 Cephus sareptanus | reverse complement strand
TGTGTCCAATCGTGTTGTGTCCAATGATTTGTGTCCAACTGGGCGTGTGCGCAATCGGGTTGTGTGCCAGTGGGTACCCCCCGGTGGGATACATAGCCGTGTAAGACAAAAGTTCGCTGCTTCAGACGGGTCGCATGATTAGCAGTTTTTTCACGGTCCAAGCGCCAAGTACATTCGTTCATAGACTACCGATACTGACAACATTGTAAGAGCGAATAACGTTTTCCTGTTAGTTCTTGTTGTTAGTTCATCTCCCACTTACGGTTTCTCGTGAGCACTGTGCGGAAGGACGAACTACTTGTTAAAGGAATTTTGACACTTAAGTATATTAATTTGCGATTATTTAGTTTTACGTCAGTGACGTGATGAGCTATGACAGTGGCATTCCACCGATATCGGCAGTCCATGATAACTGCGCTTGGATCGTGAAAATATTGCTAATTTTGTGTCTCGTCTGATGGAGCGAAGTTTTGCCTTCCACAACTATACTTCTTACCAGCCAGTCATGATCCGCGGAAATCCTTACATCTGAATGATGCAATGATGCTTAAATGCTTACCATTTAAAATTATTGCGAATGTTCATAAACGCATTGAGGAAAGGTACTTGGGGGACCTCCAGCTTATCGTTCACTTTCCGGTGTAAAAGTAGTTCTGAAACACGCTGTATAAGAAGCATCTACATACAGATTGCAGCTTTGATTAGTGATAGGCGAAGATTTTAATCGATTAGTGAAATAATTAATTATTAATTTTTTAATCAATCAATTATTCTTGGTTAATAATCGTTCTATAATTGTTAAGAATAATCGATTAGAATACACAATCTTCACTTTCGTCGTTCTCGGTGAGACTCCAGGGAGGTTAAGGGCATAGAAGGTAAAAGGGCAGCAAATTCAAATAAAAATAATTTAACCGTCAGAGGGCGGGCGTATTTTTTTATAAGAACTGGTAGATTTCATGGGAGAAAGTTACAGACATGATTAATGGAAAACCTGCGTGAAAATATTGAACCGAATTAGAGATAATATATTATCATCCTTCGACCGTCTAAAGGTTAATTAAATGGTACAATAAAATAGTTTTAAACATACAAGTTGACAAATAAAGGAAGGGATTTTACATCTGTGAAAATATTAATACAATTTTAATATCTTTTTAATTTACTTATTATGCATACGTACGAGCACAGAGACTCAAAATGTAGTGGTTCACATAATAGAGATTTTTAATAAATACAAACGCCAAGAATAGGATATAAAATCCAACTTTAAGTTTCTATACAGTTATTTACAAAAAGTGTTTATAAAGTAAATGAAAGCAAAATTACGCAATTCAGGTATTTAACAGCGACGCACGGACTTTAGTACTACCCACGGTCTTGTATACAGGTCTGGGCACTTAGGCGAAAAACGCGTTAACCATAAGGTGGACACTACTGCAAGAGGCGTTAGTGTTGAAAGTTCTATCACGTCGTAGCACTACGCGTGCGCAGTTATCTCTTTGTTGAATACGTAATATGCTTTTTCGTTGTAATCTATAATATACCATGATTGCAATTAAAAAAAGCAACAATGACCAGAAAGTGCATCGTGCCTGCTTGAATCACAATGACAGGAATTTGCATTTGAAAATCTCACAGGAGTTACAAATAAATTCAGTAAAAAAGTTACGAGACAAGCAAAAATTGACTATATACGTTAGTATATCTCCTGTGAAAGATTTTTCATTGGAAATTCCTACACTCAAACCGGAGAAAGTCTTTTTACAAAGAGAATTGGACCTTGTGGAACCAATTTCATATAGTGATGCAACATAAATTCAACAAGTGCAAAAGGGAGAAAATATTTATACTATTGAACTTAGCTACGAAAAAAATTCTACTTGTGCAGATATTTCACTCTTTTTGTACTTGTCCAGATGTATTTTCATCAAATTAAAAGTTTTCAGTATATACGCAATTATAGCATCATTCAATTGACTTCATGACTTTTAGGTGAATTGGTCCATTTAACTTTAGTTTTTTAAATCATCAATTCTTTATTTGTCTAACTTATCAAAATTTTATTTAATGGGAACCGAGCAGTGTAATGATACTTTCTTCAGGTGTTAAGTCCTTATTATACCTGGGCACTAAATATTTCTTTCTAATCGGTTCATAAAACGGGCAACTTACTAGCAAGTGGTGGAGCATCTCATTTTCAAGGGCGGAACAAAACAAGCACGTAGATTTAGAATCAATGTGATAGATACTGTTGTTAATAATTAACAGATTTAGAATCTGTATCTGAATCTGTATCAGGAAATCTGCTATCCATGTAGATCTTCTACAGCAAAGTCATTGTGCCGGAGCTGTCAGAAATCGACCAAAAACACCAAGCTTCATTCTTTAGGAAGCTCAGCTTCCAATACCATTATGATTAGTAGCTTTCTGAGTTCCCACAATCCTTACGAGGCCTAAGGAATCATTCTGATACCCCTTAGTGTCAGGCAGAACGTCCTAAATACCTCTGCATCATCCTGCAGTGAAGTTATTGTAATAGAACTATTAGGATTGCAGATCCACCTCAATACGATTCACGAGTTTGACCACCCGAATGGATATTCGAGAGTGTGGTACTTTGGGATTCGTTGCCCGAGTAAAACGTTGGAACTTAACTCTTGAAAACAAATAAAAGATTTATTGAACACAAAATGATTACGTTAGAATACACTATTAGGAATAAAACCGTTAACGTGATGAGCACGATGGTCACGAGGCCGAGTTTAGTACTTCGACTAATTGTAAGTTACCGTAGTAACACTTCACTCGTAGTTCTCCTACTTCGTCTGACGTACCGAAAGGCCGTCTGCTTTATATATCTTATTTGTGGAATTTTTAAGAGACGAAATAACCAAAGGATTGTTTTCTATGTATCGCTATGATATCGGTGATACGTCTCCTTTATTTCCATAATATTTAGCGGATGGAATGTGCCGCGTCGCAGCTTAACCATTCCTTTGGTTCTGACGTAGATGCGTTACCAAACCCATAGTGTGATTCACAACACACCTAAAACAAACTCAGTTCCCAATGTCATTGTGATTAGTAGCTGTCTGGGTCTACACCATTCTCAAGATAAGAGATTCGGCAAGCGGGGGTCATTGTCATCATCTGTGGGTTCTAAATCATTATCATCCCTATCATCAGCTGGCCTACAGTCATCGGACGCATTGTGCAATCTGCTGTATTATAGCTCCAGCCATTTTTGTCCCACTCTTAAACGCCAGTATAGGGAAGAGATAAAAAAAATACACTTCTTGTCGCCTACGGTACTATTAGCTAAACTATACACAATTATAAGTGTGTGTGAGAGAGTGAAATAGAAATTTTAGTGATTTTCTAGAATGTAATTTATAGGACAATATAGCAAGGTTATTTAATTTTAAAACTAAAGTGTTGTTTCCTATCAAGGTACCTGCTCAGCGCATAAACCCTTTAAAAAGCCTCGTGATTCCTAATCCTCGAAAATCACGACGCGTCTCAGTACGTATTAAAGAGTAAGGACTCAGAACTTGACTTTGTAGAACTTCTTCGCTAAGGTCTGCTTTGTTGATAGGCCTTTTCTTTTTTGAAGAGTTGCAGTATCGTATATTTTCAGAATTCTAATCGTTTTAGTGTTCACACTTAGTCGATACAATTTTTCCCAGAGTTTGAGTTGAGGTACGGAGTCGAATGCTTGCATGAAGTCTACGAAAAAAAACGTACACTTTTCCACCATTTTGATGTAATCGAAAGTGGATCGCGGTTTGAAGGTTAAATGGGTTGTCTGTTATATCCCAAAGCAGATCTATTTAAGTAAATGCAATCTGTAAATGCTTTTTGGCACATCGAACTTTTTGATTGCCTCATGTAAATCCTAGAACGCTAAGTAGCAGGCCACGCACTCATACTACATGCCAGCGCGAGGTATGAATGCATTGTCCCCGAAATTGAAATTAATTCACCTACAGTATTCGGAACCGATGATCAGTCTTTCGTGAATCTCGGCAACCGACGGAACTCCTCTAGGAGCTACAGTCGAAATCATCAAGTTTTGCTCGTTCCTCCGCGAATATTATCTTACGTGCCTTTGGAGCCTTGTGACCAAGCCTTCCCACCCGAGGGTCAAGGAAGTCACCACGGTGAGCGTCCGTATCAATCTATCGCGAGTGCAACAACAGACATCGGAGTGCATAAGAAAGAATTCATACTGTGAAACCCTTCTCAACTCTTCAAACCAATAATCTAATCACAACTTCCGTAAATTAACGATTTTTTTATATGTAATCTAATTGTAACGAATTGATGGTGCTCGTCGCTTCTCCTTCGAATTCACAATACTAATAAACAATCCACTCTTCGAAGCGCCTCGATCTACGAATCTTTCAACACCTTATTCCATCCCCAATAACACAGAAAACATATACGCCTATCGTTTAAATGGTATTCCACAATTAAAATATATCGACGCCCTAGCAGTTTCACTAGCTAAGGCTTGACAAACAATTTTTCCTCTACCTTTTCTGAACCCAGCCTGTTCTTCAGCAAAAGATCAGCCCCCGTAGCCCAATTAACTAATCAATTATTTATAATTTGCGTAAAGAGCTTGGTAATAGTATTGACAAGTGCAATTCCATGATAGTTCAGCGGATCGACCGCATTTCTTTTTTGGTATAGCATACAGACGGTGATCCTTGACCACAGACATGGGATTTTTTCACTCTTTAAGATCCTGTTGAATGTTTCTAGAAGGTATAACAACGATTCGTCTGAGAGGGCTTTGTAAAATTGATATGTAATACTGTCTACTCTGGGCGCTTTTCCACTTTTCAATTTAACAATACAATCTGTAAGTTCTTCTGTCGTAACAAGTTGATCCAATAATGGGTTGAAGGCGTTAATGAAATTGAATTCGTGGACTATTCTAGGTTCATATGATACTCGGAGAAATTCATTCCAAATTTCCAGCGAGGGCGGCATTGGTTGCTTAGGTTTCGTTCTGCAACTCTTCACAACACTTCAGAAGAGCTTCGGGTTATTATTATTTGCAAATTTCTCGATCCTAGCTTGTATGAAGAGTTTCTTGTGATTGAGTAGAATTAACTTGTACTCTTTTTTTTTCTTCTGTCCTTGACCGGATCTGTCTTCTCCATCGGGTTGGATTCCTCTAATTTGTTTTCGAGAGACACCAGTTTGTTGAAGAACTTAGTTTCTTGCATTTGCAGGGCATTATCAAATTTTGTCGGATTTTCTTTTTATTAGGTTGGGGAGAAAGAAATCCATTACTTTTTCGGTAGATGGCTGTAGTAATCGATATCTCTTAAAGTATCGATCAAACAATTTCAGATTTATACTCGTTGTTAAGGTGACATTTCGCACTACAAAAAATTATTTTGTTGTTTTTTGTTTAGTCCATTCAGTTGTGAGTTACAGGTTGTTAAAAATGGAAGTCAATAAAGAGAAAATTCGGTACATTTTACAGTTTTTCTTTGATAAAGGCGAAAATGCAAGCCAGGCGGCTGAAATTGTGAATGGTGTTTATGGTCCCGATACTGTAACAGCTAATTACGTGCAATTTTGGTTTCGTCGATTCCGTTCAGATATTTTTGATGTTAAAGATGCACCGCGCACAGGCAGGCCCGTCGTCAAAAATGTTGATAAAATCACAGAGATAATCGAAGTTGACCGGCATGTTAGTAGTCGTAGCATCGCCCAGGAGCTAAAGATCGACCATAAAACAGTATTGAACCATTTGCACAAAGCTGGATTCAAAAAGAAGCTTGATGTTTGGTTTCCACACCAATTAACACCAAAAAACATGATGGATCGAATTTCCATCTGCGAAGCTTTGGCCAAACGGAATGAAATCGACCCATTTCCCAAACGGATGGTGACTGGGGATGAGAAATGGGTCACATACGACAACATTATGCGAAAACGATCGTGGTCAAAGCGCAGTGAAGCAGCTCAAACGGTGGCCAAATCAGGACTAACTGCCAGGAAGGTTCTGTTGTGCATTTGGTGGGACTGGAAAGGAATTATTTATTATGAGTTGCTTCCATATGGCCAAATACTAAATTCTGATCTCTACTGTCAACAACTGGACCGTTTGAAGCTAGCGATTGATCAGAAACGGCCAGAATTGGCCAACAGAAGAGGTGTCGTGTTCCATCAAGACAATTCCAGGCCACACACGTCTATAGTGACTCGCCAGAAACTCCGGGAGCTTGGTTTGGAAGTTTTGATGCATCCACTATATAATCCGGACCTGGCACCAAGCGATTACCATCTTTTTCTTGTATTGCAAAACATTCAAAGTGATAAGAAATTTGCATCAAGAGAAGACTATGAAAATCGATTACTAGAGTTTTTCGTCAATAGGGACCAAGACTTCTATGAGAAAGGCATTATGAAGCTACCCTTAAAATGGCAACAAATTATTGAACAAAACGGTGCATATTTGACTCAAATCGGACAATCCGAAACATATTAAATAAAGTCTTGAAGTTCACGTAAAAATAATGGATTTCTTTTTTCCCAACCTAATATTTTGGCATGGATCTCCGATTTGAAAATATTAAATTGCTGCACACTAGCTACAGTTGCCTTGACTAATTTCTGTGCGATTTTTTCTGCATTGGCGTTGCTTTCGACTCGCATAGAGCTGAGTTCCTTTATTACACTCGCTACATAATCGGAAATCGAAGCTGTTGCAACGGGAATTGAAACAACATTACTCTGTTTTTCACTTTTATTTTCAAAACTGGTATTATTACAAGCTGATATCAATGGCCTCGTCTCTACAATATCGATGGTCAGAAAGATAGGCAATACGGTCAATAGTACATTAGAACCGCCTAGGGGTACGTTAAGTTGAAACCCGAATATAAGGTTCCGATAGTTCTGAATGGAGTTCTGAACTCCTTTCAAAACATCTTACAGTTTTGTAACATTTTTAAACGAGTTCTGTAAATATGAACTATAAAAAATGAGTTTCTTAAATGGAGTGCTAAGTTGACGGTACACCCCAATATAGAGTTCCAATAGTTTTGAACGGATTTAGAGGCTAATTTAAAGCAATTCTAAAGTTCCTGATGATTTTTGGTAAGTGTTCTGCTAATTTGATCGAAAAAAAGGCTTGAAGAATTTACCCTGCAGTAACATTAATATTAATGACAATGTTCTGATCAGTTCTGATTAGAGTTCGATTCTGTTCGTCATACAATGTTACATTATTTTGACTCTTGAGATATTTAATATTGATCACGAAAAATCCGAGAACTAACCTACGTTAACCTTCGGCCGTTCACCTTTCGTCCATGTATCCGCAAGCCAGACGTGCGCCAGCCAATTGTTTTTTCACCGGGAACTGACAAACCATTATGTCCTGGGAGTCGGGGTGTAACAGGCCCTACTCCGTCAAAACGAGAGCTATGACGGAACCTATCAGAAAATGCGCTAACTTAACAAATTTTGTCTACTTTTGGGAACACGTAAAATCAAGAAACGCAATCGTAGGTGCTGATCTTTGGGGTGCGTATAATCCACAAACGCAACTTGATGCACGAATCTGAGCAGACGGTTACGGAAATGCACAGCCGCTTAGGCTGCTAGGTTGAGGTAGACAGGGTCAGAGTAAGCGTTAGTCAAATAAGGCGGAATACAGACAACCACAGATCGAGAGCGTAATAGGACAAATCGGAACTATCAAACCGAAATCCCTTCAACAATTAATAAACTGGGAGTCCTCACCGGAGCTGGTATGTACAGCTAATCCGTAAAAGCAGAGAACTGTATCCAGAGGATACTCTGGCGGGTTGTGCACTATGGCACAGCACCATACCCCGGAACACACTCAGAAAATCTATAGAATTTCCTGGATATCACGAGAGCAACCCGGGAATTACACAAGTGAGAACCTTCTATACCGTATCAAAACACAGCTAGAAAAACTGTCAACAGATAGCACGGGAGCGCGAGTCGGTCGGTGCCCCGAGACAGACTGCTTTGACAATAGACAAATTCGAAAACTTATCATTCTGATTGGTCGAGATTCTTATAGCCGATAACTCTTCCTTTCCCTCGAGTCGTCCTTTGTGTCAGTGTTTCTTAGTGAATCGGTACGTAACACTGGGAGATCTTCCACGACCGCTTCCCCAGAGCATCGGTCGACAGCTGGGAACCACATACTTAACTCGTGCTAGAGGTTTCCTCCCCTACCTTTAACCATAACAAAACCGTATCTCCGCCCGTTCTGTAGCTTTTTGTACATCTCCAGCGGAGCGCCGGTATCTCACCCGGGCTTCTGTCGGTCCTTGGAGATATCTCCGTCGGGTACTCTCCTCTGTCGGGAAACTGTGTACGTCGAGACTATCTCCCCGTGACAGTTTCGAGCACCTTAACCTCAACTCAACAATATCAATTTTTCCGTGAGCTTTGGCATAACTATACAAATGTACCAAGATAGAGAAGATCCGATAATACTATGACCAATGCGTCGCGGAAGTCCGACTAGCTCAGTCCCAATAGGTACAGAAGAGGGGCGGGGTAATTAGGAAGTAAGAGCCGTAAGCGGGTTTTACGTAACCAAAACTTAACAATTTATTGCACCTGGCAACCAAGATAGAATTAACAACAAAACCCGACAAAGGTACGAAAGGTTACCGGAGGTAATCGCTGTATGACCCAACAGTTACAAATATTGAAACACGGCCGAAAGATAGCCTGTAAGCCCTAACAGACAGCAAGCGTAATTATCCGTATGCGAGCCTATACACAGGCAGCATAAAGAGTACGCACACACCGAGATAGAATTTCACAGGGATGTACTCACGGTATGCGAGAAGATGTAATATTACGCATGCACGTATTACGGCTAATCTGCCGACTACACTATTACGTTTTCCTAGTCTCCCTTCGCCTTCCAGGTAACAACAACAAACACACCATACTATATGAAATACAATAAAAGCAGTGATTAAAACAGAAGAAGTAAAGGATCGTCAAGAGGTAAAATCGCGGTAAAATAAGATAACGAAAAACTCGGAAAATGATAATAATAAATATTCGATTCGAGACTGCGTGGTCGACACACGGGCTGACTCCTATTACTGAGGAAGCTTATCCTATCTCAGGTAGCGTGTAACGAAGTGCCGACTGGCTCCTACTCTCGTGAATTTCGGGAGTCCCGAGGACTTAGGTAGCCGCGACGGGATTTATGCTATCGCAGGTAGTCGCGTTTATTATAACCCGCATAAGGAAATCTTACACAACGCGATCCGATGCACCAAAGAAACGTACGTGATACTCACGAAAAATAGGTCAACTATACTAACTGAAATGAACGAAAACGTAAAATAAAAGACAATTAACGGATGAAACAAAGTAGGCTCTTCGCCGTGGCCATAATCAGGGAAACCACACTAGTGTAAACTCATACTTCATTCGCGAACTAGCATATATAAATTATTAATCCGATAACGAAGCTTTTCGCTTGCTCAGGGCCTTAGGCCGGAGTTAGCCAATATCTTGTTACTAGGTAGCGTGTAATAATATTACTCCCGTAGGAGTACTCTTCCCGTGAAGAGTTATCACCCGGTTACAAGAAAGATTGCTTACCAGATAATACAGAGAAAAATACTTCGTACAAAGAAAGCTTTCGATAGAGGGGTTCCGGATTAGTGAAATTAGCGTCCACTTGGCAGGAAGGACCACGATGAAAGAGAACGATTCCAATACTTTCTGCGACACCCGGGGTGTTAACCTCCCACCCGACCCTTAAATTGTCAATTATAATTGGTCAATTACTCAACGCGTTTACTTCCGCCAATCCTAGATGCTTATTGATAATAGATCGCCAGGATCTAGGATTATTAACTCTGTCAGGTAGCTTAAACGATGGAGCAGTTGCGTGCGCATTCTCCGCGCAGCCCTCTGGGTAGTAGTAGTTCGCTATCGCTCCGACGTAGGAAGGTACTGGCGTCTTCCGCGCTGCCATGCCGCTGTCCGTATGTTGTTGTCGCGATATTTTGAAAATGTGCTGGTCGCGAAGTGCTTTTGGAGTTCTACTGGAATGCTCCGGAATGGTGTTGTGTCACTTCAAATCTCCGTATTTAACAGAAGATTGCCCACGCAGATAGCCAGGCTGGTTGGCGGCTCCAAGTAATGTATGAAGCTTTCCCGCAGGTAAGTGGCGGTTTTCCTCTGCTCCGTATTTTGTATCCTGATGTTCCTCCGAGTGACAGCTTCCCGTGCCTTACAGGTTGCTGACCGGGACATCGCTCGACGTCTTTGGAGAAAGCCTTATGATGCCCACAGGGCGCAAGGATCCTCTAGGACGGTAGTCGAGGCGACCCTTCACCCGGGTATTTCGAGGCTTCTTCCCGGTCGCAGTGGATTCGCTTGTGGTTAGTCCGAACTCGCATTCCGGTGTCAGGTAGCAGGGACACATCGGTAGAGGCAGCAGAAGTTTCGTGGCATGCGGGCACGTAAGACGATAACCCCTTTACAGAGAACCCTGATGCTGTTGGCGGTTGCGATATCGGCGATGTGAGCTGAGCCGTTTGACATTGGCGGGCTCCATCAGCGGTGATCGGGTGGAGCGGTCGGTATAATTGTCCCGACGGGGCTGGTAATGTTGTCCCACGCAGGTATCAACCTTTATAGTTTTCCGCGTTGGTGAGTATATGCTCGTTGATAGGTGCAAGTTAAAAATTAAACATGATTAATTTACAGATCTTATGTTTTCTAGGTGATCCTCCGATCCTCGCCAGTGAACGCTCATGTCATAGCGAGCTGTAAATCCAGCCCGCACTCCAACTTCCTTCGACCATACTCTTGTGACGTGCACTTACATTCTGGATTAAAAATCATTGAAATCTCAGCCTATATTGCTGCTGGGATATTTAATGAAGGCTATACCTCCATTCTTAGGATCATGAACAATTTAGGTATAATTGTTGGCACCTATTCGAAAGTTTTCGCCGAAAACACCGATGAGGCGCGAGTAGCGAGGCAGAATAAGATGAGTCTTTCTGAAACAAAAGCAGCTCGTATAGCCAGAAAATAACAACAAATGAAAGAGAATCAGCTTTTTGAAGAGGCTGAAGGATTATTATATGCGATCGGTAAGTCACTAGAACTAATAGTTTTGTCGTACTAAAACTTTAAACGCGATTATCTCGAAACTACATTTTCAAAAACTGCTCGTGTTGTAACTCAAAAAGTTATTGGTCAATCTGGCTGAATTTTTGGGAGATGATTCTCTATAATATTATCGGAAAGATAAACCTAAAGATTTAAAGATATCACGTAAATAAAATACTTTTTTGGGGTAAAAATTGTCGAAAAAATGGTCTAAAATTCGAACATTTCATTCAACAGCCTACCAAATTTTTTATTTTATACTTTTTCATTGTTTTATAGGTTTATCCTTCTCCTTTACATGTCAGTAATCGAAAAATATTTTTCTTCACTTCAGATCATTACAAAGATCGTGACAAGTGCAGCACTTTTCGGTGTCACGCAAAAGACGCCTGGCCAAATACCATACAGAGTCGCCATTTTATTTCATAACAAAAAAAAAATATTTTTCTATGCTGAATAGGTGAAATAAAATGATACCACAATTTCAAAATGATGCGATTATTTTATCACCTTCAAAAAAGTTCTTAAAAAATGCCTCATTTTCGGTCGTCTAAATAGTATGCTCCCCTTAAGAGACATTAGACGAGCCAAAACTGCCAATGTGATTGCGAATTCAAAACCGACGCTATTGCCGCAGTTAGAAAGCAGGCAGCCGAGTATGTGAAGTATGGAGATCCATTACCACCGATTATTGCA
Organism: Cephus sareptanus; assembly: GCA_030142515.1. Classification (NCBI taxonomy): domain Eukaryota; kingdom Metazoa; phylum Arthropoda; class Insecta; order Hymenoptera; family Cephidae; genus Cephus; species Cephus sareptanus. The sequence goes on along the minus strand of JARQTD010003639.1, from coordinate 497 downwards.
AAAACTGGGGTTTAGCGTAAAGCCGTAAGAAAAATAAAACAAGGCTGCAAAGTAGAACCTTGCAAATTGCTTCTCCATTATTTTACTTGGTTTTTTCTATCACAATGATGCAAAGTAGAATCTTACACTTTGCTTCTTCATTCTTTTCCTTCGATCACAAAGCCTCCACTATGAGGAAGTTCTTTGATTTATTTTGGCTATTTATATACATATATAATCGTCGTCTAGTTCAGCTTTGTCTGATGCAACAAGATGTATTTTTTTAAAGGTAATCCTTTGCCGCTCACAAATCGAATTGCTCTATACAATATATACAGAATCAACATATGATTCAGTTGTATTCCAGTATAACAACAGGGTGTTTTTTTAATGTGAGTCCCTTCGCCTCACAAATCGATTTTCATATAAAATATGTATATATACTGTAACGTGGCGTTACAGAGCTGGAGGGGATACCACCTAGGAATGACCGAAAGGTAAATAAATAGGACTTATCA
>JARQTD010003638.1:0-12718 GCA_030142515.1 Cephus sareptanus | reverse complement strand
TGATAAGTCCTATTTATTTACCTTTCGGTCATTCCTAGGTGGTATCCCCTCCAGCTCTGTAACGCCACGTTACAATAGGTAACTGGTATTCTTCGCCGAAATTGTTTTTAACTTTGGTTAGAAATGGAACAAACGTTCTTGGGACAGTACGTTGCAATAGAAAAAATAATTTTAAAAAAAGCTACTTTTAATAAGAAGTTACAACTAATAAGAAGTTGCAATGGCATACAAGCGTTGAAGTGGAAGGATAAACGACACGTCCATATTCTTTCAACAAAGCACGAAAGTGCAGAAATGATTGCGCAAAACGAAAGTCATCTAAGCCCTATTTTCAAGCCAAAATGTATTATAGATTATAATATGGGAATAATTGGTATTGATCGCCAGTATCAGGTATTAGCGAGTTTCCCTATTATGAGAAAATTCGTGAAGGGGTACCGAAAAATCTTTTTTTACATGTGCGATATGGCACTTTTGAATTCATATATTCTATACAACAAAACAGTATGGCAAAGAAACAGAATTACACTGAGTACAGACTCCGAATAGCTGAAGGATTATTACAAACCGTGCCATTACAAAATTATAACAGACAAGAACCATTATCGAATGGGGATATACCAATGAGGCTACAGGCGCAACATTGGGGTCACTTTCCGAAACATATAGATCCCACGCTATTGAAAAAAAATCCAACAAGAGCTTGCAAAGTATGTACGAAACATAAGAAAAGGTGTGAAACTACGTGGGAATGTAGGAACTGTCGCGTTGCGTTACATGTACCTCATTGATTTGAAAGATACCATACAGTTGAAGACTACTAATTTTCATTAAATTAACTAAGTATTTATTTACAAATTGTTATTGATTCATTATCTACTTTGAAATAATAAATTTAATTGTCAACTGATCAATTGATTATAATTACACCCTAGATGTCTTAAAATTACTATTTGTACCTTAATACTATGACGGTCGGCGGCACCACAGTGGTGTCGCGCGCTAAGTATCGCTCGGCGGCAGGCGACAGCACTTTAGTATCGTTTGCATTCTGTTGGTGATCTATGGTGTTCTGTTGGTGTTTTGTTTAAGTAGCAATAAGTTACACACGCCAGCAAGTTGTTTATTTTTATAAGTAGTTGTGCCCTTTCATCGTGGCAGACGAAAGAGAAGATACGATTATTCACGATGAATGCGCGGACGATTTTTCTGACGTTCCAATCGATTTTGCCGATTGGGAAGAAGACATTGAAAATGTCTATAAAAAATAGGGGGACAGGATTGAAAACTCATGAGAACTAACGATGAGATTAGTACAACTTGACAATTTATAATCTCCCGATAACCTTCAGAACGGCCGGCGCCAAGCGAAGAAATTTTTACGAGATGTGCTTACGGCAAAGTGTTAACATTGTTTATTATTTCACAATTCCTTTCGTTGCACTGAAATGTATATGTCATGAAAAGTATACATTTTGCGCCAGTTCGGGTACACGGCAGAACAGTTGAATGGCACGGCGCGCGACCGACTTTCTTGTTTACTATAGCTCGCGCAATTGGCAGATATCGTGTTGTAAGGCCAAGGGGTTAATGTTAAGGTTTCCGTTTGTGAACGTCTATTACCGTCGTTTAACATGTCCGATTCTTTCTGCTATAATTTGTCTCGACTTTCGAGTCTTTCTTCGGCGTGAGGTCAGGACGCCACCATTATGGAGTTTAAGACTTTTGGCGATTACGTTTAGTCGTGGCTGCCGCTTTTTGAGATTATTGTAAGAGGGACGACCTTGTAGGGATCAGCACGACGCTTACACCGACTAAGATATGCCCTCCGGTCCCGCCGACCTGGATGTCACCGGGATTCTGCTGCTGCCGTCAAGTCTGAGAAGCCCTAGAGCACCCGGGAGGAAGATCCGCCGTTTCCGTTGGCCGGCGAGGACTGCCCTCTGGCCCATCTGCCGCCGATACGGTCGGCAGGGAGATGAGGCTTTCCTCCTTGGCCCGTCTAAAGCCTACCGATTGTCCACGACAGTGCCTCCATTCGACCGAGAAGCCGCCTGAGCCATCTCGATCCGCCTGGCCCAGGGTTTCAAGGGCCATGCCTACAGGACCGTCGCTCGTCTGCACTCGACCGATTCCGCCACTACTCATCGGAACTCGGCAGAGCTCGGCCACCTGCATCAATGTTCGTCCCGTTCCGATGCCGTTACGCCTCACGTGGGACCGCTTGCCCTCAATCACCGATCGATTAATCATTGTCGTGTGAAGCCTGGTAGTGAACCTACGTACAAATCATTTTGATCTTTTGACGTATAGATCTTTCACTTTTCTTTAATATCTTTTGCATTCTTTTGAAGATTATAGACCCCTGCACGGCTAAACCGTCCTTTTAGCCGGTAGCTAATTTTGAGACTGTAAATTACTTTTGAGATTTTTGAAACCATCAGTTCCATGAAGGGGCACCACTAGTTTGACACTTTCAAAAAATCGATTTTTTTTTACATTTTTGATAGTATATACCTTCAAAAATGACATACTAAAATTTCAAGTGCGGATCTCAAATAGTTTTTGAGCTACAGTCTTTTAAAGAGCAGCTGCTCATTGGTTAGAAATCAATACTTTTATCTTTAAACGCGTTTTTCTCAAAACTACATTTTTCAAATTTGCTACAGTTCTAACTCGATAACGAATCATCCGATCGATTGGATTTTTGTTTTAGTGCTTTTGGACTTTAGCTCTTTCACACATACGCGAAACGTTAGTGAGAAACGGAAATGCAATTGAAAAATCACGCGAGTCCAGAGATAACGACTGCGGAATTATGTGAGGAAGCGAACTTCCGGTTTTATCGTGAACGTGCCTAAAACACGTGAACTAAAAATTCCAGAATTTACGCGAGCGGGTAAAACCGCTGAATTAGTAAGATTTGCCCTCGTCTGTCCACCTACTTTTTTGCGGAAAGTAACATGGATCAACGAGAGCAAATTCAGTCTCCAGATACAAACCAGAGCACATAGTTCCGGCTGGAGTAGCTCCTCACAAATTCCATCACGCGGCGGCTATCATTCTCACGGGAGTTCCGCGTACTGTTATCTATCGCCGTTTGTAAGTCGTTAAAGTCGTAGCGATCCCAAAGAGTTGCACGCGTAGCGTATCACTCAACGTGAGTTTAGATGTTAGAATTTGATTTGATTTTAGATTTTGCCATGAACAATATTGCCGTGTAGTTTAAATGATTACAAGATTGAAGGACCTCTAGCTGTGATAAGTCGAAGTGCAAACACCGCGGCAGCGTCGGCGTCTATTGTTACACGCCAATAAACTATCCAAGAATGAGTATGAATTAGTGAGTGCAGATATAGCATTGTGAGACCTTCTTTTGTAAAATTAGCTTGTAAGACAATCCGGTATTTTATTATCCAATCAAATTATTATCAGATAACCAAATTGGGATTGTAACAATGTATTCGTATCAGTTCAAGGGGAACTTTGGATCTTTTGATTTAAATAGACCATACACCAATCACTCATCCTAACGGCAATCTTAAGGACCGGACCTGTATAGGACGGCAGTCGAGAACTTACCCTAAACAAAAATAAATATAGACTTCCACGCGAAACGCGAGAAATTAACTTTGCTAGACATGTAATAACACCCTGCACGTCACATTAGCATATTTAGTATTTCTTTCTCCATACAATGATCCTCCAGTTTTTCGATTGGATAAAAAATGTAATTTTAACATGCCAAAAACCATCAGATTTTTAAGCGAAATATTAAACTTTTTCTCAAAACTCCATTTTGTTAAATTTCAATTCTTTTTCAGAATCACGGGTTATTGTATAAGCAATACCTTCTAGTTTAACGAACTTTTTTTTTAATTCGGGCACTGTGTCATAGCAGCAGTGGGGGAACGTTTTTTTTTTTTTTTGGAGACTCGGGAGATGACGAATAACATGCTGAAAATCGAATATTTTCATTCAAAAATTACTGTGTTTACGTTATTTATGTACAAATATATCCTCAAAATTGTAAAACATTCGATGCAATACTTTTCTTTAAAAAAAATTCTCGAAAATCACCTTTTTTTCAGACAGTCACACTAGTGGTGCCCCTTCAATTTTGTAGCGAGTTTTCACCAGTCATCATTCTAAATATCTGGAAACCTTACTGTTTCTTCTATTTTCCTCTTTCAAATTGTTATAAGTTAAGTTGAATTCTCTTTCTGCTTCCTCATAGAGATGGAAAACTTTTCTTTCGAGATTTTCATGTCATCATGTTCAGAATGTGTCAAAACGTCAAGAAAATACATTTGGAGAAAATGTCCGGATATGCGTGCGTGCGTAATGGCCTCCCAAAATTAAAACTTGATAACTCGAGAACGGTTTTAGCTACAGCCCCCAAATTTAATCCTTTCATTGACTATAATTTTCGTCATGATTCAAGCTGTGGCTCAAATTTTATGTCGTTTTCAAATTCCCCCAAAAAAAAGGACGTTATCACTCTAGCGATCACAAATTTCGTGATACTCGTCTAAATAGTTCTTGACAAAAAGATTTGTATCCAAGGTTGGTTGGTATTGCATTTGGGCCGAATCGATCAAGAAATTTTGATTTTATGTTTTGAATTTTTCAAAAATCAACGCTTACTTCAACGAATCAAACCGCAATTCTCTGCAAGTATGAAATATCATCTAGCCGTAATAAATATGAAATTTGGCGAAGATCGGCCAAGCGGATCTAGTTTTAAAGCAATTCGAAATTTTTGCGGTTCGGTAGTAAATGAAGATTCATCTATGAGGAAGCTAAAGATTTAAACAAAAAATGAAAATACTTCCTCATATAGGGACTTCGTACACTACCTACGATTCGGAGGAAGCAAATTGCAAGTTTCAACTTGCGGCTTGTTTTGTGCTAAGATTGTTCTTTAATTTTTCTGAAGTGCAATTCCTAACTTAATATTCCTAGTTTTTGTATGCGATATCTTGTACTATTATTTTGTAAATCATTTCATGTGTGTCGTATTTTATTATTATTGCCGAAAATTATTCTATTCTCACTTATATTGCTTGTGAAATATTTGAGCCTTTTGCGTATCGCGAACGTTCCTCTGACGTGTCGCATTCGAGCGGCCCTCGTAGGCGACCTTTGTGTTGACGTTCCTCGGCCCCGTGCCTTCTGCCGGTGTTCTAGATTATATTACTCGTTCCGAGAATGTCGTACCATTGCAACGATAATTAAATACTCGTTATGATATTTTATTTTCTGACATGTGATTTTTTTTTATGTGCCATACCGTGTTCCTATGTATTGTGATATTTTTGTCGGCTGTGCTAACTTTTCTGTATTCACGATTTTGAGCTTGTGTTGCAGAACTCGCGCTTATTATCATTTCAGTGGGTTCACGTTAAGTTATACTTTCGTTCGATTGACTCTTTCCTGTTAACGGTGTTGATCGCGGTTATAATTTCGCCCGTGTAAGAATTGGAACCGCGTACTCGTTCCTCTTACATTCCTTACATTCCGACTTTTGTTAGTTCACTTTGATTTTGGGTTAGATTATTTCGATTAATTATACTATTCTGACTGTAGTTATTTCGGTTTTGTTAGATTATTCTGATTAATTAGATTATTCCGACCGTATTATTTGACGTTGATATTGTTCTTAAGAAGTATCGAGCCCGCTTGTTATTCGCGTGAACGCTAACGTCTACCCTCGTTCGTAGTCGCGATTTTCCGATAACTTGGACTCGTCTATGGTTTCCTGTATTAAGGGCATATTCCGTAATTGAACCACGGTTGCGGTTATTAAATTGGCGGCATTGATTAATTTTTGTTATCAGTCGAAATTATTCGATGCAATTGGCTGAAATTAATAACCGCAACCGTGGTTCAATTACGAAATACATACCCTAAATTAGGTTATTCTAACTTCTTTTGGATTGTATACCTTCCGTTTCTGATCACAATTCTTGTAAATTAATTTTCAGACTTTTGTAACCTATACTGGCTTTTGCTCGCACCTTATTAATGCCTGACCTACTGCTTTTATAACTCTTCTATTGAGCTTATCGATTATTTAGATGTTGTTTGCTTAATACAGCTCCGGTGCGTTAACTCACTAATTTGGATTATTTGATTATAGTGTTTCTTCGCGCCTTCCCCTAAGTCCTTGGCTGAATTTCCTCTTCCTTACCTCTTGAACGCTGCAACTTTTCCGACGAGTTAGCTTCTGGAACGGTGTACCGTAGGACGTAGAGTGGTGTGATTTAGTACGACTTTTTAAGTTCCGGGTAACCTTTAGGTTAATTACGTTTTATACCTTTTTCTTGGGCATAGTGCCTCTATCTGTTTAGTTAATAAAAGTACGTCAACGTAATATAACAGCTACACCCATGGACCGACCCCGGCCATTTTTGCCTGCTAACGCCCAAATAAAAGTTCAGCAAACTACATGGGGCCCAGTCAGATCTTAGTCAAAATAAATTCGATCTCATATTAGAATCATAGCAGTTTCCGCGGCAGGATAGCTGGCAACGCTATCGTTGCTATCGTCTGCATATTTTATTTAATCTTCCACACCGCTTTAAGGGGGAAGGGAACAGTTCGGCGAATTCTGAGTTGACGGTGCTGCCGCGTGGCGGTCAACTGTGGAAATAAGCGTGCCGCGTGTACGGTGCTCTCGGGCTGCACCGTCGCGGTTCATGCTACTATAGTATGACGTCATCGAGTTGTCGGCCTCAGTAGCGTTGAGCAGTGTGATGTAGCGCGCCGGGCCCCAATGGGTCCAGGTCATTTGACCGAAATCCATTTGATCGAACGACGTTTCGCCGAAGACATTTCACCGAACGGACGTTTCACCGAATAGACTTTTCGTCGAAGGGATGTTTCGTCGAATAGATGTTTGATCGATGGACGTTTCGTCGAATAGACTTTTCGTCGAACGGACGTTTCACCGAATAATGATAAAAATATAACTGCAAAAATGGGTTTACCGACGTATTAACCTAAAAAACAATAACCCGCGACAAAATAACCCAGTCATAATAACCTCACCGACAGAATAACCTGGATATAATAACCAGGTATGTCTTTTAAAAAAAAAAAAACTAAACCTCGGAGTTCTTACCTATCCTAACCAAACAAAACTCATCACAGCATTGGAATTCTAAGCTATCCTAACCTTACCTATATCAGGTTATTATTATTCCGGTTATTATTATTCCGGTTATTACTGTTCGGGTTATTATGTCGTTCCAGGGATATTTTGACGCAGGTTATTAAATTCAGGTTATTCTGACGGTATACCGCAAAAATGATAAAGTAACGTTTTTTTTTTATTTTGTACTTTTTTATATTCTTTTGTATGAAACAACTATTCGGTGAAACGTCCCTTCGGTGAAAAGTCTATTCGACGAAACGTCCGTTCCGTGAAACATGCGTCGGTGAAACGTCTTTCGATGAAAGGTATTCGGTGAATTGACCGGTTACGGGCCCCAATAAGTATTTACATCACGGGATAAAGAGAATAACGATTATGCTCCGTGCTTTCATCCGAGTAGAAAAATACGTAGTCGTGTTCCATGCTACTACTTCACAACAAGATTTAAAGCTCCCGCTAATAGAAACAAAGTTCAGAGGGAACCACGGAGAGGCTTACGCTGCGCGCGCAGCGCTGCTTCATTGTGTTTCTTGTTCTCAGATCAACAAGACGTATTCGTTTTTCTTCTTGGTTTTTTTTTTCAAAAGGATGGGTAAAAAATCGCATAAGCCCTCCCGAGATCGCTCACGCGAGCGGTCTCGATCACGAAATAAGAAGCGAAAGACCTCACAGGAAGTTTCCAGTGACAGAGTGTGTAGCAATTCAGGCGACAATTCTCGAGCGTCTTCTCGCGTCTCGGACATGTTGGTGCGAGAATCAGCAATGGAAGAGCGGCTCGAGGGAAAAATAGAGTCCCTTTTTGAAGGTTTGTTGACAAGATTGCCAGGGTATTCAGTATCAGACGAACCCCTGTTAACAGTCGATTCACCGGCTTTGGACAAGCAGAATGAGCCACAGGATGGCGATTTCTCGGGTGAGTTAATCTAAAATCTTCTGTTTTCACAGATAGAACGAACCCTGAGAGGTTATGTCGGCATTGGAGATAGAGTATCACCTTGTGAACAGAACCAACCCAGTGAGATTAGGTCAGTTTTCGTCAATATATGAACAGTACCAATCCATTAAAGATTAGGTCAGTTTTTTCGTGCATTAATAAACAGAGCCAACCCGCGAGTTTAGGTCATGTTTTATTAAAACAAATATATACGTTTGCCTGACGACCGTCGAATTTATTTTGTTTTTAGAGACTATCCAAGGAGATAGGTCCGCAGATATTTTAACTCAAAACGTGACCATGATGAGTGTCAGAAGCGCTCGCGAGGTATCGCTTTCTACTGAGCAACAAGTCCACGCCTTGCCTGAGGATGGATTAGAGCCGGATTCTGCTATTCCGGATTTTAAGATGGAACTTCTCGGAGAATGCACGCCCTCTGAAATTTCCGGGCCTCCAATCCACAACTTAGTTGCAGAAAAATGGTCGTCGATCTTAACAGGCGGCGTATCAAAGGAAATTTTCGAGACGCTGTTGAAAAAATATCCCGCCCCGGAAAATTTGCCGCTCTGTAGAGCTCCTCAACTCAATTTGGAGGTTCGTAACGTCATTCCAGCAACGTCAATCAAACGTGACGATTATCAGCGATCGACCAAGAACCTTTTGGAATCATCATTGGCGGCGCAAGCAGTAGTGGTATCGGAGCTTTTGAAGCCCGATAAGTCCTGAGACAGGAGGAGGATTTTCGAGGCTGCAAGTGACGCCGCCAGAATCACGGCTTGCGCCCAGTATCACATTTCCAAAGCTCGTAGGGCTTTAATAACCCCGATGCTTACCACGTCAGCCAGAAGCGCTCTGGGGGACTCGTCCATCGACAGAAAATTGTTCGGAGAACATTTTTTATCAAAGATGAAAGAAACTTCGGCTGCTGATCGTTTGGTCAAGAGCCTCACGAAACCGACACCACCGGTGAACAGACCAACGTTCCCGGGGGCTAAACCTCAGCATAAACAGCAACAACAAAAAGCGGGAAACGCGGAAGCCCCTGTCAAGAAATCTTTTACACCTCGCAAGACAGGGAGAACTCAGCAGAAGTCGGGGTATCGTCCAAGGTCTCAATCGAGACAACGTCGTGGAGAAGCTTAGAGGTGAATGTTGCTGGGCGCTTAGCTTTTTTCTACAAATATTGGAATGAAATAACTTCCGATCAAACCATTCTGGAAATGGTTAGGGGTTATAAAATTCCATTTATTTCTGATCATCCACATCGTCCTTATTTAAGGGAACCAGAGTTGAATACCTCGGACATTGAGGCTTGCACAAATGAGTTAAATCGTTTGCTTTATGAAGGAGCAATCAGATGCGTGGATTATGATCCACAGCAATTCCTATCGTCATACTTTTTAGTTGATAAATCATCTGGTGCAAAAAGGTTTATTCTGAATTTGAAAGATTTCAATTCTTACATACATGCTCCACATTTTAAAATGGAGGATTTTAAAGTAGCAGAGAATTTGTTGTCTAGAGGTTGTTTTATGGCGACCGTAAATCTCGAAGACGCATATTTGTTAGTTCCCATGTGTGAATCACGCCGGAAATTTTTACGTTTTTCGTTTAAGAGTGTAATTTATGAATTTACAGCCTTACCTTTTGGTTTAGCTTCGACACCGTTTGCATTTACAAAACTTTTGAAACCAGTAGCCTCGAAATTAAGAGAGCAGGGTTTTTTATCAGTCATTTATCTTGACGATTTTCTACTATTTAGCGATTCTTTCAAGGACTGCCTGAAAAATCTAAAGACGACCTTAAATTTACTGAGAAATTTGGGCTTTATAATTAATGAATCTAAATGTGAACTTACACCAAGGCGAGTTCGTAAATTTTTAGGATTTATGCTCGATTCACAGAAAATGTGCGTTACTTTACTTGAAGAGAAAAGACTTGCGCTACGTGAGCGGATTAAAAAATTTCGTCACAAATCGAATTGTAAAATTCGAGACTTTTCGAGTTTGATCGGTTCTTTAGTGTCCGTGTGTCGAGCTGTCCCATATGGTATGGTTTACATAAATAATTTTGAACGACATAAATTTCTGGCTCTACGTGCGCATAGAGAGGACTATGGAGCCGACATGTCTCTTTCCCGAGATCTCACAGAGGATTTGATTGGTGGATAGACAAACTTGCATCTCCTAATGTTTCAAAGCCACTAATACGAGTCATGTTTGAACATGAGATCACCTCTGACGCGTCACTGACGGGTTGGGGGGCGTCTATGGGAAATTTGAAAACTCATGGTTGGTGGTCGAAAGATGAAAGATCGGACCACATAAATTACTTGGAATTAAAGGCCGTTGATTATGCACTTCGCTGTTTTGCCGCCGATATTCGTTCACGCGATATTATTTTGCGTATTGACAACACTACTGCGATCGCCTACATTAACAAGACGGGATCGATCAAATATCCTAGGCTGTCAGCACCTGCGAAATCTATTTGGAAGTGGGTTGAGCTTAGGGACATACAGCTTCGTGCGTCTTATACCGCATCTGCTGATAACATTGACGCTGATTCAGAATCTCGCATTATTTCCTCGGAAACAGAGTGGGAGCTGGCCTCTTATGCTTTTGTCATCGTTTATAAGAATTTTGGTCCTTTTCAAATAGACCTGTTTGCAACGAATATTAATGCTAAATGTGATCGATTTATATCCTGGTTCCCAGATCCATTTGCTGCTACAATTGACGGCTTTACCGTCGATTGGAGCACATTTCATTTTTATGCATTTCCGCCCTTTGCATTAATAACAAGAGTTTTAAGGAAGATTATCCGAGATCGAGCAGAAGGAGTCGTTGTTGTGCCTTGGTGGCCGGCTCAACCATGGTTTCCTTTGTATAAAAAGCTTTTAGCATCTTCATTGACATGCTTCGATCCTAATTCTAAATTACTGTCTTCCCCTTTCAGAATGTGCCACCCAGTTTGGCAGAATATTTTCCTGGTAGCAGGGAGATTGTCCGCCAAGCATTTTTACGACGAGATTTTCCTGAATCATCGTTAGAAACTGCTATGGCATCAATTACAGAAGCAACTGATAAACAATATGCGAAACCAATTAGGCTGTGGTGGCATTTTTGTAAGCGGAAGACAATTGATTGTTTCCGTCCAGACATTTTAACTGTTCTTGATTTCTTAGCTGAGTGTTTCGAAGATATTTCTGTATGCGGTACTTTGAACTCATACCGCTCGGCAATATCACTTATTGCAGGCGTAGATTTGGGAAGGGACCCAAGAATTAAACGATTTTGTAAAGGGGCGTCTGCACTTAAACCGTCAAAGCCGGGATATGCTCTCACCTGGGATCCGAATCCAGTGCTCGCATACCTTGAATCGCTGTGGCCTCATGAGAGTTTAGACATTAAAATCTTGGGTCGGAAATTATCTACTTTGATGGCCTTGACTTCGGCCCAGAGAGTGCAGACGCTGTCCCTGAGTAGACGCGCTAACATTATTTGGGCGGATCCAACGATTATAAAGATTCCGGATAGGATTAAAACGTCTAGCGTAAACAATTTTCAACCAGTAATGTCGTTTCTTAAATTTCACGAACGGCCGGCCTTATGCACGGCTTCTTTGCTTATGTTTTATGTTCAGAAAACAAACAATTCTTCGTCGGATTCTTCAAATCCTCTTTTTTTGACATGTGATAAGAGAGCCCGGCGCGCTTCATCGCAGACAATAAGTCGATGGATTAAATAAACATTACTAGACGGTGGGATTGACACAACAATCTTTGCCACACATTCGACGCGCCACGCTTCAACTTTGAAAGCGGAATCTATCGGTGTTTCTATCGGTGTTTCAATTGAGGAGATTCGTCGTACAGCTTGCTGGAAGCAGGACTCAGCTACATTTGCCAAATTTTATAAAAGACCGATCATTCCTTCACAAAATGTAGCAAGAGCTTTAATACTAAATCGCTAGTTATAAGGATACTTGGCATAATAAGTTCATATTTTTCTTTGTTATGTAACACGTGCTCGTGTTGGTTATCAATATATGGTTATATTTGATAATAAAGTTCAAATCGTAGCTTTAAACAACTACGTATTTTCCTACTCGGACGAAAGCACGGAGCATAATTGTATAATCAAACGAACTCCAAGTGAAGTTCGATCATGATTATGCGAGTGCTTTCGTCCGAGTAGACTTTTTTTTTCCCTCCCAGCCCCAGGGAAAAGCTTATGTTTTGCCTACCCTTGGGATTCGAACTTGCTTTAAAGAATGAAGTAGCGCTGCGCGCGCAGCGTAGACCTCTCCGTGGCTCCCTCTGAACTTTGATTCTATTAGTGGGAGCTTTAAATCTTGTTGTGAAGTAGTAGCATGGAACACGACTACGAATTTTTCTACTCGGACGAAAGCACTCGCATAATCATAATCGTACTTCACTTGGAGTTCGTTTGATCATACAATAAAGCAGCAAAAGATGCCTAAATTTCATTTACTCGATTATTATTTCAGAGAAATTGAAAATATTTTAGGTACTGAGATTTTTTTAAATAATATGGATTTTTACGCAGTTGCAAGACATGACAATTTATTTGTAATATAGCTTAATTTCTGTGTAGATCTAA
>JARQTD010003637.1:0-12811 GCA_030142515.1 Cephus sareptanus | reverse complement strand
AATTAGATCTTCGGATCTTTTTCTTTGATTCCAGCACGTTGGGAGCAGCCACGGATTATTTGTAGGCGACGCCGATGAACGGTATACGTCACAATGTATATTTCATTGCGTTCGATATTATCTATGGTGATAAGCGATAGCAAGTATGATCGTTGTGAGCATTAGACCATTTAACAATTAATACTCCGTAATTTTTTTACATATAATAAATTGAAAGGTCAACATAATAATTTTGTATTTGTTACACACTGTTGACAAATAAATGTATTTCCGAGCTATTAGTCGTTTTGAGAACAGAAGGCCATGCGGAACTCCCGCGTACAGCACAAACCCTGTTAAATACTGCACACGTACGACAAAAGCATCCTATGCTCTCAAAACGAGGTGTCGAAGGTAGCTTTATCTACATAGGAATTGAAGAAGCATTCAAGAAAAGGGTAGATCCGCGAATTTATTAGTCAAATACCATTAAAATTCTTGTTAGCACAGACGGAATGCCCATATTTAACAGTTCCCGAAAACAATTTTGGCCAATATTAATTCAAGTTTTTGATGAAAACTATCATTGCATTCCAGCCATGGTTGCTCTATATTATGGAGATTCGAATCCAGCCTCCATCGCAAATTTTTTGCATGACTTTGTACAGGAGGCTGTGCAATTGATAAACAACGGAATTGTTATTGGATCGGTACAATACGCGTTTAAAATAGTGGCATTTGTGTGTGATACACCTGCAAGATCATTTATAAAATGTACCAAGGCTCACAATGCATTTTATGGGTGTGAGCGATGTGAAACAAGAGGACTCACAACAGGAAAAAACAAACGAGCTTATCCCGAAATGGATGCTATGCTTCGGACCTACGAGTCGTTTAAAAATCGAAATCAAGAAGCTCATCATCACCAAAACGAATCCTCACCCTTATTGGAGCTACCAAACTTTGATATCGTTAGCGGTGTGGTACTCGATTACATGCATTTATTGTGCATTGGTATAATGCACTCTCTTTTCACGGAGTGGTTTGGTGACAGTAACAAAAAGAAAAGTAAAAGCGTAGCTCGCGTTAAGCGATCAAAGCGAAAAATCCTAAGAGAGAGAATGGAAACAATAACATCGGCAGTACCCTGTGAATTCCAACGTAAAGAGTTTGAACTCGAAGACTGGGGGAATTGGAAAGCTACACAGTTTCGATTTTTCCTGTTTTATTGTGGCGCTATCGTACTACCGGAGGTCTTGTCATCGGAACGATATAAGCATTTTTTGCTACTATTTGTAGCTTGCCGAATACTCAATAGCAAAGAAAATGCTACTAAGTACACGTTTCACGCCAAAGAACTATTGAGAAAATTTTTTCGTTTAATGCCAACGTACTATGGCACTGAGAGTCAAACGATGAATTTCCATAATTTGATCCACATTGCAGACGATGTGACTTATATGCAAGCTCCGTTAAGTGACTTCTCCGCTTTTCCGTTCGAAAACGAATTGGGGAAAATAAAAAAACTGATCCGCTGTCCGAAAAATCCCGTTGTGCAAGTTGTAAACCGTTTAGCCGAAGCAGACGCATTACCAGCTTACATTATGCGACCTCGCAGTGTGATTGGCAGTTTCAAAGTAGCGAAAGAAAGTGAAGAATCTCGGACAATGTTGCAGAAGATCGAGATACAAAATATCGTTCTTAGCTCATCCCGGCCCAATAATCTCGCTGTTTTGAACGATGGTAGTATTATTAGAATAACGAGGTTATCTGCTACAAAGACTACTGGAATTCAAATGAGTAACCTTTTCATCGAAGGTTATTTGATAAATATTAAGGGCGACGCATTCGAATATCCACAGCGTTCATCGGTTTTTGGACTATTTAAATTGGGAAAACGAGTAAATGGGTTGGTAGAACGTCTCGGGTCTGATTTCGACAAAAAATGCATCTTTTTGAAAGTTGATAAAAAAAGATATGCAGTCACCCTTCTTCATTGAAAGCCAGACATCAAAGGGTGAAGGAAGTGTGAAAAAAAATCGAAGTATTAAAAAAAATCAGTGTAAAAAAATTGAAGTATATAAAAAATCGAAATATAAAAAGTCAGGGTGTAAAAAAAACGTGTAAGTGCTCGAAGAATAATCGGAGTGTTCGAAGTGTCGAAATGTTTATGAAGTGTACAAAAATATATATATAAATTTGCCGAAGAATGCTTGGAAATTGCATCATTTTACTTCGCATCATTCAAACTTTTCGCGCGTTCATTGCAAAGTGGCGGCCGCGAGAGTGCGCTTGCCGCGTTAAAATGGCGGGCCCGCCCGTACACGTGACAATCGCGCGCGGGAATTCACCGGCTCGTGCATAATTTACATGTTTATGTTTCGTTTCGCCTACGCTAAGTTTCAAATATTTATGCTAAATGGAGAACCCAACGTCTGAGGAGTCAGATCATCAACCAAACAAGTAAGAAAAATTCATTTTTTTATGCTTCTTACGTGCCGGTTACCGGGAAAACTTATCTTAACCTGAAATTCACGTAGCCCAATTGATACATAAATTATACGCAATTCATTTTGTTTCTTTAGTCTTGCAAGTTTGTTCAAGGGTAACGTAACCCACGTCGTCATTGAGTTCGTGCATGAGAAGACTCTCAATGATAAAGCATCTATCGAATTAGTCCCTCGTGAGTGGTTAGATCGAGTCGACGAACGGTGGATCTGCTACTATCCGCCGAAAAAAGACTGGTCAAAGGTCGATTATTGGACAAAGATTTCGAAAAGTAGAGATCGGTTGTGGAAAGGAAGCGACATTCGCATCTTAAAAGAAGCTGGTACAGTGAATCATATGTGTCTAATTATTCTGCCACTGTCATATTCAACAAGTCATCGGATAACGAATCGTTTTGTTCAGCAAACTATGAAAAAGGACTCCGACGTCTGAAGAAGTTTTTCACTGATGACGCAATTCTCAGCACCGGTGAAGATATTCCAGTAGAAACTAAGACACAGGGTAATCATTTGAGAATTCTCAGTGCTATGGAAAGCCAATTTGAATTGGAAGATATGCCTTCGATGATCTCTGCTGCTGCCTCTATTGCCGCAAGTAAGATAAATATGAATTTTCGTGGAGTAATAAACGAATAGACAAAAAAAATTAGCGATAAAATGAAGCATACAAAATTCAATATACTTTCGGAATTTGGTTTCCTAGAATCACTATGCTTATATGTTTATAATTTTTCCTCAATAGACGAAACGGCTTCACCAGAGCTTACCAGAGTGGACAATAGACCGAGCAATTCTCTTGGCTTAATTGAAAAACGAGTTCAACGGGGGCAAAGTAGAGGCGAAACATATTACGACAGCACTGAGAGATCGGAGGGGGTTGCGGGTATGTTTTTACTTCGCTAACAACGTTATCTCGAAATAAAGATACTGCGATGAAAAATTGAGTATTTATCAATTGTAATATATTCTTATCAAGTAAAATTTTTCTTACTTTTTTTTATCTACAGGTGCGGTGGGCAATGCACTCGGCGCAATAGACTTGGGTATATCTTTCAGATATAAATTTTTTGAAAACAACTATTCAATATTACAGAAGGTTCAATGAGATTCGAATATGTGTTTTTTTTTCCACGCAAATTTCTAGCAACGGTGGTTTCTCAAATTCAGCTCTCAGAAAGACGAATACTTCGTGAAATTGAGGCAGTGAAACGAAGTATTTTATACGACGCACAAACACGAGCTGATGAAGTGAAGAATACAGTGATAGTCAATAGCGTTTCCTCACTGAGCACAAATATTTCTCAGCATACTGAAAATTTGGGATTTGAACTTCCTTACAAAACCGTAGAAAATTTTGAAGCATTCGATGCAACGATAGCTGCAGATAGAGAAAAACGAAAATCATTGGTAAGTTTGATATAAAATGAGTATTCAACGATAAATTGAAATAGCTGTGTATCGTTATTCATATTTTTCACAGGATTGTATCATGAAAAAATACACAATCGGCAATATCGAGTTCACCTCGGCACTGTCGAGTATTTTATCGAGCCTGCTATGTAAAGACGTGCAATTGCAATATAGTGCATGTGGACGAGAGATACGGGGAATAAAAAAAAAAAAAATTAGTGAAACTCAAACTTTCAAATGTTTGGACGGTATATATCAATATTTTTTAAATAAAAATTAACGGTAAATACTATTACTGATATCACTGTTTTGTTTGTTAACAGCTGTTTTGACCGAGAAATATTCAATTTCTACGAAAACCGTTATATCGAAAACGAGTCGATGGTTTATTGGAGCTAGTGACCGAGGTGGTGGACGAAAACAGAGGAAGTAACGGGGAAGACGTCTGATAAAGCAATGCTTTACGTTATATGGTGAAGTTCCTATTGCCACGCCAGCCAAAGATGTTAGATTTTATAAACACCGAAATTATCGGTTTACGTTTTTGTTCTATTCGTTTCATTATTTTTAATTTTTGGTCTGTTACCTAATAAAAAGGCTATATTATGCGGAGTGAAAGTCGAAAAAAAGCCTATTTGCAATAAAACTATGACAAGACTTTGTATTATATTATGTTTTTATCAAAAATTTCTATATGGTTATTAATAAATACTTATGTATTCGACTTACTTCGTTTGTATAAATCAACCCGCTTCTCGAGATTTATACATAGAAAAAAAAACTAGTCAATAGTTTATTTATTATATTATCTGACGGAAAATCATTCTTTTTTGTATACAAAACTTAACTTTTGAAGTAATCTTGTAGTTTTTTCATCAAAAAATTCAATTTTTAATTTAAAAAGTTTAAGTGCATACTGGATAAACATGATTTACAAAATAATGATCACCTATCAGAGAAGTATATTCTTGTTAGAATATAATGTGTCAATTATAGAAAAAATAATTCTTTGACTGAAATAACTTTTTTTTTCTATGTATAACAAAACGGTCAGTAGTGGCTGAGCTTTAATAATAAACGTAGGGCCAATAGTGGCGTCAGGTCGGATATTATCCTCCCGACGTAAAATTGACGCTAAACCGACGTTGGCAGAGTCGAATATTTAAACAGCCAACGTAGAGCCAATGCTACAAACGGCGCCGGGCCGATACCGTAAGCAACGTAGAGCCACGGCCGCAGTCGACGTATGGCCAATATTAATATTTTGTCGCGGCCCGACGTTTGGGTGTATCGTTGGGCCGATGTTATCATCCCGCTGTTAATTGGATGCTGAGGCGACGTTGGCGAACGTAGTTGGGCCGACTTTCCAACTCAGGCGGTCGTAGTTGCGCCAACGTCAGCCCAGCTCTCGAACCGCACATGGGAAGTTAAATTTACAGTATATTGAAATCGAGGAAGCACAATAATTATTGGGGTAACTAATGGAAAAAATTGATTTTCAAGAGCATAAGCGTATTTGCGAGCAAAAAATACGCAGAATTAAAAAAAACAGCAACTCTCTACGACTATTTTTAAGGTAGATAACGAATTTGTTAACTACGGCCCTCGAGGAGAGGTGCAGGGCGGGACGCGGTACCCTCACCGCGCAGCCCGGCCCAGCGACCGCCGCGCGCGGGCGATCGGAATAAATGATTACCCACAACGAGACGAACGCTCCAAATGGTTAATATTATATTGAATCTCATGCCCAAAATAATACAGAAGGCTCACGAATTCGAATTTTTCAAAAATCTTGATTACAACAATGGTAAATTGCAAAAACGTATGAACATGGATATCTCGGGTTGTAATCAAGATATTGCAACTTTTATTTTTAAATTGCTCGTCTTACAAAAACGCATCATAATCTTGAAGAATATCTCAAATATCTACATAATTCAAGAACTTATTTCTATTTGTTTATAAGCAAAAATTGTAAATCGTCGAAAAACGGTGTTTTTTATTAATGAAAATGTAAATTTTTTTTTTAATCCAGAATGTACATGATGAAACGAAGCTCCTGAATTTTTTTCTACTCTGTGAGCCTTCCTCGGAGATGGGAATTTGAAAACTCCGGATTTTCGTAGATCGGAGATTGTTGCTTAACTATATAACGTAGATCAATAAATCTTGCACGTACCTCTTGGGGAGGGTTTTCTCTAGATGATGGATGAACTTTGAAATGATATGTTGATAAATGGCCGATAACGGACGCAAACAGCAAAATTAGAATTTTTTGTTTTCATTGCAATTAACTGCTTAACTAACAATGTTAGGTCATTTTTGTATAGGACTTTTTTTATAGAGGACATTATGGCGCACAACTTTTGTAGGAAGCATTTTTCGATAAAATGCATTACAAAATAAAATAACGGAAAAAATCGACTTTTTAATTTTGAATAATTTTTATTTAGTACAATGCGACTAGGATTTTTACGAAAACTTGAGGGTATGTTCCAATAGGTCCAAACAACCTCAAAAAAAAATTGGGAAAAAATTGGCGCTGCGGTGGGGTCTTTGAATAGAAGTCGGTCCGAATTTCGGCTATTCCGACTGGACTAATTCGCATGTTTGTCGCGACCATCTTGCTCCTTTCGGAGGTCGTATTCTATCTAGACCTACCGGGATCGCGGTTCCTGGGTTCCTCGCCAATTCCTCGGATATCTCGTATATCCCGTCTTCTGTGACTTCTACATACTCTCCGAAGTCCACAAGTCTTACAACCACTTGTTCATCCCCGTACGGAAAAAAAACATACGCGAAAATATATAAAAAATTGATTTCTGAAATATATTTTTACATATTCGACAAATATATTAATTTTGCCGTTTTTCTTTCTTTCGAGGGAAGATCTTCCCTCACTTCGATGGACGCTCTGAACCACGTGCCTTCCTCCTGTACCAGGCATCCTTCTCCGACGGCTATTCTCCGTGGATCCATGCGTCGTTTCACCTCCCGTATAGTTTGTTGGCGGATTTCCTCCATTTTGCAGGAATCTCTTCATAGCCTAATATTGAAACTGCTTGACGTGTTGTAATGCGCCAACGTCACCTCTGTAGGTCCATCGAGGATCTGCTCTATTTGCGCGTCTCTTATTCTCGGCATCTTCTTGCTGTTTGTTCGTGATCACTTTCTTACTAAAAAGGGTCTCCTCGTTCTCTTCCTTTCCTTTTATACCCCTGATCTTCCGGATATGTAAGGAATGCTGGGATGTGGTACCAACTGTTCAATTTAAAAAAATGGATGAGCCTGGGATCCAATCTTTCACTGTTTGATCGTTTAGCTCTATAATGTGAAAGTCTTCCTGGTATCCCTTTGGTCGGCTTTCTTCTTCCCCAAAAAATTCTTTAAATTTTTGGTTTAGCTTCCTCTTTTTCTGAAGGCTCATCGTGAGATCCGTCGCCCTTTTCATCTTGTTGGTTGGCACTGGTTCCGCCGGAATTTGCTTTTTCGCAATTTTCCACCGCTTCCGCCGATTGTCGGGTTTCCGGTTATCTGAGATTTCTATTTCGATTAATTTCCACTTGTTTGAAATCTCGATTACTTTTAAATCCCACTTTACCACTGGCTGATTTAATTGACTGATCTTAGCTTGTCACCTCGCTAACCCTTTCTTTGTGACTGAGCTAATCCGCTTACAATGGCTAATCCCTAGGTGATGACGTAGGCCTTTCTTCTAGTTATCCGTGTCCTAGGTGAAGATGGCTCTGCCATGTTTTGATCGCCTATTTTTGCCGTTTGGTGGCTGACAATCGGAGGTATAGCTACCGGTGTTTTGTAGTGTTTCAAACATTAAAGTGAAACATCCCACGTTCCCGTCTTGTTTCTGAATCTCCAATTATGTATGTTGCCTCTGCAATCTACTTGAGGATCGTGTATGGCCCTTCGTATAGTGCAAACAATTTGGCAATACATTTATTTGCGGGATCCGAAACTTAAATTCAGTGAGTTTGTGTTTATCATCGAATTTAGTGGCTCTTCGTCGGCCTTTCTTCCGAATGCGGTCTCGTGCTAGGCATAGTTTTACCTCATATTCTTTTCTATCAGGTGGTGCCTTTTTCCCTTTTACTCCGATGTATTTTTCCCAGAGCCTTTTGGGTTGTTGGTTAAAATGCAGTTCGATCGGAGTGAATCCAGTAGTATCGTGATGGACTTCATTGATGCACTCTTCTATTATTTTCTATGTAAAATATAGAATAAGCACATCAGGCGTTCTTAGTTACGATTAGTTCCGTTCTTAATTGCGTTCATAGTTGCGTTTATATTTGCGTTACGGTTCCGCTAACATGGTAGCGTTGAATTTGTAGCTGTATTGTATACTTATGTTCACACATGATGTATGAAACTGCCTTTGTAGATGTTGTGGACGATGGCTCAAGGGCAGCGGAAAGATTGTCATGTCAGGGAAAGTCCGTGTGTCCTTGAAAGAAAGTAGTTGACATTCGGCGGCGTAGCCTAGCGTGCGCAGATAACCACGAGGTTTCTGTGGCCGCATAATCCCAAAGCCGGCTTTGGATAATCCTGAGGCCGTTATCGACCTCGACAGGAGACCCGTCTCCTAGTGTCTATGAAGGTTACCGCGTGCACGAGGAACTTTGTGACCCTGGGCCGCTAGGGAAACAGGCGAAACCACCGTGGTCGATTTCGCGTCCGAACACAATTGGTGTCATTGGCCCTCTCTTGAAAGGAGAGAGGGCAAGGAATAAGAGGGGACCAAAACTACTAGCAGGGGGGCACGATTATAAAAGCATGATGAAATGGACAAACCGGGCTTTTTTGGGGAGTGAGCTACCTCGATCTATCCAGACATAGATAAATAAAAACAAAAAAAAACACATTTACTTGCAATCGCGCCTAACCCCATTGTGTCTTGTACAATCGGAATCCAGCTGATCCAGGTGTTGTGTTTCTTCTTGAGGAACGTCCGAAAGAAGTGTGAGAGTTCCCGATATACTCGCTCGACGATGTTCCCTTGTGGATGGCGTATCGAGGAAAACACGGGTTGTATCTTTTCTTCTTTTAATTTATTCAACCAGAAACTTGAAGTGAATTGTGTCCCATGGTCGAACTGTATTCTTTCAAGTTTCCCATATTTAGGGATGTATTCCTCGAAGATTTTGTGGATTGTTGCTGATGCTGTTGCTTTCCTTAAGGGATATAGCGCCACGATTTTGCTGAATGCATCGATTGTCACTAGGATATGTTTAAATCCTCCCTTCGCTGTTGGAAGGGGTCCAACCCACACGGAAAGTTATGTATTTTAAATATATGCGAAATTGTGTACGAAATATATTTAAAATATAACTAGGAAATATAAATACATGTATTTACATATCCGTACTATATATATGGAATCTATTGTTTTGGATAGATTTTGCCGATTTTCGTATATGTACATATATCTGAAATGAATTTGAAATATATGTTGCATGTGCGTAAAATGTACTACACCTACATACGGTATATATTTTTTATATATGATACATTTATTGCATATATATACTTGATATACGTTACATACATTGCATATATACGCTTCATATACAATAAAAAACGCGCCCGGAAACAACCTTACATGTAAACGGCGCTAAGATGCTCGGCGAACCCGTAATACAGGATATGCCTCGAGATCATTTTTTGGCACTACAAAGAATCGACGCCAATGTTGAACAGCTGACCTGTGTACGACACTATAAACGAGCTATTATCAATGAGGAAATTATACAGGCAGCTCATTATTGTAAGGTACTTAAAAGGTCTAGCAATTTTGTAATTCTGATTGACAGAGAAATATTTGAGATCCTTATATTCATTGTTCTACAAGTAAAAGGTGATCTGAAGTGCTATGCTATTGGAAATTATTACGAACAAAATAATGTGTCTTTGATAAACGAGTGCCGTTTAGATCATATGATTTACATTAAACAAAAAATCGATAAATTAGCTGCTGTGGAAGTACCGGCAATTAGAGAAAAAATTACTTTTGTTGAGATGCGTCAAATAAAAATGTCTGTCGCATGCATACACCCGAATCATTTTGAATTGCTGACGTAACAGATGCAGGAATATTTGTATTCGTCCGCCTTCGGATTGATTGAAAATATGATTCAGCTTGAAAATATATATCTATACTGTGAACATTGTTGTTATTTGTTTTGTAATCCTTTCTAATTGTATCAAGTATAAATAATTGCGTCAAATATATATGTAGGCTACAATTTAAAAAGACGAGGATATGAGTATAAAATATATATGGCATATAACTTATGTGAAGCGTATACGTCACATATATCAAACAGATAGGTCACGTATATGTTGATTTACATTTGGGCAGTATATGTCGAATACTTATAGCGTATATTTAATATATAAGCCTGATATATGATAAAATATATTCACTACATACTGGATATCATAGAAATTGGTTCACGCGTGCATGTATTTGTGCATATATCAAAAATATTAATCATTTATATGCATAATATACTGCACATACATCTGATGTATGTTCTTAGAGAATATAAAATTACATGTATTCAACATACATACTGCATGTATTTCCAATATATGTATATATTGTAACGTTTGTCAATAGTGCAATTTCGTACACTCCTTATGAGTGTACGAAATGGGATGTAGGTAAGTGCTCGGGGCTGGCGGCTTTAAAAATGTAGTCAACACAGGTGGGTAAAGTAAAATAAAATAAAGTTTTATTCAACAATCGATAATCGATACAGTAGTTTTGGAGTAGGGTCAATTACCCAGTCGTGATTAATTGTCGGTATTGTAGAAAGTAGGATTGCCTAGGAATCTGCTTCTGTTTGTGGTCTATCCCTATCTCTCTCTAATCTGTATGTGAGGTACAGAGGATCTGCCGGTGTTGGTTCAATAACCCTAGTGGCGCTTTGCCGACTTATTGGCTATGGCCCTGTCTGCGACGCAACTACTAACGGCGTGGATCATAGATTATACAAAATGGCTATAACTAAAGTTTCTGCGAAAGGTCACGGTGGTCTCCGCAGAACTTTGACAGATTTCCTACATGAGGTTTACTCGGAATATCGAGTACTAATATTCTGTAGCCTCTTGACACGATTATGCACGATGAGTCTTTGGATGCGAATATGTGCTAACCTGACGGATTCGAAATTACGCGGAATCTACTCCGCTTTCGCGATATTTTTATCGATACGACACGATTTCGTCGGTGCAACTTTTGCCTACCCTTTCCAGTTCCTCGGATTTCGGACTAACCTACGTTTATCCCCCCTAAGGGTTCTTATGTGTGACTTACTTCCTCGATTGACTTGAAATGTCATATTTGACTGATCGTAATCCGATATTTATTAGCGGGAAGCGCTAATCATCTATCGGATTACTTTGATACTAACTTTCCGCGTTTCGACTTTCGGGAGACGTTCTCCATCTATCGGCGCGTGTTGATACTAGCCGCGTGTCCTTGTCGTCCCTTTATAACGGGTGCGCTCTCAGTACAGGAGTACTGAGAGGTTGATCGTTTTGTCACGTTACAATATTGTATATGTCAAAAGGTTATTCGCAGGACCAAAATGGGTACGAAACGGTTGTTTCGAGAACATCTGTGGGATTCCGGACCAGTCCTGGCAGAATTTTAGATACAAAGGTTACTTTAAGAACCTGGTTGAAATATGCCATTTTGTATTTAATGATAGGTTCGGGGTCCGAAATAGAAATTTGGACATAAAGTTACATTCCAGAACCCAATTTCTGATGCTCAGGACACGCCCCGGTCCGGGAAATTGTCATTCCATAAAAAATCATTTAACACCGCCTACAGTCCCCGAATATACCCATCTGTTGCTGACATGAAATATACATAATAACAACTTATTATTTTGAAAACTAAGCATATGGTGAATTTTGAATCCGCTTGTTTTGAAATATGATGATGAACTTGCTGAATTAAATTTTTGTTTAAACCAAGCGATTGCAAATCCAAATTATGTAAAATACGGTGATATCACCTTCGACTGTGTACTTTGTTATTTCGTTTAAAATATTTTCTACTATTTTTGCTTATAATGAAGTTGCGCTATGTGCAAGATACATACACTTTTAATTGCTTACTGATGTAATACATGTTTCAGATATTGTTAAAGTAAGAACGAACTGTTTATTGGATTGGAAACTATGGAAAACATCTCAAAATTATCATCGATCCCCGAATATGCCACTATGTGCAAAACATTTATTATTCTTTACCTCTCATGATTAATCGATTTTTAGAATGAGATACATCCACCTTTAATTGTGATTGACTGTAAATTCACGACGAACTTAACAAAATATACGTTAAAATTATTATTGGTCATAGGAAGTGCCACTAGGCCAAAATTATTTGATAGGCCTCATTCCCTTAATTAATATATGTTACAAATGCCTCTGTAGCATAGTGCTACAATAATGAGGAACTAAGAATTCAGATGAGAAGTTTGAAAATATGCTGCAGTTACTGTTGTATTGAAGACATTACGCCACAATATTTTTTGCTTTTACTAAGCAGTCAAACAGCGCTGCTGCTTATACGTGAACTTCAAATTGTCAGTTAACAGATTAGATATGTTGAAAAATGTTGACATAATGGAAGTTAATGGATCTATGCTAAATTTTGGAAAATACGTCTGAATAATTATTGGTCCTGGAATGTTGTTAACAAAATTACTATATATGTTTGCCCTGATTAGTACATTTTTTAAAAGATTTCTATTCTTTTAATTATGAAGAAGGCGTTATTTTGATGCTACAAATGATAGACTATAAATTTAAGGTAGTAGTCTGGTAACTTGGATTGAAAAAATGGTTTTTTTTTTTCTTACTTATTTCGAAAGTAAAATAAG
>JARQTD010003636.1:0-13004 GCA_030142515.1 Cephus sareptanus | reverse complement strand
GCAAAAAATTGAACATAAGACGCCGATACATTAAGTAATCCTTACCTTTTAATCTGCAGATTGGCGAAAGCAAATACTATAGCTTCAGTTTCATGATAAGGGGGCTGGCGAGGTTTGTCAAGGAAGTTTTTTCGTTTCTGCGGGCTACCTGGTTTTCCTACTGAAATTTTGAAAAATGTAATCTACTCCTATATTCAAATATATCAAGCAGTAATTCAAAATCAGCCATTGCGCCTTTTGCGTTATTATACGCGAGATTGAGCAGCTCTTTGTCCTGATATAAATCAGCAAATTTAAATTCCATACATCCTGATTGTTTTGTGCCTAAAATATCTCCACTGCCTCTTAGCATCATATCCCTTTCAGCAATGTAAAATCCATCTTGTGACTCACACATGATCTTTAACTTTGAAGATGAGCTTTTACTTAAATTATCGTATAATAATACACAAAAAGATGGCTTGTTTCCTCGCCCTACTCTGCCTCTTAACTGATGCAATTGTGATAACCCAAATTGCTCTGCATTTTCTATAATCATGATGGTTGCATCTGGCACATCTATACCAACTTCTATCACAGTGGTTGCAACAAGCAGAGAAAATTCATTCCTTTTGAAGGAAAACATAACTTGATCTTTCTGCTCCTGAGTCAATTTTCCGTGTATTATCCCGACTTTATCAAGAAATGTTTTTTGTAATTCCTGAAAACGCATCTCTGCTGCAGCAATATTGGTCTCTTCGTTTTCTTCTATATATGGACAAATCCAATATGCTTTTTCGCCCCTGTTTATAGCACCTTTTAGCTTTTCAATAACATCTGGCACCCTACTAATGTTCATAGTTACAGTTTTTATTGGCAATCTGGATTTTGGTTTTTCTTTCAAAATTGAACATTCAACATCACCATACATAGCTTGCTGCAAGGTTCTTGGAATGGGAGTTGCAGTAACGAAAAGTATATCGGCATTTTCTCCTTTTCCTACCAAGCGATTTCTCTGCATCACTCCAAATCGCTGTTGCTCGTCTATGACTGCAAGCCCTAAATTTTTAAATGTAACGTTAGCTTGAAATAGTGCATGAGTGCCAATCACTATATTTAAAACACCACTTGCAAGTTCGTTCATGATAATCTTTCTTTCCTTGCGCGAAGTTTTACCAGTAAGCAGCGCAACTTTTATATCGGTACAGGATAAAACTTCCTCAATCCAATTATAATGTTGCTCCGCCAAGATAGTAGTCGGTGCCATTAGAGCTGCCTGCATGTTGTTTTCTACCACATTTATCATTGCAAAAAGTGCAACTACGGTTTTGCCACTACCAACATCACCTTGCAGCAAGCTTATCATGCGATACTTGGATTTTTGTCTCTCTGAGATCTCATCTATTGCACGAGTTTGATCATTTGTTAATTGAAACGACAATTCATTTAAAACTTGCTCTTTGTATTTACTCAATATTATAAATTCTCTTCCCCTTTCTTTCACATGATTTTTTCTTGCAAGTTTCAGCGCTAGCTGATACGCAAACAATTCATCATAAGCAAGCCTTTTTCTACAAACCTCAGCTTCCACCAATGAGCTTGGTCTGTGCAACTTTATGATGCTTTCCCTCCAACTTAACCATTTTTTTTGCTTGATTAATGTATCATCTATCCACTCTGGTAAATCAGGCAATTCCTTTAGATTAGAGCTTATTATGTTCCCAATGCGCTTATTGGTAATGCCACGGCATAATTGGTAAACTGGCTCTATGCAAGCTATTTCTTTAAATTGGTTGATGTCAAGCGACACGTAATCTGGATGAGTAATTTGCCAATGTTCAGCAAATTTTTCGAGTTTGCCACTGATGATCACATTCGCTCCAATTGGAAATAGTTTATATAAATACTTAACTGAGTAATTAAAAAAGACTATGAATATATACTGACTCTCACTTTCAACGACTATTTTATATGGTCTACCTCTAAAAGTGGGCGACTGATGCTCATAAACTTTTGCAATGAAAGTTGTAAATTCTCCAACTCGAGCATCAGATAGTAACTTGCTTCTATCCACATAACTAAGTGGCTTATAAAACAGCAGATCCACCACCTTGTCCCCACCACAAAGTTTAGGCAATATTGCGGAATGGAACTTAGGTATATTCTCCAGCCTGCTATTTAGAAAAATCTGATTGCTCATTGAGATTCATACATGTGTAAAACTGTTATAGAGCCTTTTTAAAATCTTGTCACCTTATGGTCAGGTATGCACTATAGCTAGCACAGCTCTCTAACGTTATACCGCGATTCATTCGCGGTATCTCAGCCGCTAACACGTAACGGAATGACGAATTTGTTGTTTTTAAAATCATCGGTAAGCCTAAGTTACCCCTAACTATATTTGCTATCATAGGGCTTATAGTAGGTATTTTATTAACTTATTAATCATTTTTATGTATTATTATACTATCAGCAGTCTATATCAAGGTATTCATAATGAGTAGCTCTATATCAGAAGAAAAGGAAAATCCAGTAGTTACATTAAGAGCTCAAGCAGAAAAGTTTGGTTTTAGCAAGTTAAGAGCTGGTAAAGACAATGCTGAAGCGAATTCTGGTAATACAGCGTTCTTAGATTTTCAGAGAATGGATTTTGTTATTAACGGCAAAAGTATAAGTAGAGATTTGATTGCCGAGCTATACAAAGAACATGATAGTTTACTGCCAAAAAGTGAAGGTAAAAATAAAGACTACCGCCCATTTGCAAGAAAAGTTTTTAAGGAGATGTTCAAATACGCTAAGGCAGAAGTTCCAAGTGACTCTATCTTGGAAGAATTAGTTATCAATTGTAATCAAGCAGGATATGAACCTGGTGTACATATAGAGTTTCAAGGTGCACTTAGCCAGCATTCATTCATAATAGAAAGCCCTGAAAAAGTGATAAGTATTGACTGTGTTAGCCAAAATAATGTGAGTGTTAAATCTGATATGACATTACCAATATTTTTCCAAAGGAGTGACGGTACATTCGGTGACAAGGTGTGTGATCTATCCAGCTCACTAGAATTCACGCTTAAGTCTCAAGATGATAAAAATGTAACATACACAAATGGTAACTTGTCACTTACTGTTCCTGAGAGACTGAAGGACTATAATATAGGTGATAAAAGCTTATTTGACATTATAAAAGAATACTTTCAGAAATTGTGCGAGAGGCTTGGATTTTTTAAAATAAAAATAGAGCATGGTTTAGGCGATCCACTAGAAGTAAGCGACCATCTGGAAAATATGGAACCCCCTATTCATAGTAATGAGCACAGCCTGAATTAAAATATCTTGAGCTCATTTGCACAATCAATCACTTCAGCATTTGGAAATTGGTTTTTAAACCAGGTATACTGACGTTTCGCATAGTGTCTTGTGTTTGTTTGAGCAATTTGTATCGCTTCGTCTAAAGTAATCTCACCTTTCAAGTACTTTATAATTTCTGGCACTCCGTGTGCTTTCATAGCTGGTAAATGTGGGGCTAGGTTCATGCTAAGTAACTTTTTTACTTCATCAATTGCTCCATTTTCGATCATTTTGATAAAACGAGAATTTATTTTTCGGTATACATCTTCACGTTTAGGCAGAATTGTATATATCTTAAAATTATTGAATAAAGGAGGCTGTCTATTTTCTTGCCATACAAAGATTGTCTTACCAGTTTCAGTGATAACTTCAAGTGCCCTTGAAAGGCGGTGCGAGTCATTCATGAATACTTTACCTTGAATCCTTGGATCTTTGCTTAGCACTAATTTGTAAAACTCCTCTTTACTTAAATTTTTCCTTAATTCGCTTACATTTTTCCTCACTTCCTGACTTATTTGTGGCATTGATGATAAGCCTTTGATTAAACTGCTGATGTAAAGCCCGCTTCCTCCAGTGATGATAGGTATTTGAGCATTTTCTAATGCGTGATTAACTTCTTTTTCTAAATCCTCTAACCATAGACCCACGGAATAATTTTCTTTTGCTGAAACATAACCATATAGTTTATAAAATACTTCTTGCTTTGGTGGTTGAGCAGTAATTATGGGAATTTCTTCATATACCTGCTTTGAATCACAATTTATTATACTAATATTTCCATATTTTTCTATCAGGTTATCGCATAATTCTGATTTACCTGAGGCCGTAATTCCTGTAATAATTACTATATTATTTTTCATTTATATTAATTTAATTAACATATGATAAAGTGTAGTAAAAGTTTGGATTCTACAATCTAAAGTTTGGAGATTTTTATGGCAGAAAACAACGACAATAATTCATTTACTAAGCGTTTCACAAACAGGACTCCTGGCGGTACAGGGGAAGGTTTTTCCAGTAAGTATTCGTCTCAAAACACCAAAGAACGTGCGCTAGGGGAAAAAGGAAAAATTTCTGAATTAGCAGGCAAAAAAACCGAATCCAAGGAAGCTTTTTCTGAAAGTGGCGGCATAAAAAGTAAAAGCAGAACTGTCAATGAAAGATCTTTTGCTGATGCAACAAAAAGAAGTAGGTCAGATCTTATATACTTAGTCCGTGGTAAAGATCGTGGAAAATCAGCTTGGCATTATGTATTAGTTGATAAAGAGAAAAGAGAAATGTTTCTAGCAAAAAGCAGAACTGGCTCTATAGATGTTGCAGACTATGGAGAGGTTTTGTATTCAGGATGGGGAGAGGATCCACCACAGGCAATAATTGATAAAGTCAATGAAGAGTTTGGGTTGTAGCAAATCTGCATAACAAATGGTAAGCTGCGTTGCATTACGTTTACAAAAACTAGCAGTTACTATATAAGATACAGTGCAACAAAACTGATCTAGTTGTTATGAATAAGTTTTTAGCTATATGGTATCTAAAATAATAAATGCAATACAGAACAATTTATTAGTGTGTTTTCCAACAGAAACAGTGTATGCTCTTGCTTGTAATGCACTAGATAATGAATCTATAGGAAAAATATATCAGATAAAGAAACGCTCTCAAAATAAACCACTGTCTATATTTGTTAGTGATATTTACAATTTGACAAAAATAGCAAAGGTAAAGGAAAGATATATTGATTTAATAAACCACTTTTCTCCTGGACCAATTACCTATATTTTACCACTTAAAAACAACAACATATTGCCAAACGAATTCTTTAAAGATAGTATAGGTATCAGAATTCCTGAGCATCCTATTGCAATTTCAATACTAAACAAACTGAAAGTTCCAATAGTTGCAACTAGTACAAATATTTCAGGAAAAGAAAGTGTATGTAAGGCAAACGATATACCACAATCCATTAAGCAACATTTATCTGTAGTGATTGAAGATGACGAACTAGTTTCTGGTATAGAATCTACTATTATTGACTTAACCGAAGATAAGATTAAGGTTTTAAGGGAAGGTGCAATTTCATTACAAACAGTAAACAACGCATTTTCAAACTAAAATCTATAGGAGAAAGAATGAAAAAAGTAATAGGCCACAACCAAGCCAAAAAAAAAATAATGAACAACTTATCTGTTCAGTCTTGGCTGATCTGTGGTAAAAAAGGTATAGGAAAAGCAACACTTGCAAAATCCTTCTCCAATTGGTTACTCATAAAAAACTATAATGAAGTAGCATTGGACTTACACATTGTTGAAGGTGATACTATCGGAATAGAAAAAGTCAGAGAAATGAAAAACTTTCTACACTTAAGTCCCATTCAATCAGAACACAAAATAGCTATAATAGATAGCTTAGAGGCAATGACTAATAACGCTAAAAACGCAATATTGAAAATATTAGAAGAGCCGCCAAAAAATTCTAAGATATTTATAATTAGCCATAAGCCATATGATATACAAACCACTATCTTGTGTAGGTGCTTTCAGCTAAATTTACTCCCATTAACTTATGATGAAACAAAGCAAGTTGCTTCATCTCAATGTAAATTTGATAATCAAACGTTTGACGAAATGATTACTTTATTTCCTGGAATGCCAGGAATGATAATAAATACAATAAGTAGTGATGCTTATGAAGCATACAAATGCTTTTATAAATTTCTTCATGATTTAAAGAATCCCAATATGATTAATAAAGTAATTAATAGCGAAATCGAACTAGAACTAGCATCATATATAATTCAGGCCTTCATTTTAGAAAGCATAAAGAGAGAGGTAAATGGTGTTGAAATTCTGCTAAGTCAGTGGAAAAAAATAGATGAACTTTTCGTTGCCGCAAAGCAACTCCACTTAGATAAAAAGCATGTTTTAGCTAATGTAGTTAATATCATGACATAAGTTTACAAAGTATAATACTTTTAACATAAATTCATGATAAAATTCTGTTAATTTAATACTCGAAGTATATAATTTGACTGATAATAAATTAACTGTATGGCAATCAATAGAAGTTTTGACGAAAGCCATATTGAACATGCAGAAAAAATTAAGCTTAATTAAGAATATAGCTTCAGATCAAGACATAACCCTAGAAAAAGGAAAGGAGTTGTTAAGTGGCATTTATGAAGCAAATTTTAAGCTAAACAAGACAATCAATATAGCTACTTTGCCAAAAATTGGCTATCATATGCTAAATGGTGAGCTTGTTGTACGTAATCATATTACGGAAGAGGAAGTAAAGATTCCTGGAGATTTTCATTACCTTAAAGTCGTAAAATCCGATCATGATAATTATAAATTAACGTTTTGTAATTTTTTAGGTAATGAGTTTTTTGAATATAAAAAGTATGATCCACAATATTCTGGTATTTCAGATGAATATAAATTTGTGGATTTTGGTAGTGTAAAAAAGACTCATAATCTAAAATTTAAGGAATACATTGGTCATGCACCTAAATTTTTTGCTGCAGAAGGGCCTATTGAGCCTGGATCCCAAAACCATGTAATTGATCTATTTGAGCTAGTCAAAAGTGGTAAAGGTACAAAAGTGGGAACCTTTGCTGATGAATTTGGTTATTTTGATGATCAAAATAAATTACATTATTATAATTATCACAAAAGTGTAGAAAGTAATACTTATGATCCTGAAAATTTCAGTGTAAAAATGATAAATATAGATGTGAGCAAAATCGATAAATTCTACCTCATTGCAGAACAAGGTGATATAATCATTCATCCTATTTGGGAAAATTTAGACATATTTTAAAGTTTTTTTTAGAGTATCTAAGCTTATTGTTATTATAATGATCCGATTAGGTCTGGTAGTATTGTGTTATGGAAGATAAATTGCTTGAATCAGTAAAAAACAAAAGTTATTTCAGTAAAGCAGTCGAATGGTACTGCCATAGGTATCTGTTTTGTGTAGCAGAAAGATCTTGGATGGCATTAATAGTATCGCTTCTCCTAGTATGCTTATGTTTATTAACATTAAACATATACCTGTTATTTCCTATTAAAAAAGATTTAAATTTTGTGAAGTATATGAACCACACAGAAGATGAGTTCTCTGCAATGCATAAGCTTAGTTTCAGTAAAAAGGAAGATGAATACACTTCCACAGCGAGGTACTTAATAAGTAAATACATTGAAATATACGAGTCCATTAAGATCGTTGAACCGAAGTACCAAGAAAATTTTATAAGAAACAATTCTATACATAAAATCTATCAAGGCTTTCAGGAAAAAACGAATAATGAAGCTGGTAATTTGTCTTTATCTAAAAGAAAAATCGCCAACATAAATGTAATAACATTATCTATTGATCGATCGACCAAGGACTTAGTTACATTTGCTGGAAATGCTACTGTAGTTTTTACAACCGAGCAAAATAAGGAGGATACTGTGGAGATTAGCTTCACTTTGTCGAATATAAAAGCAACTCTGGCTGGTATAATACCATTTAAATTTATTGTTAATGGTTATAAATACAGATTTTAAAATATTACTTGGTAGCTAAAAAAAATAACCAAAGTGCACATAGCAGTAATAACTGGAGGTAAAACTAGAAGAATTGGTGTTTTTTTAATAAAGTAATTCTGAGAAGGTTTTAAGAAAAAGGCGTTGTAAATTATCGGTAAAAAGTACAGAGCGTTGAGTATGGTACTAACAATTAACACTAGAGTTACAAACACAGAAAGTATTACATTGCCAGAGTTGAAAACAGCTTGAAAAATGAGAAATTTACCCCAAAAAGTCGGAGCAGGCGGCACCCCTATCATAGACAATGCACCTATAGCAAATGCTGTCATGCTAATTGGCATACTGCGTCCTATACCGTAAATCTTATCTATATATTTCTCACCTGCTCTCGTTATTATTGCTCCGGCAACGAAAAACAAAGTGATTTTTGCAAATGCGTGGCAAACTAATTGAAAAATTGCAACCCTCATGCTGAGATCACTAGAAATTGAAGCGAATAATATAATATACGACAATTGAGAGATGGTAGAGTAAGCAAGCAATTTCTTTAATTCTTTTTGCTTTAGTGCAATCAATGATGCAGTAATAATAGTAAATCCAGCAGCGTACGGAAGCCACCCTCCAGCAAACCAATTTTGCTGCACAAAACGTTGCATGTTATCGACGCCGAAAGTGTATAATATAACTTTTATGATGATGAAAACTCCGGATTTCACAACAGCAACAGCATGCAGTAGTGCGCTTACAGGAGTTGGTGCAACCATTGCTTTTGGTAACCAAAAATGCATTGGCATTAATGCAGCTTTTCCTATTCCGTAAATCAGCATAGCAAAACACACTGCAATGAAAGTGATGAGTGAAGTATCAAATTTGAATATTCCACCGCTTACAAAGTCTAAAGTATGAAATTCATGATATAAAAGGCCTATTGCAGGAAAAAATAATACCAAAGAAGAGAAAAATAGCACGCCAAAGTAATAGCGTCCTGCAATCATTGATTCATTTGTTGAGTTGTAAGTAACCAGAGGGTATGTACTAATAGTTAGAAGCTCATAAAAGACAAATGTAGTGAGCAAGTCTCCAGAAAAAGCAATAAACATTGCACAGCCAATCGATATTGAAAAAAAGCATAGAAAACTTGAGTGATTGCTATCAGCATAGTTATTCTGCATATAACATATTGCATATATACTGGTCAGCACCCATAAAAACGATATTAATAAACTGAATATTACTCCGGTAGACTCTAGCTTTAAACTAATGTGCAAATTATTACCAAAATCCATGAGAATAAATTGAGAATGATCACCATATACCCAATATAAAGTGCACAGACACGTATACGTAAACAGAAGTACAGAAGAAGTGACAGTAATACTATTGTTCACTCCGGGCCATTTACCAGTAAAAAAAATAACTAACGCACTTAAAAGTGGAATCAACGCAGTAATTAATAAATAATTCTCAGTAATTGAAAATGGT
Source organism: Cephus sareptanus (assembly GCA_030142515.1). Classification (NCBI taxonomy): domain Eukaryota; kingdom Metazoa; phylum Arthropoda; class Insecta; order Hymenoptera; family Cephidae; genus Cephus; species Cephus sareptanus. Next base: position 3,663 of record JARQTD010003636.1, on the reverse strand, counting down.
AAGGAAAGAGACGTTAAAACACAGTCCATTAAATAATTCATCTTTTTGTTTAGGTAAAGCTAGAATTATACTAAAATCATAGAAAAACCGCTATGTTTTTTTGGCAAACTAGTCGTTTGTGTATGCTATAGCTATACTGCGATTCATTCCACAACTGTACGAACATTTGTTTTTGTTAAACACAACAAAGATGTCATCCCAGTGCCCTGACTACTTGGATCCAGAAAACTTAATTTCAACCAAGTGGCTGCATAATAAAGGCTGGATTCCAGTGCCAAGCACTGGAATGACAGCAATCTACGTCATACCACCACGAACCGTCATACCGCGATTCATTCGCGGTATCTCATCCGCTAACTAGTAGCTGGATATGAGGTTATCGTCATGCCACCGCGAACCGTCATACCGCCGCGGTATCTCAGCATAGATTCCGCTAACTAGTAGCGGAATGACGATTTTTCAAATTGTCGTAAGTCAGTTTAGCTATATAGATAGCACAAAGTCAACTGCATAAATTGAAAATATCTGCTAGACGCAAATTACAACAAATGCAGTAGCGTAATCTCCATCGTCACTTAGAGAAAGATGAATTTTGGAGATAAAATCCTTGCTAACGGTAAGATACGGCTTGCCTCTCATATCATTGTATATTTCTATATCTTTCATTGTAATGCCCTGACTAAATCCAGTACCTCGTGCTTTAACAAAAGCTTCTTTTGCTGCAAAGCGTTTAGCGAAATACCTTGCTCGCATTTCTTGACTATTATACTTTCTACTTAGCTCTATTTCCTTTTCAGTGTAGATTCTATTGAGAAATTTTTCCCCGTATTTTTGTAATATTCTCAATACTCTTGGTATATATACTATGTCAGTGCCGATACCGTGTATCATTTTGTGCTAAAGTGATTTATTGCTTCTTCAATCTGCATTTCCTTTACCTCTCCAGTTGCTCTATTTTTTACTTCAACTATCTTTTCATCTATTGCCTTTTTTCCGACAATTATTTGCCACGGCAAGCCTATCAGATCCATCCTAGCAAATTTTACTCCTACGCTTCCTTCTGTATCATCGTAAAGCACTTCATCGCTCTTTAAAGCTTTGTATATTTTATCTGCAGCCTCCGTTACTTTCGTTTGTAAATTGATTAAACCAATTCTGAAAGGAGCCACCGATTCTGGCCAGGTAATTCCTTTATCATCATGAAAAGCTTCTATTATCGCACCAACAAGCCTTGAAACCCCAATGCCATACGAACCCATATGTATATTGACATTTTTTCCATCTTGAGAAGTAACACTTGCCTTCATAGGCTTTGAGTATTTGTCGCCAAAATAAAAAATATGCCCTATTTCAATACCTTTACTAACATTTAACTGCTCTTGTGATATAGGGCAAGTATCAGGATCATGCATATCATCTGCAACTGCGTATATACTCTTCAAACTTTCAACATCTTCGCTTTCTAGCAACTCAGAAAATTTGTTGTCGTAATATAAAGTGCTTTCACCAGTGTTTGCCAATATATGAAACTCGTGGCTCAAATTTCCTCCAATTGGCCCCGTATCAGCTCGAACTCCAATTGGAGTAAATCCCATGCGTTTGAAGATTTTTATGTAAGTTTTGTACATCAAATTATATGAATTCAGTGCACCTTCGTAATCTACATCAAAACTGTATGCATCCTTCATCAAAAATTCCCTGCCCCTCATAACACCATAACGTGGTCTTACCTCATCACGGAATTTCCATTGAATTTGGTATAAACAAAGTGGCAAATCTTTGTAACTTTTTACCACATCTCTAATTAAATCAGTTGCTATCTCCTCATGCGTTGGACCAAAAAGCATATCTTCCTCATGCCTATCCTTTATGCGTAGCATTTCCTTACCGTAATCATCGTAACGCCCTGATTCTCGCCAAAGACTTGCTGGTTGCACACAAGGCATTAATGCTTCAATAGCACCGGATTTGTTCATTTCATCTCTGATAATATCTTCAATATTCTTAAGCACTAAGAGACCAAGTGGTAACCACGTATAGATGCCAGATGCTATCTGCTTTATTAAACCTGCACGCAAAGAATATTGATGGGAGATAATTTTAGCATGGGCAGGCTTTTCCTTTAGAGTTGGCAGGTAATATTTGGATAAACGCATATAATAGATCTGATTGTATTAAGTAATCTTAATACAATCAGACCTGTAGGTAAACTTATTTTGAAAAGGAAGGGAAGTGCATGGCTGACCATTTCATAGTTATCATAGTCCTTGTACAACATTTTCCTTTTGGCATCGCAACGCTTTTCCACCAAACTGTGCTATGCGATCCTCAACAGAAAGAGGAGGTGAATCTTGCACCTCATTATCCACTGAGTCAACATTATTTACTTGTGGTGAATCAACACACGAACTTGGCGGTACCGGTGACTCCTCTGTTTCTTGTTCAGGATGTATCGGAGATGTGGCTCTAGATCCTATACCACTGTCAAGACCCCCGCTTCCTTCTTTCTTGCTTGATGGGGAATTTGTGTGTTTTGTCTGCTCCTCTTTTTCCTGCTCTATCTCTTTCTGTTTGTCTTTGCTTTCATCTGTAGTCCAATCTGAATCGCTAATAGAATCAGAATGCTCACTTTCACTATCTGAGAATTGCATGACTGCTACTCTCTCCTTAAGTCTCTTTATCCAATCTGAATCATTATCATCCGACTTCTTTCTCTCTGCTTGCTCCCTATCTATTCTTGCAGCAAACTCTTCTGGTGTTTCTTTTTTGTCAGTGCCCCCACTACTTTCTAATTTTGCTTTCAATTCATTTGTAAAATTTTGTTGCTGCCCACTCTTGTTGCTGCTCACTCTTTTTAACGTAGTACCTCCTCTTATCTGTTCAAACAGAGTAGAATGATTATTATTCTCAGGTTCACCAGCCTTCTTCGGTGCATCATTCTTAGGTTGCTCCGTACGCTTGGAAGCTGTAAAAAAATGCGGAGGCGGAGGTGGTAGTGCAGCATCTTGTGGCAATGGAGGAGGTGGCGGCGGTGGTACACTGACACTTGGATTTGGTTGTGTACGCAATGTTACTGGAGGCGGTGTAGGAGTAGGGACACTTGATTTATTCTCCAGATTAGTACAATTTTCACACACAAATTTTTGTGGTTCTTCTTTCTTATTGTCAGCTCTAGAAACGGCCAGTCTAATGAGATATATTTTTGAAATCAATGCAACAGCCGTAGAAACAGCAAAAATTGCTAAAGGAACTGCTGCAATAGGACCAGAACCAGAAACTGCTATAATAACATAAGGAAGGTATTGACCAGATATGAAACTAAATATAGATAATAATGAAACAGCAATTAAAGGTTTCCATATAGTCTGCTTAGTTTTAGTAAGCTCCTGACTATCTTTTAGCAATGAAGAATTATTGGATATCATCATTTCTTTGCCTCACTTGTTAACGGTAATTTAATAATAACCCAATTAATAATTTCTGTCAATAATTAATTATAAAAAACAAAGTTGCAATTTGAATAGATAAGCTATAAGTAATATACGACCAGCAATAGCCATACAATAGACTTCTTGTATAACCCACACTAATACCAATTCTCATTGTTGTCCAGTCAAATAGGAAACATTGCAGAGTTGTTTAATTGTGGAGCTGGCAAGAGAA